>VZQC01008045.1:224240-263661 GCA_009823505.1 Rhizomys pruinosus
CCCCCCCCCCCCACACACACACACGACCTCACTCTGGCCGCAGCTCACTCTTGACCTCACCTCAGAAGATCTCACATCTTCACCGCAGAAGGAACTTGTACTGTAGAGTGCAGAAACCCAAGCCTAAGCATTCCAGACCCCAGTGAGAAGGGACTGTGGAGCTTAGCCAGTTCATGTGTTCACTTGTGAAAGGGCCATGAATACTGTCTCACCACAGGGAAAGTGTTATCTCCAACATTTCTTTATGCTGAATACTCTCAGGTGTTGTTTGCCATAAGTAGATTCTATGCTAAGTAGTCAAATATAACAAGTAGATTTAAAATTGGTCACTTCATATGTTAATTATCACCTCTTGAATTGGTAATTAGACTTACCACCTACACACAGGAAGTAGATATGATGTATTTATTTTATGTATTTATTTTGGGGGGGGCTTTTTGAGACAGGGTCTCCCTATAGCCCCAGCTGTCCTGGAACTCACTCTGTAGACCAGGCTGGCCTTGAACTCACAAGATCCTCTGCCTCCAGAGTGCTAGGATTAAAGGTGTGCACCACCACGCCCAGCTAATGTATTTATTTCTTTTTTTTTTTATTTATGTGTATGAATGTACTGTCTGCATGTAGGTCTGTGCACCCATGTCAAGCAATGCTGAGGAGGTCAGAAGAGGGTGTTGGATTCCCCTGGAATTGGAGTTCTCCTGGAATTGGAGTTACAGACAGTTCTCAGCCACCATGTGGGTACTGGGGATCGAACCCGGGCCCTCTGCAAGAGCAGTCGGTGCTCTTAACCACTAGGCCATCTCTCCAGCCCCCTGTATTTATTTCTAAAGATGATAAAAATAGCATGTGGCAGATGAAAAATACAAGGTAAGTAGTCTGGAAAAGGCTTAGGTAGTATTTCAGTCTCCCTTCTTGAATGTACAAAACAGAATGTAAAAATACAGACAGACAGACAGACAGACAGACAGACAGATACACACACACACACACACACATAGTCACACACACAAAAGTTCTGTTCCAGGAAATAATTTAGTATTACAGGTAGAAAAACTAATAATTATATAAATTCTCTAAATTGAGGGGTGATTTCTTAGAATTCTTTTTTGTTTAACTTTTAATTTATTTTATTTATTTATTTATTTTTTTTTTTTTGTATTTTTGAAACAGGGTCTCCCTGTAGTCCCAGCTGTCTTGGAGGAACTCACTTTGTAGACCAGGCTGGCCTTGAACGCCCAAAGATCCACCTGCCTCTGCCTCCTGAGTACTGGGATTAAGGGTGTGCACCACCATGCCCAGCTTTAATTTTTTTTTTTAATTTTATGTGTATGAGTGGTTTGCCTGCATGTAAGTACACTCATGCATGCAATGCCCACAGAAACCAGAAGAAGGTATCAGATCCCCTGGAACTGGAGTTATGGATGGTTATTAGCCTCCGTGTGGGTGCTGGGGACCAATCTGGGTCCTCTGGAAGAATCAGCAGTGCTCTTAACTGCTGAGTCATGTCTCCAGCCCCGGAGTGCTTTATATTAGAAATATACTTCCATTCCTATTTGTCAAAATCTTGGTATCATTTATTAAATCTTTATATTGTAAGAAAAAGATCAAAGCATATATGTGTGTGTGCTACTTTGGGATTTTTAAAAAAGTTTTTTAGTTTTTTTTTAATTTTAAGTGATTGCTTGCTGTGTGTATAAATGTACCCATGTGGGTATCGGGAATCAAACTTGGGTCCTCTGCAAAAGCAATCAGTGCTCTGATGAGCCATCTCTCCCACCCCTACTTTTGACTTTTAGAAACAGGATCTCCTGGTTCAGACCAAGTTGGCCTAGAACTTACTATGTTGCTGAGGCTGTCCTGGAACTCATAGCAATCCTCCTACATCAGCTTCCCAGTGTTAGAATTACAAGGTTGAAGATGCTGTCTTTGCTCCATTGTGTCTTCTTGGCCCCCCTTGTCAAATATGAGATGGCTGAAATTGTATGTGCTCAGGTTTGGGTCTTTGGTTTTGTTCCATTGGTCAACAGGTCTGTTTTTGTGCCAGTACCTTTTTTTTTTTTTTTTTTTTTCCTTTTTTTTTTTTTTTATTTTTGGTTTTTTTTTCCCCTCTTTGTAGCTCTTTTCATTCAGTGTTGTTTTGGCTATTCAGGGTCTTTTGTTTTTCCAAATGAATGTAAGCACTTTTTTTTCCAGGCCTATGAAGAAACTGTTGGGGATTTTGATTGGCATTGCATTAAATCTATACAACGCAATGCCAATCAAAATCAAACTGGATCACCACTTGTAGAAGAATGAAATTAAACCCCTACCTCTCGCCCTGTACAAAAGTCAACTCCAGATGGATCAAAGACCTCAACGTGAAACCCCAAACTCTGAAGACGATAGAAGAAAAAGTTGGCAGCAGACTACAAGACATAGGCGTAGGAAAAGACTTCCTAAATCAGACAGCAGCTGCTCAAGAATTAAGGTCAACAATTGACAAATGGGACCTCATTAAACTCAAAAGCTTCTGTACATCAAAAGAAACAATCAAGGAAGTGAAGAGAAATCCCACAGAGTGAGAGGAAAACTTCACCGTAGATACATCTGACAAAGCATTGATCTCCAGAATATATAAACTACTCAAAAAACAAAGAAGAAAGAAAACAAATGACCCATTCAATAGATGGAGCAAAGAGTTGAACAGAGACTTCACAAGTGAGGACTTAGAGATGTCTGAGAAACACCTCAAGAAGTGTTCAACATCACTAATCATTAAGGAAATGCAAATCAAAACCACTTTAAGATATCATCTTACTCCAATAAGACTGGCTAGGATCAAGAAAACAAATGATACCAAGTGCTGGAGAGGTTGTGGGGAAAGGGGAACACTCATCCACTGCTGGTGGGAATGTAAACTCATGCAGCCACTATGGAAAGCAATGTGGAGAACCCTTGGAAGACTTGGAATGAACTTGCCACCCGACCCAGCCATACCACTCCTAGGCATGTACCCCCAAGACTCACCCCATCACAGAGATACATGCATGGCCATGTTATTGCAGCTCTCTTCACAATAGCAAAGAGTTGGAACCAACCCAAATGCCCCTCAACTGATGAGTGGATAGAGAAAATGTGGTACATCTACACAATGGAGTTCTATGCAGCAGTAAAGAAAGATGACATCATGAGCTTTGCAGGAAAGTGGCTGGAGCTAGAGGACATCATGCTGAGTGAAGTAACACAGTCTCATAAAAACAAATGAAGAATGGTATCCCTCATCTATGGATGCTAGTGCCAATTACCCAGTTGTAAGTATTTCCTGTGCATGGCCCCTTGAGCTTTTATCCAAAGCAGTTGGGAGTGATGCATATTGGAAACAACAACAACAGAAAGGACTGCATCAAAGAACTGACTGAAACAGTGAACTTCTGCTCAAAACAGTCAACTTCCCCATGGAGAATATTGAGAAAGACTGAGAAAGAGATGAATAGCATGTTTGGCAGAATGCATGAGCTCTGGAGGGGTAGGGGATGGGGGGGACACGGGTCTAGATTTGCTAAAAAATATATGTATAAATAAAAAAAAATCTAAAAAAAAATCCTATACTTTGTGGATAAAGCTTGGGCAGAGTTGAGTACCTGCTAAATAAATTTTACCCAATATACACTTTGCTCTTTAAAGCTTAAAAAAAAAGAATTACAAGGTTGAGCCACCACACCCAACTGAAGTATTTTTAAATAAAGTATCACATAGATACAATATGGCACTAGTTTTGCTACCAGGGTTTTAGTGGCTTGTTACCATGTAACCCCACACCATGGCATAGCTAGGCTGCTTTGGCCCTAAGAAAACTCTGAACAGGCTGAGGCAGCTCACAAACAGGCTTCAGGCATCTTGAGGGTCCTCTAAACTCAAAGGAGTCACATGGTGTGGGAATATGCAGCAATTTTTTAGTGTTTTCTCATTGGAAATTTTTCACTGTGCTTATTAGAGCGAAAAACCAGAAAATATAATCATCAAAAAGATTGGGCAATCCACCACCCATGCCAAGAAGGTCACCAGTTTTAAACATGTAGACGTTATAGATAGTTGTAGAAGTTTCTCTTCTAAATATATGGTCAATAACTTTTTTAAAAACAATTATTTATTTATTTTAATTTTATTTATTTTTATGTGTATGAATGTACTGTCTGCATGTAGGTTTGTGCCCACATGTCGTGCAATGCCTCGGAGGTCAGAAGAAGGCATCAGATTCCCATGGAACTGGAGTTAAAGACTGTTCTCGGCTGCCATGTGGGTGCTGGGGATTGAACCCCGGTCCTCTGCAAGAGCAGTCGGCGCTCCTAACCACTAGGCCATCTCTGCAGCCCCCAGTCAATAACTTTTTATACTTTTTTCTATACTGGAGATTGAACCTGAGGGCCTTTCAAGCCAGGCAAGTACTCCACCACTGAACTTCATCTTTTTAGTTTTTATTTTGAAATGGGCTCACTCAGGTGCCCTAGCTGGCCTGGATGTCACTCTGTAGCCCAGATAAGCCTTGAATCTTCCTGTTTCAGACTCCTGAGTAGTTGGATTACAGGCCTGGAGACAGAGCTTTTTGTTTTGTGCTGTGATTTGCTTTTTTGCTGTTTGGTTTTGTTTGGGTGTTTTGTTTTATTTTGTTTTGTTTTGTTTTGTTTTGTTTTTGAGACAGGGACTCTCTGTAGCCCCAGCTGGCCTGGAACTCAATATAGACCTTTGCTCCTATCTCACAGAGATGTTCTGCATCTATCTCCAGAGTTCTGGTATTAAAGACCTGTCAGCCACTGGCCATAGCTTTTGACATCAATATACACTGAATACAGTAGAAAGAACACACTGATTAATAAACGGGTTAATATAACCAACTGTTTCTTTTTTTTTTTTTTTTTTTTTTTATTTCTGTATGTGTATGAATGTACTGTCTGCAGGCAGGTTTGTGCACCCGTGTCGTGCAATGCCGCGGAGGTCAGAAGAGGGCGTCGGATTCCCCTGGAACTGGAGTTCTCCTGGAGTTGGAGTTTCAGACGGTTCTCAGCCGCCATGTGGGTGCTGGGGATCGAACCCGGGTCCTCTGCAAGAGCGGTCGGCGCTCTTAACCGCTAGGCCGTCTCTCCAGCCCATAACCAACTGTTTCTAACTTCTTGCTCTGATGAAAAGTCCTGCCAGTGAACAACTTGGCAAAGCTCCTTAATTATTTCCTTAAGAAAAATTCCCAGATGTAGTGTTGCCAAGAGAAAGTTGATGCATATTTTTCTTCTTTCCTTGTTCTTAGAAAATTCTGTCCCCCTCTTTTCCACTCCCCAGTAATCATATCACATTTCCTTAAGCCATTCCTTCTTCCGCCCTTTCAGTCTTCCCATTCAGCTGATAGCGCTGCTTTCCATTCCTGTGAGAAATTAGAAGTTACTGGAAGTTTCCACACCCCCCATTGGTTCCACCCACTTCCCCGAGGTCTGTGGTGTCCCCGGAGGTGTGGCTTCTCTTTGGCTCTTACCCCTTGCCTGTCCAGTGACAGGGCCCCAGCAAATCTCTTGTTTCCTGCACCGTCAACTTTCTCCTCTCTCTCCTGTAGGTCATTTTTGTTAGCATTCAAACAACTCTTGCTTTTCCCCTCTTTAAGAATGGATAGACTATTTCCTTCCACTTTCAGGTACAGATTCATTTCTTTTCTCTAACAAAACTCTGAGAAAGTTTTCCTCAGTCACTGTTTCTGGTATGTTCCATTATTTATTAAATCAAGGTCTTGAGCAGGCTAGGAATTTGCTCCACCAGTTACCCTATATCTCCAGCTCAGCTCTCTGCTTTAATACCATAGATATGTTCCCGAAGGTTCATTTTCTGTCATTCTTTCCCTTATATTTGCATGCAGTTCTGGAGGGGTGTGCTGGATAGCTTTAGTGTCAACTTGACACACCTGGGTTGAGGGAGCCTCAATTGGGGAATTTGCTCCATTGGATTGGCCTGTGGCCACATCTGTGGTGTATTGTCTTGATTGTTGAGCAGTGACAGTATAAGAAGGCAGGCTGGGCATGAGCCAGAGAGCAAGCCAGGAGCAAGCCAGTGGACAGCATTCCTCCATGGCCTGTGCTTCAGCTCCTGCCTCCAGGTTCCTGCCCTGAGTTCTTACCTTGGGCTCCCTAAGTGATGATCTGTGACCCAGGAGATGTAAGCTGAATAAACCCTTTCCTCCCCAAGTTGGTGTTGGTCAGAGTGTTTTGTCACAGCAATGGAAGACAAACTACGACAAGGGGTCAGTCTAATACAGTTTTAAAACCTGCTTTCAATTTGTTGATGGGCATATCACTTGGACTTCATGCATACCCCACCAAATCGCCTTTCAGAAATAGCAGACTGCATCTTGATGGAATGATGTTTCGCCTCTTCTGATAGCAGATTTGACTTTCAGAGCCTTCTGGCATGTCCCTATCATGTTTAACTAGTTGTCTGAATACACACATACCTTCCTTCTCCGCTAATAAAGTGTCATGGATTCAAAGAGGAATGGTATGTTGGCTGAATGGGTTGAATTTTAGGAATCATTGTAAGGTATATTCTTCCTCTCCTGCCCTTCTTCCCCATTTTTTAGGCACCTGTCTAAAGATAACAAACTTGTGATAATCAGCTTTTAGAATTATGGTGGTGCACAGCTTTACTCTCAGCACTCAGGAGGCAGAGGCAGGCAGATCTCTGTGAGTTCAAGGCTAGCCTGGTGTACCTAATAAGTTCCAGGCCATTTGGGGCTACAGGGGGATCCTGTCTCAAAAAAAAAAAAAAAAAAAAAAAAAAAAATTATCCTTTCCGTCCCTTTCTATGGTAGGCAAAGAAGGGATGCAAGCTATGTGATCAAATAAAATGATAAAACATGTCAAATGAGTTTGCTGGCAGTTCTTGACAGGACGTTTGAGAAGGAAGCAGGCAGCTGAACCCAGCACATCACTGTTGAGACAGGCAGAGTCTGGTATAGCTCGTCTTGTCTGCTTTACCTGTTAACTCTGTCTTCCCAACCACCATGCTGGAATTCCACGGCATATGGAATGGGTTTTACATACTTCAGACTCATCTTTGGTCATGATCATAGAATACTTCGAACATTTCTTAAACATGAAAACCATATTTTTCCCAGCAAGAAAGATAAATATTTTAAGCCGCACTACAAAATGTCAACAAAATTCAAGGCAGAGCTGCTCTGTGGGCCCATTGCAAACAAACCCGAGTTGCTTGTACCACAGCTAGGGCACACACAAGGCTTGTACTGCAGCCAGGACGCACACAAGGCTTCCCCCCTTCTCTCCCCATCCTTGGCTTTGTCAGGTTCTCCTTGAGGAGAGAATGAGGCCTCTGTCTAAAGTTCAGAATTTGGGGTCAGGAAATACCAAAACCTCAGTGTAGTTTTGATGGAGTCAGTCTGGACATAGTTTTAGAACCTACTTTGATTTTTTTTTTTTTCTTGGAATGAATTTTGTGGCTGTTTTGATTTGAGGTTTGGGTTTTCATTCATGGTGTGTATGTATAGTAGAGTGTGGGCATGTGCGTGCTACAGCATACCTGTAGAGGTCAGGACACTTTCTAGAGTTGGTACTCTCCCTCCACATTTTTGAGGCGAGACTTCTCTTGTTGTTTCTGTTGCTGTATTTCCTGTTCTAGGTTAGCTGTATCATGGGCCTCTAGTGAGTTCCTGTCCCTGTCTCCACCTCCCACAGATGTGCTGGAACTGCAGATGCACACATCTGACTTTGTATGTGGGTTCCCGGGTGGAACCTGGATCGTCAGGTTTTGAACCTTTACCCATTGAGCTATCTCGCTGGACTTTTTTTCAAATGCATGGTCTCACTGGACAGCCCAGAGTGGCTTCAGGCTCACAGTACTCCTGGGTTAGCCTTCTGTGTGCTACATTACAGGCTTGCACTATTGCATCTGTCTGGATAGGTATAGTCTTAGAGATAGTATATATACATATATATTATTGATGAACATATAATTTAGACATTGAAGAACCTACAATAGATGAATATTTTGTACAATCAAAACTAATGGAAGGAACTGAAGAGATAGCTCAGTGTCTAAGAGCACTGGCTGCTCTCAAAGAAGTTCGATTCTCAACACCCATGCAGCAACTAACAGCCATCTATAACTTCAGTTCCAGGGGTTCTGACACCCTTTCCTCCATGGGGATTGCACAACATGAGTGCACTTACATACACATAAAAAATAATAAAATATTTTAATTTAAAAAACTAGAGAAAAATGAGCAAAATGTTCAAAATATCACATATTATATATATCTATATCTATATCTAGATATCTAGATAGATAGATAGATAGATAGATAGATAGATAGAAAGATATTGTCTTTTTAAGACAGAGTCTCCTTGTACCCCAGCTTTCCTGGAACTCACTATGTAGACCAGGCTGGCCTTGAACTCATAGAGATCCACCTGCCTCTGCCTGCCAAGTGCTGGGATTACAGGCATGTGCCACCACACCCGGCTCAATATCAGATCTATTAAAGAGCAATAATAGTCTCTTTCTGAGCCCCATTGGCCTTAGTCAAAAGGTTGATACTGTTCTTATGGAGGTTATATTTCTTGATTGCTCAGTTATTAGTGTCTCTTCAAAGTTTGGATCACAGTAGATGTATGCCTCAACCCTTCATACCAGGGTCTTGGCTCTAGTCCCAGCACTCTAGATTGCTGTGCAGTTAGACAGTCGTGTTTTTCACTCCTCTTAGAATGGATGTTCCCTCTTGTAGGGACCTCATCATGGTCATCGTCATACCTCAAGCATGTTAAGTATGTAATAGGCACTTAATAGACACTTTTAAAATATTTTATTGTTTTTATGTTTTTGTGCATGAGTGCATTTGTCTGCACGTATGTATGTGCACCAGAGTCGTGCAATGCCCATGGAAGTCCAAAGAGGGCATCAGATCCCCTGAAACTGGAGTTACAGACAGTTGTTAGCCATCATGTGTGTGCTGGGAATTTAATCCAGATTCCTCTGCAAGAACAGCCAGTGCTCTTAACCCCTGAAACATCTCTCCAGCCCCCAAAGACACTTTTAAACATAAATTAATGATAGTAGAAACCATGAGAAGTGGGTTCATCCATGCTACTCCACCTCTAACTGGCCTGTGACCTTGAGCAAATCACAACTCGGTGTAATGAAAGCCTGGGGAATCTTGCATGTCCTCCATCTGCCTACAGGATTCATCTATCCAAAGAAGTGCAAGTCTCCCCAAACTTTTCCAGTCTTCCTAACATCCATGCCTCTGACTGAGAGAGAAGGGACAGGAAAGAATGAAGCAGTCCTTTGGAGGTACAAACAAGTAGGCGGCCAGCACCTGCCCTAGCAGTCCTTGCTGGGAAGAGCCACTTAGCAGGGAAGCTGTCTGTCCTCAATGAGCTCTCAAGAACCTTATGGGCAGGAAAACACAAGCAAGGAAGTGCCTTGAGTGAGTTACATAATCAGCTACCAAGACCATAAGAAGACATTCCTTGCTTTACCAAATTCTTCTAAGATGTTTGAATCTGTTGTTTGGCCTGGCTACTTTGAAGGTTAGCTGAATAAGGAACTCCCGCTTGTCCTTCTTGGTCCTCAGTGGTGCAGCTTTGGGCTTTTGTGACTTTTATTTAACCATTTCATACTGTGGTGTTTGCCCATTAGGATACCACCAAGGTTTGGAGACTCCGGTTGGGAGCTTTAAAACAGGTCCACCATTTTATTCTCACACTACAATATTGTTTAAGTTCCTCCTCTGGCTCACATGTTTATTTGAGAGTTCTAAAAGCTTTGGGCCCAATGACAAAAATTCCCCACCTGGCTGTCTGGCTTCTGGCTCCAGGATTTTCCTGTCTTCTTTCCAAAGACAAGCTCCATCCTGGCTGTTTCCATTGAGCAGGGGAGGTAGAAAGCTGTCTCCCCCCACCCCCGCCCCCATTTTAAAGTTATAACAGTTAAAACAGTGAAATAACAGCTTTGGAACAGCTGAGCCTATAACATTTGCTCAATCAGTGCTGGTTTCTTTGTTTTATTTTGTTTTTTTGTTTGAGTTTACCCTGTAGATCTACCTCTCCTCCCCCACTCCACCCCTGACCCCAGGCAGTAGAGAAAGGCATTTGGGACTTAACTGAGTGTGAAAGATGGCAATTTGGCAGCCAGGGGAATGTAGGGGGCTGTTTACTTAGGTGCTAGGAAAGGTGCACACATGCCTGGGCTTCCATCCCAGGAGTCCAGCCTTCTCTCTATGAAGCAGAGGGACCCAGCATAACGTCATGGGCTCAGAGCACACTTCCTGTTGCCCACAAAGTCTTTCCATCAGATGAATCAAAGTAAGACACTGACCAACTCAACACTGGCAATTTGTAGGAACCATATCAAGAAAATGTGCTCACCACATTAATTTTCAAATCTTAATAATGATTACCTTCTGTATGTAGGATGACTAGAACTTCTACTTTCTTGATATATTTTTATTGTCTACTGAAATTTTAATAGAAATATCATATTGGTAAGTGCCTTTTTCATAAAATATAAATCATCAGAACAAAGACCAAAGATCAAGACTAGTAGAAAGACTCTGAAGACGTGTGGAATCTCTCTGTGAGACGGTTCTTCCACTCAGGGCACATGGCTGTGTTGAGTCAGACCTGCATGTGGTTCCAGGTTCTTCCTGACAACTGATTAAAAGCTTGCAGCTGAAAGCATGACACATCCTTCCACAGCCACACAGACTCCTGATAGCACTGGTGGGCAGAGTGGCTGGGAGGTGGTCAGTGGGTTGACAATGCCTTCCTCAGGATAGTGGCACCTACTCCTTGAAAAATTGCTGAGGGCTGTAATAGACCCATGGAGAAGACAGAATATGTAGAAAACAAGGGCCTGAGAGTGGTTATAGAACTCAACTGTAGGGAAAGACCTCCCAATTCAAAGATGTTCTCAAAGTACCTACTCTGCACAGCATGGAGCTCCCGGTCGGTCTCCTCGCTGTTGCCAGCCTAACCACCCAGAGCATCAGAGCCTCACCCACCTCCCTTTACCTGCTCAACTTATCCTCTTCCCAGAAAACTCAACTCTGTATCAGTCTTTCCAGGAAGTCCTCTGACACCTCAGAGGATAATGATCTTCCACATGCCTGTCTTGACCTTAGCCCTCACCATATTTTATTAGGATTTTTTTTTTCATGTGAACTGTGACCTCCATGAGGGCAGTGACTGGGATTTACCTATGTATCTGTGGCACCAAGTCCAACATACAAGTAAACATACAAAGTGAGCACATCAGGTGACAAAATAACCACTGACAGTTTGCCGTGACAAGGAATGGCTCACGAGTCCAGAGCTGTGAGTAAGGATTGAAAGCAGAGCTAATCGGATTGGCCGGAAGACGACTGCATAGATCATTTATGGGAAATGGTAGGAGCTGCATGGGTTTGGCCCTCACAGAACACAGTGCAGGGGATTAGTGAGAAATGGGGTTAATAACGCAGGAAGGAGGATAGTTGCTGGGCTGAAAGCACTTTGTATTCTGGATTTGATGAGCAGACCATGTCATTCTTTCCCTGAATGCAGACGAGGGCAAGCTGATGCCAGCAGGGCTCTGACCAGATTCTCACCAGAGAGGCTATATTTGGCATTTTAAATCCCACCATGTTTTCAGTTTAATACAGTATTTCCTTCATTTCCTGTCTGAAATCCTCACACACATTTCAGTGGTAGCTGTGGGTTCTTTCCACAGACTACACTAAACCCCTGCCCACAGAGCTCCAAGCCAGCCTGAGTGTTGCCTTAAGGCTCCAGCTTCCTTATCTTCAAGCAATTTTCATCTCACACTTTCTGATCTGACCATCATTTCTCGTGTACTTGCATGTCACACGAAGAGCTCTTAGTTGAGACCTGCCATCACAGCAGCACCCCCCCGGAACAGGAAATGGTTAGGGTCCTTAGAACACACTGTACCTTTTTAAACATTAACCATTGTTCAGCTTT
This sequence comes from Rhizomys pruinosus, assembly GCA_009823505.1. Classification (NCBI taxonomy): domain Eukaryota; kingdom Metazoa; phylum Chordata; class Mammalia; order Rodentia; family Spalacidae; genus Rhizomys; species Rhizomys pruinosus. The sequence goes on from VZQC01008045.1 coordinate 236,231, forward strand.
GAGGTCCTGGCTGCTAAAGGCAGTGAGGAGAATCGGGAACTCTATGCCAAAACTCTTGCCTATGGAAAATTTTAGAGTTCCCTTTTCTGCCTTGGTCCTTAAAGTGACCTCAACTCAAGTAAAAATTGAGTGCCTTTTTTTCTGAACTAGAAGTAAGCTAACCTGACTTAGCTCTTATGGACAAATAACGTTTTCTGACCCAAGTCAGAATCAGAGGAGCAAAGTCATTCTGCCTGACAGCATTTAAGCTAGGATGACATCATATCATTAAAACAGACCCCAGGAGTTTCCACTCTTAGGGACAGAAGGATGCGATAGAATTTGCTATTTGCTGGCATGGTTTGACATGTACAGGGGTACTACTGAGTTTTGCAATTCATGGAGAACCTTTTGTCGCTCTCTTGATTTCATTTTCCAATAAATGTGAATCATAGAAAGAAGCATTTAGATAATTCTTCCAGAAATGAGACAGCCACACTCATCAATATTTTGTGATTGAGCACTTATGAAGTATCAAACTCTGGGAAGATGATTTCTGTACGTGAGCTCAGAGGGGCTTGCACTTCCTTCTAGACAGTATTTCTCTAGATGGATCAGAAGATACTGTAAACCCGTCTCCACTATATCACACACTCCCCTAAGTACATGGTTCATATTTTATTTATTTAGGAATCTCAGCACCTATGTATATGAAACACTCAATGAATGGCTATTTTACAAATAGGAACAAGTTGACATAATGAAATCATGCTAGTTCTAGGACTATTACCAGTGGTCAGGGTCTGGGGTGGATGTTTCCAGGTTCTTGGCTCTTGCTCAAAGAATTGAAATAAAGGCTTACATAGATTGGTAAAAGTAGCAAGGAAACTCTATTCAAAATAAAGCAATAGAGTAGGTCAAACACACTCTCAAGAGTGGAAAAAAGACCATATGAGTGACAGGACTCATGGTCCCTTGTTATTGTTTGGAGCTTCTTTTTATAGAGTTTCAAGAGGAGGAGTTTGAGTGGGTCTCTATTTTGATGGACAGATTAAGTTATATCACCAGTTCTCCACTGTACTTGTCTGTTCCCATAATGCATATGATTTAAATCAAATGAACACTCAATTTTGAATAGGTAAATAGGGGAATCTATCTAAAAGAGCTCTTGGAGACACAATTTTGTCTTACTGTGCATGCACTCAAATCTAGTTCAGGCCAGATCAGTTTCCTACTCTTAGACCCATACATTACTAGGGTATGACTGAATAGAATCTAAATTTGATTAAGACAAGGAGAAACAGTCCACTGTTCAGAGTAGAATATGTGTTCAGTTCACTTCAGGCTGAGAGAAATGTCATGGCAAGGGTCCCGGGCTGCCAAGTGCAAAAATAGAAGAGGAAAGAGTACACAGCCCAAACCAAGTGAAGTCCCAGGCTACTCAGTTATCCCCTATGCCTGCCTGCTTCAGGATCATTTTAGTTACAGTAGTACTACTGATACATTATTTCAAATAACAAAATTTGGGAATTTAAATCACAATTACAGGGGAATAGAAGAACAATATAGCTACTCTTTGTGGCATGACAGTGAAACTAGAAATGAATTTTTTTTTTTTTTTTTTTTGTCTTGGTTTGAACGGGTCCTCCCTGTAGTCCAGCTGTCCTGGAACTAACTCTGTAGACCAGGCTGGCCTTGAACTCACAAAGATCTGCCTGCCTCTGCCTCCCAAGTGCTAGGATTAAAGGCGTGCACCACCACACCCGGCAAAATGAATTTTTTAAAAAAAGAAAAAATCTTGTTAATCTTGAACTATCTTGTGACACCATCAGGAAAGTGTCCCAATACTAAATTGTGTAGGCACTTTGTTTATAACCATCTTATAGAGGGAATATTATTTATAGAAACAGAAAACCTGAGGGGAAAAATATACAAAAATTCAGATAGTAGTGGAGAAGGAATATGTACGAATAGTATTTCTTCTTTTTCACAATTTCTGTTACACTCTTTTTTTTCAGTACTGAGGATTCATAGTCAAGTGCTCTACCATGAAGCTATGTCCCCAGGCCACCACCCCTTCCTTATGTTCTGATGTAGGGTTTCATGTACCTCATAGCTGGCCTCGAACTCCTGATCTTCCTGCTTCCACCTCCCAAGTGCTGGGATTAGACGTGAGAACGGCTGCAACAGGCTCTGTTATGCTTTTGTATTGAAAATGAAAATAAAATTTTAACCGAAGGTGAAAAGAGCAGTGCTAATAGTGTTATTCTTAGCCGATGGGGTCATGGCGACCGTTATGTCTTTATTTAGCTGGCCTTCACATTCGAACTTTCCCACCCTAAATTTCCCCCTCATCTATTTTATTACCTAGACATCTTTGTGGTAGAGCCCATGCTTAACAGTCATGAGGCCATAGCCTAAGTTCAATCTCCTGCATTAAGAAATGAAATAAAGGGGCTGGAGAGATGGCCTAGCGGTTAAGAGCGCCGACCGCTCTTGCAGAGGACCCGGGTTCGATCCCCAGCACCCACATGGCGGCTGAGAACCGTCTGAAACTCCAGCTCCAGGAGAACTCCAGCTCCAGGGGAATCCGACACCCTCTTCTGACCTCCGCGCATTGCACGAAACAGGTGCACAGACTTGCACGCAGACAGTATATTCATACACATACAGAAATAAATAAAATTAAAAAAAAAAAAAAAAGAAAGAAATGAAATAAGGGGGCTGGAGAGATAGCCTAGCGGTTAAGAGCACCAACCACTCTTACAGAGGACCCGGGTTCGATCCCCAGCACCCACATGGCGGACGAGAACCGTCTGAAACTCTAATTCCAGGAGAACTCCAGTTCCAGGGGAGTCGGACACCCTCTTCTGACCTCCGCGCATTGCACGAAACAGGTGCACAGACTTGCACGCAGACAGTACATTCATACACATACGGAAATAAATAAAATTAAAAAAAAGAAATGAAATAAGGGGCTGGAGAGATGGCCTAGCGGTTAAGAACACTTGCTGCTCTTCCAGAGGGCAGCAATTGCATTCCCAGCACCCACATGGCAGATCACAGTGTTTGTAACATCAGCTTCTTGGGACTCCCACACTCTCTTCTGGCCTCTTTTGACACAGCAGTTCTCTAAAATAACATAGCAAAGACCACTTTGCATGTATTAACCCCCCCCCCCAATGGTTTAGAAGATCCCTTTGGGTCAAATATAGAAAGATCTCTAGGAATTGTCTTAATATCAGTTCAATGTAAATAGTAGAACTCACAATCCATACTGTAAAGCCTAATAGAACGGACACATTTGGTCCACGTGTTGTTACAGAAGCACACTCAGTACAAAGGCAGCTGTCATTCAGAAATACAAAGGGTTTTAGGTTTTACTGAACTGCCCCTGCTCTTTCACCTCCAGACCATCTCTGTGCCAAGGGACTCCTCCTGCTTACTGACTTGCCTTGGTTTTTGTTTCTTCCTTTTAGCCACTTCCAGCATTAAGTGCCTTGCTTCTTGTTTGGCTGGTTGCCCTCACAGTTCTAGGGAGATATCTTGGCATCTTTTTTGCAAGGCATCCTGTGAGCAGCCAACTCCTTTCCTGTTTTAAGCAATCTTCTTTTAGTATCAACTTTGCATAGCTACTGGGATGAATAACCTTAGTTGTAGCAGGAGAACCACGAGACAATTTCTAGTAGGAAAAAAAAATGTCATCCCATTGAATGACAACAAATAGTAAATGTAATCCTAAAAGAGCATTAAATTCTTGATTTTACACACATCAGAGATAATTGTTTGCGAATCTTGGGATTAATAACCAATGAATTAGAAGAATTCTTGATCCTATCATAATGTTAATAACCTCATGAGAACATTTGTGAAAGGGACTGAGCTGCCTGGGGTGTGCCTGTCCCCACTGCCCTGGGTGTGTGAGAAAGGGAGGGGGAAGAGCATACAGTGAGCACCTACTGTTTTCAGACACTGGGCTCTCACCACCTCGGTGATTAATTCTCTTGATTTCTTCAAGGGAAGATAATGATCAGCTTTATTGGCCCTGCTGGAAAATGTGATGATTTAGAAGATGAATTAACGTGACCCAACCCATACAGCCAGGAAATAACAGACTTGGAAGTGAGGACTTGAACTCAGGACTTTGTGAGTCCAAAGTCTGCTTTGATTGCTCATTACAGTAATTGACAAGCTTGCTCTATATGTAGCTGACAGCAACAGCTCGGGTTTTTAAAGAGCAAAGACATGGTACAATTCACCTCTCAGAGTCTGAATCTTGCTATCCTGACCCTTGGGACCCAATCCTACACTGACTATACTGCATACACTCGAGATGAAAATGAACATTATCCCTGATTAACTTTGAAAGTTGTAATCTTAAGAATCAGTACTTAGGGTCACTAACCTAATATTCTATGACCATGTGTCACATGAGAAGTGGCTGGGCCAAAGGGTGCTGGACGCCTAGGAGCAAGTAGCCATTCTCCATCCTTACTGAATAAACTATTGAAAAACATAAAGCCTTAAGAAGACTTACTTGAAATTCTTTTATCAGCCAGTGTTTTACAGAGGCAGTGAGGCCCCAGCCCACAGGCCCTCGGCTCCCATGGAGAGCCAGCGGGTGAGCTCCGTACTCCCAGGAGCAAGTCTGTCTTTAGGTTCTGACTTTCCTCTTGAAAAAATGTCAGTACTTAGGAGACCCTGGGAATTAGAATTTATCCCACCCTGAACTGAAATTGAACTGAAGCCAAATCATTGGTTTTGTAGAACCATAAGCCAAAATAACTTTGGACATCTGTTGTTTGACAAACACTTAATTTTTAGAATAGTTTTGATTTATAGAAAAGTTGTGGGGCTGGAGAAATGGCTCAGCAGTTAAGAGCACCGACTGCTCTTGCAGAGGACCCAGGTTCAGTTCCCAGCATCCACATGGCAGCTAAGAACCGTCTTTAACTCCTGTTCTAGGGGAATCCAACACCCTCTTCTGACCTCCACAGCGTTGCACGATATGGATGCACCAACCTACATGCAGATAGTACATTCATACACATTAAAAAAAAAAAAAGCTAATGGTACTTCATACATACAAAAACAAAAGAAAGAAAGAAAGAAAGAAAGAAAGAAAGAAAGAAAGAAAGAAAGAAAGAAAGAAAGAAAGAAAGAAAGAAAGAAAGAAAATGTTGTAAAGCTACCAAGGTATCCATAGAGGACACTTGAGTGCATACAACTGTTACCACTAAAGAACCCAAATCAATACATTATAAGAGAGGGCAGCCTATCCTTGGCCCAGATTTTAATGGTTGGTTTCCCTAATGCCCTTCCAGGGCTCATGCAGACTCCTGGTTCGGCTGACTTGTCAGGCCCCTTCAGCCTGCTCTAGGCTGTGAGTTTTTCAGACTACCCTTGCTGGGGGTGACCTTGCAGAGCACTGCTGAGGTAATTTGTAGAATGTTTTCCCATATGGGCCTATCAGAGACTTTTCTCAGGGTGAGACAAGGGTTATGGGTTTGGGGCAGGGCAACGCTAAGGGTGATGTTTCCCTTCTCATCGCAAGATAGCAGGCATTCGTGGCTGATTGCTGTTGGTTTAACATTTATTTTTAAAGAAAATAAATCATGTGGTAAAGCGAATCTGAACCAGAATGAGACCTGCAGAGTCTCTAAACTGATTGCATTGGTACAGATCAGATTGCCAAACGACCTGGAAGCAAACATATCTCATTTAGTCTAAGTTCCCAATTAGAAAGTTTATACAAGCTCCCTTACAGAAAACATTTGGAGTTCCTTAGAGAAAACGGCTGTCTTAAATATAGAATGTAGTTAGGTTGCTGAGTATGAAGCATTCTGCTGAACCAAGAGCCAGAGTGTGCTCAGTTATTATACAACAGCAGCTGTGAAACCCCGCCTGTTCAACCTACAGGCCTACAATCCCCGGAAGACAACATTAGCAATGAACCAGACTTTCACATTTCCTGCCTCCCCTGAATTCATAACGTTTCCAAATGGCTGGAGCGCTCCTAAGAGCCTGCACCATTCATTACCTTGTAGGGAAAGCAAGCCCTGGAACAATCGCTGTTCATTTGTTGCATAAGAGCCCGTCTTCATTTCAATGATTTAACCCTGATTACATTTAGCTGTCAGTCTTCTAAGTTCTCTGAGAAGCATTCCAACCCAGACAGGGAAAAGACAGTAGGTTCTCGCATCCCTCCCTCCTACCCTTGTGTGTACCCTTGACCAAGCAGCTGGGCAGACCTTCAGAGAGCAATATTTTCCAGCTCCAGGCCCTGGATTAAATGGGTCCTCTCTCCCTGCAGCCCTGCTGGGAGAGGTGCAGGCAGCTCCCCGCATGCACACTGCTTTTATATCCTTCAGACCAAAACTGCTTCCTTTGCTTTCTTGGGGTTTTTATTTTGTATTTTATTTTTGAGTTTTGAGTGGTGGGGCACTTACCATTTTTGCTTTTTGCCCAAATCATCTTGTATTTTTTTTTTCCTATACACACACCAGCCCTTTAAGTGAATAGTCTAGGTTAGGCCCTAGGACAGGAAGAGCTATCTCAAATTAATGTCTTTTTGTGTGCTCTTCATTGCTTTCCTGTGGAGAGAGGGCAGAAATGGAGATATAGTTGCTCTGCATCCTTCCTGGGAGTGGACTGAACAGGCTTATCTGCAGGTGGCAAGCTTTCTACAGACCTTCCACATGCATTTGAATTTGTTCTTTTGCTAACCCAAGGGGCCTCATCCATAAAATTCCCCCTCAGCTTCTCAGCTCATTCTTTCTGTGGGTGCTCACTACCCAGCAAACAGCCTAAAAAAATGTCCTCCACGAGGAGTGTGACAGTTACAGACAGCTCTGCCCTCCACATGGTCAGCATCCCGAAGGAAAGTATAAGGTGGCATTTGTAATCAGGCCCATATGTTCCGGGCTTGATTGATTATCAGCCCCATCTCAGATGTTATGTAATCACCAACGACTTTGATCCTCTCCATCCTAGCCAGCATATCCAGCTGGATAAATAATATTAGTCCAAGCACAACTTCCTGAACAAATGGTAAAAAGGAAAAAGTTGATAACGTCCTGCTTCTAGGGGCACAGGTGCTTCAGATCAATGAGGCTAATCTTGTGGAAATGACCTTCTCATAAGACAGAGAGCTTTTGTGTTTGCAAGTTCAAATTTAGGGAGAAGCAGGAATTTTCTTGGAACTAAATTTTTTTTTTTTAGAGCTAATGGATTGTTAACATTTTTTTTAGCTCTTTAAAAAAAGAAAAGAAAAATAAAAGTAATAAAATTTGAACTCCCACCATTAGCGTATTATAATAGCTAACTTCCTGCTGGAGGGTTTTTCAAAGATGACTCCCTTGTAATCCGGAGATAAATCCATTATTACGAAACAGTCCTCCCCACACTTTCTTCTGTCAGAGGAGCCACGTGAAATCAGAGACTGGAAATTGGAATATGGCTGTCTTTCAGTCCTTAACAATGTTTCTTATGGTTGCATAGAGAACCTCATAACTGAGATTGTTGATTACCAGAGTGTCAAGGCTCCACTGGACAGGACAGGAATATTCTCCATTCAAAGCCCAGAAGAAATTCCTTTGTAAATTTCTAGGCAAATACCAAAAGATCCATTTTAGCTTCTCTCCAGTTTAGAGAAGAGATGTAACAGCAAATCTGATTCTGATGGTGGAAATATAACCTGGGACTTTAAGCATATCTCTAACCTCTTCTGAAGCCTTTGAGCATCCACATCTAAATGTATGTGTCTTAATTAGGTATGTGTGCCCTCACTGGATTGCCCCTGGTGACAATCATATTAAGGAAAAAAAAGTACACTGGAAATTGGGTTCATTTCGTGAATGGTCTCTGAGCAGGCCAGAAAAAAATAAATGGACTGACAAATACCATTTTTTTTTTTTTTTGGTATTTTTGAGACAGGGTCTCCCTGTAGCCCCAGCTGTCCTGGAATCACTTTGTCGACCAGGCTGGCCTTGAACTTACAGAGATCCGCCTGTCTCTGCCTCCCAAGTGCTGGGATTAAAGGCCTGCACCACCACACCTGGCTGACAAATACCAATTTTTTTTCTTTTTTTCTTTCTTTTTTCTTTTTCTTTTTTTTTTTTTTTGAAATATCAATTTTTGATAAACAGTGGTAGCAAGTTATAGGGATGTATACTCCCATAGGGATGTGTGATGCTGGGGAGTGTGGGGATGTGTAATATTGGGGAGGGCATGTTCTAAGTCCCAATCAGAATAAATCCAATTTGAACGATAGCATCAAAGCACTTTGTGATAGATGAAAAGGTAGTTCAAGAGGGATAGGAGAGCTTTAGTGCTGAGCAGGAAAGATGGTCGAACTTCTAGTGACATCTAAAATAGCTGACTGCACTGAGGAAGTGTTTGGAGCCTCCGTTCCCTGATCTGTAACATCAGGAAAAGTCCTGTTCAGTCCTTCTCAAGAGACCAGATAATGTTGCAGGAGGGTCTCTGCATTGTGTTGTCACAGCACTCTACAAATTCAAGGTCCTCATGACAAGGTCCTAAAGGACGGGCACAGGGAACGCTGACGTTGTGGAAGTAAGTGCTGCCCTGAAAGATTCATGACTTTGAATACCTTGAAATCAACAATTTTGGTTTTTAAATTTTCCTTGTCTGAAGTGCATGTCTTTCGGATTGCTACTTCACACAAATGGCCATTTCCACTTGGAAAAATGTCTCAATCCGGGACCATTGGTTAGACTCAGTTGTCTCCCGTGGACCAGGCACATCTGTAACCTTCCCGTTTGCTTCTGCTTCCCTTCAGGGGATTACCAGCCCCCTTGGTGCGCAGCACTTTATGGCTTATTCTACCAGTCCCTCATTTAGGATGCAGTGCCTGGCCTTTAGCGGGTACTCAGTAAATTTTTGCCGAATGAAATAATGCAGAGAAGTAGCTTCCCAACAGAATGCTGAACTGGTACCCAGAACAAAAAATGAAGTAGGAAAAGAGAGAAGGAAAAAGGAAAGAAGGAGGGAAGGAACAAGGGAGGGAGGGAGACAGGGGCAAAGGATGAAAGAACAGAGGGACAGAGGGACAGAGGGACAGAGACATCTGGACACATGGAAGAGGACCCTGGCAAGTGTTTGAGCTGCAGCCTCTCCTGAGTACCCCTTCCTCTAGTGCCTCTTAGTAAATTCCAGGGGAGAAGGCTGGTTGTTGCCCATCTCATGTACTTTTCATATCAAAACATAGAAAATGTTCTAGGAATACAAAGAACTTTGACCTTGAGGTGTTACTTAAGGTAAAGTAAACTTCAGCAGTTTAACTCTCACAGAGAAGCTGTGGTTTTAGCTGACTTTAAAATTGCTGCCTAGGGCGCTGGAAAGAATGCTCAGTGGTTAAGAGCACTGGCTGTTCTTATAGAGGACCCAGGTTTGGTTCCCAGCCCCCACAAGGTCACTAACAATCACCAGTTCCAGGGGATCTGATACCCTCCTCTGACTTCTGTGGGCATCGTATGACATGGGTACACTTACACACATGCAGGCAATACACTCATATTCATAAAATGAAAATAATAAAATATTTTTAAAAACCAAGCATCTTCCTAAATAGAGGAATAAAGCTCTTCTGGGAAGTATAGGCTTCTTCTAATGGACAGCTGAGTTTGAAAGTGTTCCCATGCAGTGATTTTTTAAATGTCTGTTGGTTGCACTGCAGTGGTTGTTATCATAATCCGCTATGTAATTACTGTGCAACATTGTCACTGTCTCTTTTTTTATTGGGGAGGGTATTTTTGAGACAGGGTCTCCTTTTAGTCCCAGCTGGCCTGGAGCTCGCTAAGTTAGACCAGGCGCCTTGAACTCATAGAGATCTACCTCCGGAGTACTGGGATTTAAAGGCATGCTCCACCACACCCGGCTGTCACTGTCTCTTACAAGACTGATTGAAACATGCCCCCCCACACACACCACTGCCACTGACATCCCCCCAGAATCTGTAGGGTTTCTGCCTTGGCAGGGATAGAGAACCTGGAGGTTGTAACCAATTATCTCTGGAAAATTAATAAGAGTCCCTTTTCCTCCCCAGACTTTTGGGGCCATCATTTTGAAAAAGATGCTGTAAAGCCAATGTTTGAGAGAGGACATGCTTTAGAAAAACTGACCTTGGATCCTTGGTAAATGTTTGACTCCACTAACTCCGCCTCCCACACCCACGGTTTAACTTTTAGCCTTCTATGTTAGAGCCTGAAGCATGTGAGGAGCTATTTCAGTCAGAATTCTGGGATGTGGGTAACAGAAACTGGCAGAGGATGTTTAACAACCAAAAAAAAAAAAATGTTTTGGAAGAATCTAGAGTAACTCACAGTACAGGAAAAGATGAAGAACTTGCTTTGTTAAAAAATAAAACTCCAGGCTGGAGGGATGGCTTGTTAGTTAAGAGTACTGCCTATTCTTACAGAAGATGTGGGTTTGAATCCCAGTCCCCACATGGCAGCTGACAGTCATGGATAACTTCAGTTTCAGGGGATCTGACACCCACTTTTGTCCTCCATGGGCATAGAATAAAGCAACATGAAATAAATCCAGGCTCGGGGGATGGACCCATCCTGAGGGACATTTGGCGATACAAATTAGACTTTGAATGCCTTATTCTCTCTCTATAATAGAGCACATTAAATTGGGTGGGGAGGGTGGGAGAGGGAGGATCTAAATGCCATCAAATTATATTGAATGAAAACCACCAAAAATTCAATATAAAAATTTTGTTTAGTGGCTGGAGAGACGACTCAGCCGTTAAGAGCGCCGACTGCTCTTGCAGAGGACCCAGGTTTGATTCCCAGCACCCACATCTTTAACTTCAGTTCCAGGGGAATCCGATGCCCTCTTCTGACCTCCGAGGCATTGCATGGCACGGGTGCACCAACCTACATGCAGACAGTACACTCATACACATAAAAAAATAATAATAAATTAAAAATGCTTTAAAAATTTTTTTGTTTAAAGAAATAAAATGCAAGACATTTTTCTAAAAATAGATAAATAAATAAACATTAACATCCTAGGAATTTGGGTTTGGGGAGCATGGGTCTCTGGTGCTCTGGGACTACCAGGGCAGTTGATTTCAAACCATTCTTAGCGTTTGTGTCACTTCTTTGGACTTTGGAAGCCTAGGACAAGAGCATCTAACAGGCCTAGCTTTGCTTGGGTACCTAGCCCCACTTTGTCCAGGATGGGGAGGCTTGTGATTGACAGCTGTGTTTCCTATGAGGGGAATGCACCCCCAGTGAAACGCCAAGCCTCTCTTCACACAGTCTGTTGTGATCCAGTGGCTTCTCAGCCAAAGCGAGATGTGGTGCTACGTTAGAGAGGTGAGCACAGCTAGCTCTTCTTATTGCATCTCGGACCCAAGCACTTCCACACTGAACTAGGGTGTGTCCGTCTCCTTGGGAGCAAGCAGGGAGAAGGGGAAATGGTTAAATGGAGGCAAGCACGGTGGATACTGGGACCTTTTGAAGAGCTAGGTTGTTTCCAGCTTTCCCCAAAGTAGCACAGTTTTTATTTAACGGAAAAGAAACTTGAAGTCCACCTATAGGGAAGTACCTTGGATCTTGCTTGTGTTGTACTAATGTGAAGGGAAAGGCAAAGACACAATATCAGCAGTGTTTCCTGCAATTCCTTTTTCTGGAACTGACCACTCTAAATTTCTTATTAGACCATGTAGTACAATTAATGTAGTATATTTTTTCATTGATTGGACAATGAAAACAGTATGGAGGTATGAGGGTGCTCTAGGAGCTAGGAGTTCCCGGACAGGCTTCCCTCCTTGCCCAACTCTGGGACTCAGGATGGGTTATGTCCCTCTCTGTTTCCATATAGCTGACCTCTCAGGTGATAAACTATCAATCTATAACGCATCCAGGGTTCCACCAAGTGCATCCCAGAATGAACAAAACAGCCCCACTACAAAAGAAATCTCTTCAATTAAATGTGATGCTTGCCTGGGGTAGTGGCTCAGGCCTGTGACCTTAGCACTCAGGAAGCTGAGGCAGGAAAATCAGGAAGTCAGCATATGCCACATAGTGGGTTACAGGCCAGCCTGGGCTACACATTTAAAGGAAACAAAATAGAGCCAGCAAGATAGCTCAGCTGATAAAGGTGTTTCCCACCAAGCCTTATGGCTTGAGATCCATCCCTGGGACCACATGTTAGGGGGAGAGAACCAACTCCCCCAGGCCGATCTCAGATCTCCACTGTGTGCCAGAGCATGTGTGTGTCCCCCTCCCTGTACAGACAGTAAATAAATAAATAATAAATAAATAATAAATATTTTGCCTGATGTGGTAGAACATGCCTTTCATCCCAGCGCTCAGTAGGGAGAGGCAGGTGGATCTCTGTGAGTTCAAGCCTGGTCTCCATAGAAAGTTCTAGGCAAGCTGGGGCTACAGGGAGACCCTGTCTCAAGAAGAGCAAAATAATAATAATAATAATAATAATAAATATTTTTAAAATTATGAAATAAGATGTTGTTTGAGCAGGTTATAGCTTGGGAAATAACTAAACTATTGTTCATTTAGAAAATATATGGGCTTGTTTCTCCTTTAAGCCCTCTTTTATAGTCTTTAAAAATTTGGTACGCGTGATGACTTTCATAGAAAAAAAAATTTGGTATGTTATATGTAATCTATAAAAAGCTAATAACTGCGCTGGAGAGATGGCCTAGTGGTTAAGAGCGCCAACTGCTCTTGCAAAGGACCTGGGTTCAATCCCCAGCACCCACATAGTGGCTAAGAACTGTCTAAGCTGGGCGTGGTGGCACGTGCCTTTAATCCTAGCACTTGGGAGGCAGAAGCAGGTGGATCTTTGTGAGTTCAAGGCCAGCCTGGTCTACAGAGTGAGTTCCAGAACAGCTGGGGCTACAGGGAGACCCTGTCTCGAAAAGACAAAAAAAAAAAAAAGAACTGTCTTTAATTCCAGTTCCAAGGGAATCCGATGCCTTCTTAAGACCTCCTCGGCATTGCATGACACGGGTGCACAGACCTACATGCAGACCGTACATTCATACACATACGAAAATAAATAAAAAATAAAAATAAATAAAAAATAAAGCTAATAATTAAGCCAGGTGTGGTGGTGCACGCCTTTAATCCTAGCACTTGGGAGGCAGAGGCAGGTGGATCTTTGTGAGTTCAAGGCCAGCCTGGTCTACAGAGTGACTTCCTGGGCAGCTGGAGCTACAGGGAGACCCTGTCTCAAAAAGACCAAAAAAAAAAAAAAAAAAAACTAATAACTGACTGAAGTTCATGTTAGAACAACTCATGTTCATTCAGATTTTTTCTTCCTGTTCACTGCCTACTCTAGCATGCAGATTTCCCTCAGGACTCCAGCACTATAACTATGAGCCATCTAAGCTGACATTTGCTGGACACCTGTCACAGGCCAAGCACTATAAGTGCTTTTGCATGTGTTACTTCATTAGCACTTATCCTCAGTGGACATATGTCTAATCTAAAACTCAGAGAAGTTTTTCATTTTTTTTTTTTTTTTTTGGTATTTTTGAGATAGAGTCTCTGTTTAGTCCAAGCTGGCCTGGAGCTCGCTCTGTAGACCAGGCTGGCCTTGAACTCAGAGATCTGCCTGCCTCTGTCTCCCGAGTGTTGGGATTAAAGGTGTGCTCCACCACACCTGGCAACTCAGAGAAATTTAAAAAGGTATTCAGGAGCTGGACGTGGTAGCGCACGCCTTTAATCTCAGCACTCAGGAGGCAGAGGCAGGTGGATCTCTGTGAGTTCAAGGCCAGCCTGGGACTAAAGGGAGACCCTGTCTCAAAAAGATTAAAAAAAAAAAAGTATTCAGGGCCAGATGTGGTGAGGCATGCCTTTAGTCCCAGTACTTGGGAAGCAGAGACAGGAGGATTGCGTCACAGCCATCAAGGCCAGTCTGGTCTACATAGTGAGTTCCAGCTGAGCTGGGGCTAGAGAGAGAGAGACTCTGTCTGAAAAAGCCAATCAGTCAATCAATCAATCAATCAATCAATCAAACTCAGGGTCACAGAGTTAGTAAATTGGTAAGTTCATATTGGACTCCACATCTATCAGATTTCAAACCCTGTTCTGTTCATGATGTCAGATAAGATAAATATTAATCCATTAAGAACTACTAAGCACCCAGGCACACAAGTGTTAAGAGTTCATAAAGGCCAAAATGGTGCTGAAAGAAAGAGGTGAATGGAGGCCGAAAGAGAGGCTTCGTCTTTTGGTCCCCCAATACCTTAAGGGGCACCTGGATGGTGGCAGTGACAGCTGCTGATCTCAGTGGTAGACAGTTCTAGGACAGAAGGAAGGGGCACTGAAGATGGGGGTTTGGCACCAAGAGCTAGTCCTCAAAGCTTAGCGACCAGTCAAAACATAGCATTGTCCTCGAGTGACATTGAGTCATTCTTTTTTGTTTTGTTTTTTTGTTGTTGTTTTTTTTTTTTTTTTTTGGTCTTTTTGAGACAGGGTCTTCCTTTGGTCCCAGATAGCTAGCCTGGAGGTCACTCTGTAGACCAGGCTGGCCTTGAACTCACAGAGATCCACCTACCTCTGCCTCCCAAGTGCTAGGATTAAAGGCATGTGCCACCACGCCCGGCTGATTCATTCTTTTATACGATGAATACTTTGTATGTGTCTACATATATCTAGGCATAAAAAGATGAATAAGGTTTCACCTTATGGAGTCTTAGTACTTTCTTCAAGGATTTCCACTTTTTATCAAAGAGAGATAAATGTAAATGCCGTCAGAGCAATTGAAGTGAAAATATATCATGTGCCGCACTTAAGTGTCTGTTCTGTAATCAACATATTGTGGGCATATGCTTATTTTTGACAACTCGTTATCCATCTCACCTTAATTTCCTGTGGGAAATCTGGTGAGATTGTTAATTACTGGAGCCCTCAGTCCTCCATCAATAAACAGCCACCTGACTCAAGTTGGAACAACAGTTACTGCCTAGAGTAAAGGGAGAGACTGGAAAAACGGTGAAACTCTGGGAGATCACTTGTTTTGGTACAGGGATGGGCACCGACAACACAGTTGGGGGTCCTGGGCCATCCCACTCAGCACATCAGTTTTGCCCATTTTTTTTTTGTTTGTTTGTTTGTTTGTTTTTTTTTGTCTTTTCGAGACAGCCCCAGCTGTCCTGGAACTCACTCTGTAGACCAGGCTGGCCTTGAACTCACAAAGATCCTCCTGCCTCTGCCTTCCAAGTGCTAGGATTAAAGTTTTGCCCATTTATAAAGTTTTCTGGTCCATCCTGAGAGCAGGTAGCAACACTCCCAATACATTCCTATTATTAGCTGGGTGTGGTAGTGAATACCTTGAGTCTTAGCACTTGGGAGCTAGAGGCAGAGGGATCTCTAAGAGGTCAAGTCCAGCCTGGACTACAAAGCAAGTTCCAGGCCACCTGGAACAACAACAACAAGTCCCATTATTAAACAATGGGATGGTATAAAAGATCCCCTTGCTGAGATATGGTGGTTGAGGTAAGGCGGAACAGAAGTACCGCAAACCAGGAAAATGGTGGTAAGGCACTAGAGGCAGACTCCAGATCAGACAGGATAGGCCTATTTGGTCTTAGTGCTTACTGGATATAGAATACAAAGTGTAAAATTCAGAGATTCTCAGGGAAGCAAGATAGGGACAGTCCCCAGCCACCTTCACACATCTGGACAAGATGGTTTGACTCAGAATTGGTTGGGGCAGCGTTTTCTTTTTGTTTGTTTTTTGTTTGTGTTTTGTTTTGTTTTGTTTTGTTTTGAGATGGAGTCTCCCTATAGCCCCAGCCGGCCTAGAACTCACTCTGTAGACCAGGCTGGCCTTGAACTTACAGAGATCTGCCTCCCTCTGCCTCCTGAGTGCTAGGATTAAAAGCATGTGCCACCACACCCACCTTAAAGACGGTGCTTAGCCACCATGTGGGTGCTGGGAATTGAAACTGGGTCCTCTGCAAGAGCAGTCGGTGCTCTTAATCTCTGAGCCATCTCTCCAGCCCCTGGGCAGCATTTTCATATTTGTGAAGGACCTCTTCTGCCCCTATCCGTGAGATATACACATCACTTCCTCCTAAATATCATATAGGAAGCTTATCAGGGATGTCGAATTACTCTTTCTGTTTTCTTTCCTAGGGCCCAGGGATACATATTCAAGTAGATTCTTGGAAACAGTCATAGGGTGCATGTAGCACTCCAACATCAACAAGCACACTCTAAGAACGATCGTGTGTCACAAGGATAAACTGTTTTTCCCATTACATGTCCACCTACGTGGCCACAGCCCACACAGTTCACACAGCCTCAACCACATCTCCATGGGGTGCTCTGTGCAGAGGAAAGGTGTTTGAGGAATTGTAGTCATGTGGAAAGAATTCAGCAGTGCTTAGACATGCAAAGCTGTACTTGGTGGACTTTGTTGTCCCTTCAAAGGAAGCTCATAGGGCATAAGCAGGCAGCAGCAGCATCTGAGTCAGAGCCACAGCTTGCTTGTCCTTTGTACC
This sequence comes from Rhizomys pruinosus, assembly GCA_009823505.1. Lineage (NCBI taxonomy): Eukaryota > Metazoa > Chordata > Mammalia > Rodentia > Spalacidae > Rhizomys > Rhizomys pruinosus. The sequence continues at coordinate 252,720 of VZQC01008045.1, forward strand.
ATGTCTTTTTAACCAATAAATACAGTAACACCCACAACTGTAACCTCTTATCTACAGGAAAATAAGTCAGTACTAAAGCTAAGCAAGTCTCTGAAAAAGCATCTACGAGAAACAAAAACTGGACTCTTCCTAGAAGGCCCCAAATCCTAGATTTGCAGGACTCATTTTTAAGATGAAAAAAACAAACAAACAAACAAACAAAAACCAAGCTAGCACTTTTTAACAATGGTACTTGACATACCACATCATTTCTTGAATGACTTGATTTCTTTATTTATTTACTTATTTATTTTTGAGACAGTATCATACATACCCCATACTGGGTTATAACTTACTCTGTAGCCAGGAATGATCTTGAACTTGTGATCCTTCTCCTTCTACCTCCCAAGGGCTGATATTACAGTTTATGTAGAGCTGAGGATCAAACTCGGGGCTTCATGCATACTAAGCAAGCACTCTATTAACTGAGCTCTGCTCCCAGCCCCTTAAATTCTTTTTTTTTTCAAAAGAAAAAAAGAAGGAGTTAGAGTTAGCATGTTCTAGAATTTAGGAATCCAGCAATCTCAAATCCACATTAGTGAATAACTTTCATATATTAGATTGTCCAAGGAAATAGTATGCTATAGGCATCCACATTGTAAGGGAAGTTTCAATGGGCAGTAGCAAGGAAAGAAACAAGAACATCTCACCTACAAGTTACACTTTCTTCCTAGATCATTAGATTTAAATCATTGAGTTTGCTGCAGCTCGATCACCTGAGTTTCATTTCAAGCAAATTTTCATCGGTTTCTTTGCCAAAAAAGCATACTTGGTAGAAATTCTTCAAAGTCGATTTATGGTACTCCACCAATTTTATGCATTTTAAATTTAAGGAGACACAATTAGGATATTTTCAACGATGAAAAGAACTCCATTAAGCTGCCACAAATGTCAAAAGTTCCTGGCTATGTTAACACTTATGTAATTGTTCTGAATACCCCACACACAGGAATAGACCAACAACACCAGGCGTGACTCACTGAGTATTTCCATGCACATTTCCTGAAGCACCCTCCAGTTCGGATTTATTTATTTTTTATGGTCTTTGTTATGTTAATTTTATATGTATGAGTATATTCCTTGCTTGTAGGTAGGTATTGTGCAATGCCCTTGGAAGTCAGAAGAGGGTGTCGCATCTCCTGGAACTGGAGTCAGGGATGGTTGTTAGCTGCCATGTGGGTGCGGGGAATCAAACCTGGGTCCTCTGCAAGAGCAGTCATATTTTTTCAAAGAAAAATAGAAAGAAAAGAAAAGTCAAAATGTGGTACATCAAACAGGAAAGTTCTTTTTGTGAATTTTGTTTTGGAAAGTTCTGGTGCTTCGTCAAGATGCTGCTGTTTCCATTAACAAGACAGCCAGATGGGCCAGCATTAAAACAGGTTGAAACTCTGAAATTTTCTTGAAAAAAGAACATGTGAGTTCTCAAACTTCCAAATGGTCTTTATTTTCTCTTGTGACTTTATTCCCAAGTTTTGTTTTTTAAAAGTTGTGTCTGATAGCATATGACTAGCATCCAGATCTGCTGAGCAAGGCTGCGGGAAATGATGTCCAGGATGAAGTTGATCAGCACAGGCAGAGCTGGGCTCCAATCCTGAAAGCATGTTGGGAGTATACTTTCTAATTCCTCTTATAAAACCCAAATGTTGGGGGTGAGGGAGGGGCAAAGCCTATGGCATCCTGATAGCCAAGGGAAACAGTCTTTTACACTGAGGCAGTGTTATTAGAAATCATTAGAATAACCAGAATCCAGCCTCAGACTCCAGTCAGTACTGAGTCAAACCAGACTGGGCAAGGCATTCCTGGCAGGCAGCTGAAACAGGTTTTGGCGGGGAATTGGTGTCTATGCAGTAACAGGGGCTTTACCCATTTGGTTGTCATCAGGGCCTTACAGCAAGAAGTCCTCAGTCTGTATTCCACCTGCTGAAGAGCACAGAAGAGTAATCAGGACAGCAGTAACCAGTAGTGGACAAACCAGGCCTGACTGGGGCCTGAAGGATAAAAAGAGGATTCTAGGAGGGCTCTATGCTCTAGAAAGGACTTGAAAAGGAACAACAGAATCTCATTCTTGAAAAGACTATAGGTATAATGTGAGGAAAAAGCCGGGCACAAACCAATTACAGAACTGGACTATGGGCTGGAGAGATAGCCCAGCAGGAAAGGGGGTTTCCTTGCAAACATGAAGGCCTGATTTTGATCCCCAGAGCCCACACAGAAATGGAGGTGTGGTGGTGGCACTTGAAATCCCTGGATTGGAGAGGCAGGAAGCAGTAGTCTATAGGGTGAGCTCCAGGCCAACTAAAGACCCTGTCTCAAAGGAGTTGATGGTGTTTCTGAGAATGGTACCGTCGACTGTCCTCTAGCATTCCTACACACATGCAGCACCCCACCCTCACACAGACATTTTTTTTTTATTTATTTTTTATGTGTATGAATGTACTGTCTGCATGTAAGTTTGTACACCCGTGTCATGCAATGCTGCTGAGGTCAGAAGAGGGTCTGGGATTCCCCTGGAACTGGAGTTCTCCTGGAATTGGAGTTACAGACGGTTCTCAGCCGCCATGTGGGTGCTGGAGATGGAACCCGGGTCCTCTGCAAGAGCAGTCGGCACTCTTAACCTCTAGGCCATCTCTCCAGCCCTGGAATTGGAGTTACAGACGGTTCTCAGCCGCCATGTGGGTGCTGGAGATGGAACCCAGGTCCTCTGCAAGAGCAGTCGGCACTCTTAACCTCTAGGCCATCTCTCCAGCCCCTCGCACAGACATTTTTATACAAATCTACAAAGGACTAGGATACAAGGTAAAGCCTGTGACCGGAATTAGAAAGGAATCTTTCAGCTGGCCACGTAACAAGAGCTGAGGACAGAACCTGGAGTCTGCTAAGCCAACACCAAACCACACAGGGTGCTTACATTTCCTTAGACTTGAGAGCAGACAGGGCAGCCCCCAGGGGTAGGATGAAGTGCAGGCTGGTTTCCATGGCCTCCCCAGAGTTGATTCCAGAGAGAATGACAAAATACCACCCACACTAAAGTCCTGGCTCACAACCCTGTTTTTCACAATTTTATCTTTTTTTTTTTTTTTAAATCTGGGGGGGCAGAATTTCTGGGGCTGATTATCTTATGGAATGGAATTCTCTGGAAAGCCTTCCCAGCTCCTTGGTTCTGGATTGCTTTTTATGGGTCTCTTGGAAGACATTTGCTCTACCTCATCCTAACCTGTTTTGCTTCGTACATCCTCTCTCCCTGCCTAGCCTTTAAGCTTCTTGTCCGTGGGCTCAGCATCTATGCATTCCAGCACAACACCAGCATAGATAGAACCAGATGTTGATAAATGGCTGAAGATGAATCAACGAGGTTGAGGTTAACCGAGTGAACAAATGTTTATTACATAAAATCAACCGTTATTCAAAATCCACTTATTAACTGAAAATCTGCTATCAATACCATCTATTGACGTGAAATCAAAAGAACAATAGGAGGTAACATGTATGTATTCCTGACTGTCCTCAGCCTGGCGCTTGGTCATTTGCGTAGATTATTTCACTCCCATGGCAGCCAAAGATGCAAATGCTGTTCTAATGCACATCTTACACCTGGGAACAAGGAGGCATCGGGTCAGAGCTGGGATCTATATCTTCTACTCAGAGATAAGATCTGTCCCCACTTGGGCTCTTCACTTTCCACAAGGGACGTGGATCCTGACTGTGGCTCACACACCTCTTCCCTTCTTCTCCATGTCCTAGAAGGCACTTGAGGCTCTAATTCTCTGTTGTTTCTCCTGGTAGCCTTAAGCTGCCAGACATAGTGAAAACAATAAAATTTGGAGGGATTTTTGAGAGAAAACGTGGGGCAGGAAGGGAAGAAGGAAGGAAAATGCAGGAAGTGATGTACACCTTAGTGGTAAAGCAACTGCCTAAGCATGTATAAGATCCTGAGCTTGGGGCTGGGAGAGATGGCTCTGTGGTTAAGAGTACTGGCTGCTCTTGCAGAGGACCTGGGTTTGATTCCCAGTACCTACATGGTGGCTAACAACCATCTATAACTCCAGTTTTAGGGGATCCAATGCCCTCTCTGATCTTCATGGGCATTGCATGACACTGGTGCACTACACACACGCAGACAATACACTCATACACATAAAAAAAAAAAATCTTCAAAAAGATCCTGAGCTCGATCTCTAGCACAATAAACAACCAAAAAGCAAGTTTCATCTTCACCTTGTAGTTAGCAATCTACCTTGTCTCAAGGAGAACACAAAATACATTACATATATCGCCTTCTTGTGTCTTCATTCCACTAAAAAAATGCGTTTTCTTATCCCACAGCCTTCCCACAGGGGACCTGAAGTCCCCAGAGATTTAATAATTGTCCAATGTCCTTGAACTTGGAACCAAGCTTTGGGTTGGAATCGAGGCCCACCTGCCTCCAATTTGATGTCATTCAACAGCTATCAAGCACCCAGGCATGCGCTTCCCACGCTGCAAATTGCCATCATCACCCTCTATGGCTTTTGTTCAAAGTTTCCCGTGCATTTTTTTTTTTTCTTTTTTTTTTTTTTTTTTTTTTTTTTGCCCACTATTTGGAAAACGTCACAGGCCCGACCCTGTTGCCTGGTATAGAGCTTCAGCAGCTCTGGCTCAGAAACTGTCAATGTGGTGACCGAGGTGGAGCAGCTCTAACTGGAATATCCAGAATCCTCTTGACTTCTTCTGTTCTCTTTTTGTTCTTCAGCAACTCAGTGTCCTCAGAGCGCACATGTCATCCTGTGGGGTGACCTGTTGGTGGTGACGGATGCTAACCTGTTGAAATAATGCCCCAGCAGGAGACAAGAGCCCTGTCTGCACCCCACAATGTTTGCTTTTGTGAAATTCCAGACTGTTTAATCTGCTCTACCTCATCCTAATAACTCCAGATTCCACTTTTCTTAATGACTTTCCCCTCCTTAAATGCCTACACAGTTATCTTTGAAGAAGGCGAAACAGCATAGATGAATCATTTGCAGGAAACGGGGGAGAGGCGTGTGGTTGGAACAGCAGATGGCAAAGTGTGTGGGCACATAGCTGCCTCTGTTGTTCCTCCCGCCACCCTCTGGAAACAGGTCCCTGGGAAGTGCATACTCATTCCAGGGTGGGGGCCGCATAAGCTTTCAGGTACAGACATGCAAATCCACAAACACTGGGATTCATCGTAGACATCCAAGCTCCAGGCTTAAGCCTAGGTTGGACTATAATATACTGTCCCTTGAAATTTTGACATTAGACCTTGTAGAGATGAAGTGGTAAACAACTTTCAACCAGCAGCAAGAGAATTTCGTGCTGTCTTTTTTTAATTTTATTTATTTTTGTACTGTATGAATATACTGTCTGCATGTAGGTTGGTGCACCCATGTCATGCAATGCCTCAGAGCTCAGAAGATGGTGTTGTATTCCCCTGGAACTGGAGTTAAAGATGGTTCTCAGTCACCATGTGGGTGCTGGGGATCGAACCCAGGTCCTCTGCAAGAGCAGTCGGCACTCTTAACCACTAGGCCATCTCTCCAGCCCCGTGCTGTCTTTTTTATCCTGCAGGATATGAAGGAAGTGTGTGGATATCCTCATGTGGTGCTCGGCAGGCTCCCTGACTTTATTAGGGATAACCACACTTTCAGATAAAAGCATGAATTGTTCCTGCTGTAACTTTTGGTGGCGCCTGGAGGAGGGGTAGAAAGGACATAAATACTACCCACTTGGGGACAAGTACCCACCAGGAAGTTCACTGTAGTTAGCTTCGTGCTGTACGCGTGGAGGCGACATTAATTGGGAGTCATTTTGCTTGAATAATTGAAATAGATTGCTAGAATCCAAAAGACTGTGAAGTGTGAAAGATTGTAACTTTCTTAGATGGCTTCATTTGGCCATTTTCTTTCTTCCACCTAAGTTTCCAAATGGATGTACCTGCTAGGGAAGGTTGCGTTATTTTATTCTTACCTGTGTAAGCTCATTTTCCTGAGACTGTCTCCCATTGATTCTTTCTTTCTACTTCCATCATTGCCATTCGCCCTCCAGACCCAGACCACAACACATACGTATGAGAAGAGTGTCTGTCCTGTTCTCCTTAAGGCAGTGCATGTTTTGGTAAAATATGTATCTAGAATTTGGGACACATGTCTTAGCAGAAACTGTTACACATGACTTGGAAACAAAGCATTGTGGTTAAGTATGTTTTACTAATGAACGGTTTGAAAACATCTTTAATGGGCCGAGGAAATGGCTTAGTAAAGTGCTTGCTGTATAAGCATGAGCACTTGAATCTGGAAGCCAGCACCCACCTAACAAGCCAGGCCTAGCAGCACTCCTCTGTAATCCCAACGCTGAGGAAGCAGAAGGATCCAGGTTCAGTGAGAGACCCCGATTCAAAGAAAATAAGACGGAGAGTGATGAAATAAGACACACCTGGCACCAACCTCTGATCTCTCCATGCACACGCACACCACACACATACACTCACATCACACACACATACACTGACATCATACACACATACACTCACATCATACACACATACACTCACATACACATACACTCACATACACACATACACATCCCATATACAGACACACACATATGCGTGCACATCATATACACACATACACTCACATCACACACACATACACTCACATCATACACACATACACATCCCATATACAGACAGACACATACATGCACATCATATACAAACATACACACCATATATACACATACACAACACATACACATCACACACATACACATTACAGACATACACATGCACCATGCACACACATGCACACCATATGCATGCACATACACATACACACACATACACTTACACCATACAATACACACACCATACACACAGAACACACACACACATACATTCACACCATATACACACCATGCACACACGCACAAAGACACACACAAACACACACATGTACATACAGTCACCTTTAATAAGCATCATCTGATCAAACATGAATACCCCCCAAAAATGAATAAACCCAATCTATACTCAATATGAAGAATCATAAAATGCATTTCAGTGATTATAAATCTTGTTAATAATAGAATTTCTACCCTATACCCATTCTGATTTGGTGAGTTTTTATTTTAAAATCATTCATATTAAACTCCATAAATTATTGAATCTTAATTATTTTCATAATTTCTTGATCTTTTTTAAAATTTTTGAGACAGGGTATCCCTGTAACCCCAGATGGCCTGGAACTCACTCTGTAGAAAAGGCTGGCTTTGAACTCACAGAGATCTGCTTGCCTCTGCCTCCTGAGTGCTAGGACTAAAGGCAAGTGCCACCAAGCCCGGATAATTTCTTAACTTTTTGAGTTTTTGTGAATTTCATATAATACATCTTGGTCATATTTAAGCCCCCCATCCACATCCCTCTATAGCCACCCCCACCAAATTTCAATCTGTCATATATGTTATGACTTATTGAGCCACATTTGTGTCCCCCAATGTCTCTCATTGTGAGCCCATCTACTGGATCCTAATCAACTTATTTAGAGTCCCTCTAATCCCAGCACTTGGGAGGCAGAGGCAGGCAGATCTCTGTGATGTCAAGGTCAGCCAGGTCTACAGAATGAGCGCCAGAACAGGACAGCTGAGACTACAGAGAGACCCTGTCTCAAAAAGACCAAAAAATAAATAAATAAGTAAAAGAGAGAGAAAGAAAACCAATTCTATCATCTATCTATCTATCTATCTATCTATCTATCTATCTATCTATCATCTATCATCTATCTATCGAGTGATTAGTTGCCAATATTTCCTCAGCTAAGGTTATTTTTAATAATTTTAATTACATGACTAAAATAGACCAATTCTGTGACACTCAAGATTTCCCATCCTCCCCTAGCCCTGCAGACCTCAGCCTCCCTGGGAGAGGGTAGGACTTACCTGCTGCAGCAGGAGCCTCTGCTCCAGGACAGGGGTCTGGACCTGTGGAGCTCACATACCTTGCACTCTACGGCTGTCTTCCTCCCTCCAGGCACTTCAAGGAGATGCGAGATCTAGTTTCTTCTCCTCCCTTAAGTGGCTGAGTAACACCCCAAAAGTGTAAGGACCTAAAATTTACTATTATTTTTTAAATTTTATTTATTTATTTTCTATGTGTATAAATGTACTGTCTGCATGTAGGTCTGTGCACCCGTGTCGTGCAATGCCGCGGAGGTCAGAAGAGGGTCTCGGATTCCCCTGGAACTGGAGTTCTCCTGGAATTGGAGTCACAGACAGTTCTCAGCCGCCATGTGGGTGCTGGGGATGGAACCCAGGTCCTCTGCAAGAGCAGTTGGCGCTCTTAACCGCTAGGCTATCTCTCCAGCCCCAATTTTATTTATTTTTTTATGTATATGAAGGTACTGTCTGCATGTAGGTTTGTGCACCCGTGTCATGCAATGCGGCAGAGGTCAGAAGAGGGTATCGGATTCCCCTGGAATTGGAGTTAAAGTTGGTTCTCAGCCACCATGTGGGTGCTGGGGATCAAACCTGGTTCCTCTGTAAGAGCAGTCAGTGCTCTTAAAGGATAGGCCATCTCTCCAGCCCCAGGACTTAAATTTTAAATCAAGGGATTAGAGTCCAAGAAGATAAATCCTATCTTGTTTTATTACCCCTTTCTATCACCCAATGGATCACCAAGGCGACTTGCAGGACTCAGCAACTAGTTGGGTATGTTGTATGGCTGTGACCAGGTCCTTAACACATCCATAGTCTTTGCGTTTCTTCTTTTCCTCCCTTACCTTATCTTCCTTCCATTTTAGCCTAGGGAAAAACAAACAAATCTTTGACTGGCTTCTTGCCTATAGTTTATTTTCTTCATAATAATAGTGCTATAATTCTTATTAAGGTTAACTAGCATTATTCCGATGAAGTGTCTTGGGTCAAGAATATGAATCTCATCTAACCTAACCTAACTTTAATCTCAGCAGTCTATGGTTAGAGGTTTGCTGGAGGTGGAGCACAGTGTGAGTGCATGTTCGGCATGTATAAAGCCCTGAGATAAATCTCTAGCACCAAAATAGAAAAGAAAGTCAAAATATGTGCTGGTGGTTACTTTCTCAGATCATTAGTTTCTAGTAGCTTTCCTTGTAGATGTCCCACCTGCTGTAATCTACTTCCCTGTGCCCCCTTTACTAACCTCATAGCCGTCCTCTGTACAACCAGTGAGTTCAAGTCCTGTACCTAAGACAAACAAAGCAGTATTCAAAATCTTTCTGATTCGGGATATTCTATTTTGTATAATATAGTATAATATAATAATATAATACATCAGCAACTGAGGACTATCAGCTGCCAAATGAAATATGATACTTAGGGTTTGTAAACAGACACTTTAAAGCATTCCCAGATGGAGAGGGAAAGAAATGGACTTTTTCCACTTCCTTCTAAATGGGTGAGATAATATCTTCTTATTGAGGGTGGAGAAGAATAAAGGTCTTCTAATACTTCGAAGTATCACTTTCTCTTTTTTGCTCATGGCAAAGGCAAGAACTGTGGTATCAGGCAGACTATTCGGGCTTATTTTAGTGACATAAAACTCTTCAGAAAATTTGCATGAAAAATCTATGGTGGGAGCAGAGTTTATGACAAATGAATCTTTGGGGGTTGGAATCAGACAAACAAACCCAAAGTGAGTCTGTGGATCAAGGACAGTTTCCATTACAATGAAGACCTAAAATGAGTTGAGAAGGAAAAGTCAGGCATTGAGTTACATCTCAAACTGTACTTGAAGATAACCGAGTGGCTCTACCTTTTTCCTCTGTGAAACTAATGGTTAATTCGAGGTATTTGAATCCATTGGCTGTCATGAACTTAACATTATGCATGGATAATAAGGTATAATGTTAATAATCTACTTAGAAATGAATAAATAATATGAATAAACAATCCAGAAGAAAAGAAATTCACTTTTTCTTGGTTGCTGAGGAGTTAGTCAATCAGGGCCTTGTGAATGCTTGTATGAATGAATGTAGGCATGGCCCTACCACTAAGTTACATCTCCAGCAGAGAGAAGGAAATTCAAACAATATACATAAGATGTGCAACCTGACCTTTAATAAGAGAAACACAAGTTAAAGTTATCATGTGATTATCAATACTCATGAACCAGATCAGCAAGGGTTTGGGGACATTCTAAGAACTAGCTTGCTGATGGGAATGCAAACCAGCAGTCTCTGAAGAGGGCACATGGGTAATTCCCATCAAAATTCTAAACTCAAACAATTCCACATTTAAAAATTGATCCTTAAAAAAATAAAAAAGAATTGATTCTTGCCAGGTGAGGTGGTACACGGCTTTAATCCCAGGACTCAGGAGGCAAAGGCAGGTGGATCTTTGTGAGTTCAAGGCCAGCCTGGTCTACAGAGTGAGTTATAGGACAGCTAGAGCTACAGGGAGACCCTGTCTCAAAAACACCAAAAAAAAAAAAAAAAAAAAAAAAAGAATTGATCCTTTAGATACACTAACATAAAAGGATGAATGCATAAAATATATTGTTTGTGATAGCAAAACTGATTATAATTAGTTACATGAAGTATGCTAAGATGATACAACATAATACTATGTGGTCATTAAAAAGAATGATGAGGACAGGAGCATGGCTCAGCAGGTAAAGACACTTGCTGCCAAGCCTGACAGCCTGAGTTCAATCCCCAGAATCCACACGTTGGAAGGAGAGAACCAGCTTCCCACTGACTCCTGCATATGCACTGTGGTAGGCACTCCCCTGTGAAGAAGAAGAAGAAGAAGAAGAAGAAGAAGAAGAAGAAGAAGAAGAAGAAGAAGAAGAAGAAGAAGAAGAAGAAGAAAAAGAAGAAGAAGGAGGAGGAGGAGGAGGAGGAGGAGGAGGAGGAGGAGGAGGAGGAGGAGGAGG
>VZQC01008045.1:264072-440195 GCA_009823505.1 Rhizomys pruinosus
TATATATATATATATATATCCATAGGCTCTCCCCGGTTAGATGTATAGGTAGCTAGTTCATAGTAGGTTGTCTGGAGGAGGAGGAAATGGGTGACCAGGAGACATACTTTCACTCTCCTCCAGTCCCACCCTTTTGCATCTTATTCCATGTACAAGTCTCACATACCCCCTAAAAAATAAACATTTTAGCTTTTTCTATTTTGTTTCTACTTGACAAGAAAAATCTCATACGTGTTTATGAAGTATACTATGATATTTTGCTATGTGCATACCTTGTGAACTGATAAGTCAGGTACTTAACATAACCATCATCTCAAAAATTTATTCTTTCTTCCTGATAAATACACTCAAGACCCTCTTTTAGGGCCGTTAATATAGCTCAGCATCAGAGCATTGGCCTATAATGACAAGACCCTGCGTTCAATTTAAATAAGCAACACCCACATAGCCCTATCTTCTAGAAAAATACTGGGGTTTTTTTTTGCTTGTTTTTTGTTTATTTGTTTGTTTTTAAGAAAAAGGGCCCAGGCATTTTGGAACACACATGCCTTTAATCCCAGCACTCAGAGGCAGGGTTAGGTAGAGCTCTGTGTGTTTGAGGCCAACCTGATCTACATAGTGAATTCCAGATCAGTCAGCGGTGTATATGAGACCCTGTCGCAAAAGGAAAAAAGAAAAGGGAACGAGAGAAGGAATAAGTGCAGATGTTTGAAAGGGGCTTTTGTTTGATTTGTGAGGAAGCTATATTTGGTACCTCCAAGTCCCATGTCAGCATACATATTAGAAACAAGAAAAGAGGGCTGGAGAGATGGCTCAGTGGTTGAGAGCACTGGCTATTTTTACAGAGGACCCAGGTTTGATTCTCGGCACCCACATGGCTGCTAACAACTGTCTGTAACTGCAGTTCCAGGAGAATCCGACACCCTCTCCTGACCTCTATAGGCATTGCACAACACGGGTGCACTTACACACATGTAGGCAATACACTCATATACATAAAATAAAATAATAAAATATTTAAAAAAAAAAAAAAAACAAGAAAAGAATGCTACCAGAGTGAGGATTATCAAATAGCAGCACACATTATGGTGAATGAATGAACTTTCACCGCTTCCCTTGATGACTGGTTCCTGCCTGTCAGTACAGCTCCGGTTGTTTTCCTAAAACCTTCTGCAGTAGACTCTAAGCAGCACATGGAATGCGGGCGGGCGCAGCCGGGGAACTGTGATATTTAAACTGTCCTTAAAATAAGAACAAAGTTGTGTAAGGATTAATGAGGCTTATTCTTCTATACTTTGTAATCTTCCAATTGCCTTGTGACAAATTTCACCACTAAGTTTTCCAAGAAATGCGTGGTAACAGGACACAGATGAATCAGAATAATTTACTGCACTAACTTAAACATTTCCATTTGAAAGAACTAATCATTTATTACTTACATAAATGCACTTTGGAAGAGAGTGTACATTATCTTATTTTCTTCTCCTGTGACAAGTCTCTTCACTCTATCACCAAACACCTATTCGGTTGTTTGAAGAAGGAAAGAATTTGAAACATTTTAATTGAATTTTTATTGTTTTCTTTTGTGTGCATGTGTACTTGTGTATCTGTGCATACAGAGGTCAGAGGACAACTTGTGGGAGTTGGGTCTCTCCCCCCACCATGGGGAATCTGGGATTTGAACTCAAGTTCTTAGGCTTGGCAGCAGATATCTTTCCCTGCTGAGCCATCTGTCTGGCCCTCTTTTTATTTCTTTTTTTCTTTTATTATTTATTTATTTATTTAGTCTTTTTAAGACAGGGTCTCCCTGTAGCCCTCTTTTTCTCTTTCTTTCTTTCTTTCTTTCTTTCTTTCTTTCTTTCTTTCTTTCTTTCTTTCTTTCTTTCTTTCTTTTTCTTTCTTTCGTCTTTTTAAGACAGGGTCTCCCTGTAGCCCAAGCTCTTCTGGAACTCGCTCTGTACACCAGGCTGGCCTTGAACGCACAAAGTTCCACCTGCCTCTGCCTCCTGAGTGCTAGGATTAAAGGCATGTGCCACCATGCCTGGCTGGCCCTTTTTTTCATTTCTAACTAATTAAAAAAAAATTGATGTATTATTTTATATGTATGAGTGTATTGCCTGTATGTGTGTTAAGTGTACCTGTGTCATGCAATACCCTCAGAGGTCAGAGGAAGGCATCAGATGCCTTGGAAATGGAGTTATGGCTGGTTGATAGCCACCATGTGGGTGCTGGGAACTGAACCCAGGTCCTTTGCAAGAGCAGCCAGTGGTCTTAACTGTTGAGCCATCGCTCCAGCCCTCTAACTAATTTTTAAAGTTAGTACACAGAGTAAGGGGCTTCAGCATGGCATTTTCATGCATACCTGTCATTCTACTTTGTTTAGCACCCTACCCACTGCCCTCAACTGTGCCCCTCCTGCTTCTGGCTGGTTCCAGATAGTCCTACTTTCATGTCACATGCATCCCATTCCCCCTCCCATCTTTGAGATCTCTTCCTTCTCTCTCATGATCCTCTGACTAGTTCCATGACCCACCCACCCACCCTACATATATAAGTATTTGCTTTTCTGAGTTCAGACACTTTGCCTAACAATGATTTCTAGTCCTATCCAGTTTCTTACAAATGTCATGATTTCATTTTTCTTTACAACCTAATCAAATTTCATTGTGTACAGATACCACATTTTCCTTATCCACTCATCTGTTAATGGACTTCTAGGCTGGTTCCGTTCCCTTCCTATTGTCAATAGTACAGTAATAAGCCTGGATGTACAGGAATCTTTGTGGTATGCCGACTTAGAGTCTTTGAGGTATAATATACCCCACAGTAGTATAACTGAATCCTATTTTTTTTTTAGTCTCTTTTTTTTTTTTTTTGAGACAGAGTCTCCCTGTCGCCCCAGCTGGCTTGGAACTCACTCTGTAGACCAGGCTGACCTTGAAACTCACAGAGATCCACTGTCCTTCCTCCCGATTGCTAAGATTAAAGGCTTGCACCAACCAGAAGCCCGGCTATTGTTTAATTTTTAAAGAAGCAATATAGCCTGGACACGATTTGATCAACTGATTTAACAGACAGCCTCCCACTGCTGTAATGTGTGGGCGAAGGGCTTTGTGTGTCGTGGCCCCCCACAACTACTGCTTGAAAGTGTTTGTTAAACATGAAGTATGCTTTGATACTCATAAATTATCACTTATTGCGAAAAAAATGAAAAAAAAACCTTAGAGAAATATCAGGACAGTATGGCAGAAGGCAGGGAATCTGTGATTGGGGGTGGTTGTGTTTTGGGGGGGGAAAGGGTAAATATGCCTTTAAGTTGATAAGTTGGAAAATGATTTATGAAAAACCAAAGCATCAATAAAAAAAGTAAAAAAAAGAAAAAACATCTACACCAGGCGTGGTGGTGCACGCCTTTAATCCTAGCACTTGGGAGGCAGAGACAGGCGGATCTTTGTGAGTTCAAGGCCAGCCTGGTCTACAGAGTGAGTTCCAGGACAGCTGGGGCTACAGGAAGACCCTGTCTTGAAAAGACAAAATAAATAAATAAATAAATAAATAAATAAATAAATAAATAAATAAATAAAGCATCTACACTGCTTTCCACGGTGGCTGTACAAGTTTACACTTCCACCAGCAGCGATAGGGTCCTCCAAATCCTTGCCAACATTTGTCGTTATTCCGTAGACTTTCTCTTTGCTCTGGTGATTTTTCCTTTGCCATACAGGTTTTTAGTTTATCATTTATCAATTTTTCAATTGGAGTCCTTTTCAGATAGTCCTTGCCTAGGCCTATAACTTGAAATGTTTGTGTATGTTTTCTTCTCGCAATTTAAAACTTGTTCCAGTCTTGATCCATTTTGAATTGGTATTTTGTGCAGGGTTGAGAGAGATGGATCTAGTTTCATACTTTTACATGGGAAAATCCAGTTTTCCCGATTTGTTAAAAAGGCTATCTTTAATTCAATGTATATTTTTGAGATCTTTGTCAAAAATTAGGTGTCTGCACGGTCAAATTGCCTTCTAACCATTTATGTTTATACCCATAGGCAAATGCTACCCTCAGCCTTAAAAGACAAACCTCCCTTTTCAGAGAATGGTGGTGAATGCAGAGACTCATAGCTATTCATGGTCTGAGGGTAAGTGGTGGCTGGGTGCTCAGCCCTAAGCAGACGTTTATCCCATTCCCTCTAAGGCTTGGAGAACATTGCTGATGAGGGGGCAGAGACAATGCCAGAGCTTGCAGACAGGGAGAAGGGCTAGATAATGCTGTCTTATGGGAAGACAGCCATTACAATCACAAACTCACAACAGCTCATGATTGTATTGGGTATGCACAAGAGTGGGACCATCAATGACCAGGCAGGTGCGGATGAGGGGCTCCGTGGCCTACCCCTCGCTGCTGAACCACTTGCTACTAATAGAATCAGGGAGAAAGCCTTCAGCTGTATAATCTCTCTAGCCCCATCTTTATAATTTTTTGTTTGTTTGTTTGTTTGTTTGTTTTTGGTCTTTTTAAGACAGGGTCTCCCTGTGGCCAGAGCTAGCCTGGAACTTGCTATGTAGACCAAGTTGGCTTTGAACTCACAAATATCTGCCTGCCTCTGCCTCCCAAGTGGTGGGATTAAAGGCATGCACCACCACACCTGGCTTGCATCTTTTTTTTTAAGCCAGTTTTTATTGAAGCTTTGTGCATTTCATACAAAATTTCAAATCAAATCTAGACCCATGCCCCTCTCCCTGCCCCCCCCCACCCCACCAGAGCTCATGCATTCTGCCAAACATGTTTTTCATCTTTTTCTGTCTCTAAATTCTTGATGCAGAACTTTACTGTTTTGAACAAAAGTTCACCATTTCAGTCAATTCTTTGACTCAGACTTTGTTGTTGTTGTTGTTCCTTCCAATTTGCATCACTTCAAAATATACATATATGCATGCCACATATATGTTTTAGCATCTTTAGCTTATGGTTTCTTTTTTTTTTATTAGGCTGAAAGATGTCATGTTTGAAGTCTCCTCTTTTTTATTTATTTATTTTTAATATATATTTTGTACAAGATTATCAAATCTAGACCCGTATCCCCCACCCTATCCCCCCACCCCACCAGAGCCCATGTATTCTGCCAAACATGCTTTTCATTTCTTTCTCAGTCTTTCTCGATATTCTCCATGTGGAAGTTGACTGTTTTGAGCAGAAGTTCACTGTTTCAGTCAGTTCTTTGATGCAGTCCTTTCTGCTGTTGTTATTGTTGTTTCCAGTATGCATCACTCCCAACTGCTTGGACAAAAGCTCAAGGGGCTGTGCACAGAAATACTTACAACTAGGTAATTGGCACTAGCATCCACAGATGAGGGATACCATTCCTCCTTTGTTTTTCTGGGACTGTGTTACTTCACTCAGCATGATGTCTTCTAACTCCAGCCATTTTCCTGCAAAGCTCATGATGTCATCTTTCTTTACTGCTGCATAGAACTCCATTGTGTAGATGTACCACATTTTCTCTATCCACTCATCAGTTGAGGGGCATTTGGGTTGGTTCCAGCTCCTTGCTATTGTGAAGAGAGCTGCAATAAACATGGCAGTGTATGTATCTCTGCAGTAGGGTGAGTCTTAGGGGTACATACCTAGGAGTGGTATGGCTGGGTCGGGTGGCAAGTTCATTCCAAGTCTTCCAAGGGTTCGCCACACTGCTTTCCATAGTGGCTGCACGAGTTTACATTCCCACCAGCAGTGGATGAGTGTTCCCCTTTCCCCACAACCTCTCCAGCACTTGGTATCATTTGATTTTTTGATCCTAGCCAGTCTTATTGGAGTAAGATGTTATCTTAAAGTGGTTTTGATTTGCATTTCCTTAAGGAGTAGTGATGTTGATACGTCGTAAGGTGTTTCGCAGACATCTCTAAGTCCGCACATGTGTGAAGTCTGGCGCTGTCAGCGCTTGCTTCATCGATGGAGAGGGGTCTGTGTTTTCCGTTCTCTTTGTTTTTTGAGTAGGTTATAATATTCGGAAATCAATTGTTGGTCAAATGTTCTGCAGTGAGAGGTTTCCCTCCCTCACTCTGTGGGATTCTCGCTTCCATTCCTTGATGTTGTTTTTTTTTATTCGGTGTAGTGCATGATACTATCTGCGTGCCAGTCTGTGCACCCGTGTCATGCAATGCTGCGGGAGTCAGAAGAGGATGTCAGATTCCCCCTGGAGCTGGAGTTTCACCGGGAATTGGAGTTTACAGACGGTTGCTCAGCTGCCATTGGGTTCGGGGAGATCGAACCTGGGTCCCTGTACCTCACAGCCCCTGGATTGTTTCTTTTGAGGTAGCAGAAGCGTTTGCAGTTTAATGATGGGCCCAATTGGTCATGTCACCTTAGATTCTGATTTGTGCAGGCTGCTGGTCGATTTAGAAGTCTTTTCCTATGCTATGTCTGTAGTCGCTGCCAACTTTTGTCTTCTATCGACTGAAGGCAAGCCTATACAACCATCAGTTCTCTTCTTGTGGCTCCACATGGGGGGTTTTCCCTTCCCAGGGGTCACCCAAATGAGGACCAGTAAGCACCACGTCCTGTCTTTGAAGCGCCTGTATGGGTCTCCATGATACAGCCTGGATAGTTCAACAATGGCAGTCTATACTCTGAAAGAGGCTGAAATCCCAGTAGTAAGCTCAGTCCACAAGTTGTATGTCACAGCAGTCCCCATGTGGCACTGAAGTTTGGAGGATTCTTGGAGAGCAGAGTCTTCATTCATATTGGAAGGTTGAAAGCTGTGTTTCATGTTTTTGAAGGATGGCAAAAGAATTGGCAGCCACAGGGTAGCTGCACTTGCCGGTAAGACAGGCAAAACAACTCTGCTCTTTTTTTTTTTTTTTTTTTTAACTTTTTGTCTTTTTACTAAAATCTCAAGTTTTATACCCGAAGTACAATTTCTTAGGCCTTACTAATTATTTATTTCTGGTTATACTTTCCTTTTGGATGTTTAAGGCCACACTGTTAGCTTAAGTTTTTTCTTTTCTCAAGGTCAGTTGAGAATCTGGTCCTCAGGTTCTGGGGGGAGGGTCTTGCATCCTTATAGTCGTTATTTTCCCTGATTTCTTTCTCAGAAAGTTTATTATCGATACACAGCAATGTTACTGGGTTTCGTATGTTGTTTTGTTTCTGTTACTTTACTGAATATATTGATAGTTTTAAGAGATTTCTGGTGTTTTTTTTTTTTTTCTTTTAAGTATAGGGTCATGTTTTCTATAAATAGGGATCATTTTACTTCCTCCTTTCCTATCGTGTCACTTTTATTTCTTTCTCTTATCTTACTGCTCTAGCCAAGACTTGGAGCACGATATTGAATAAGTATGGAGACAGTGAGCACCCTGTTTCATTCCAAAGTTTAGAAAAAAAATGCTCTCAAATTTTCCTGTTTTAGTATAATGTTGGTTTTAGGGTTGTCGTATACATCCCTTATTGGTATGCTCCTTCTATTCCTAGTTTCCTGGAGGATTTTATCAGGAAGGGATGTTAAACTTTGTCAAAGGCCTTTCCCACGCAGATTGAGGTGACTATGTGATTTCTGTTCTTAAGTCTATTTATGTATTACACCTACTGTTTTGCATATGTTGAACCAACCTTGCGTCCCTTAATGAAACCAATTTGGTCATGGTATATGATCCTCTTAATGTGTTCCTGAATTGAGTTTTCAAGAATTTTACTGAGAACTTTTGCATTTCATTGGGGAAATTGGTATAGTTACTTATTTTGTGGTGCCCATATCTGGTTTTGATATTGGGGTAATACTTTCGTCATAGAGTAAATTTCCTTCCCTTTCTAGTCTATAGAACAGTTTAACAAGCAAGCGTATTAGCTATTCTTTAGAGATTTGGTAGAAGGTGCCAATGAATCTGTCCAATCCTGTCTTTTCTTTACAGTGAAACTTTTTTTATTACTGCTCCAATCTCATTGATTATTATGCATTTTTAGTACTCATATCCTTTTCGTTTCAGTAGGCTACATGTGTCTAGGAATTTATCATGGTTTTTAGATTTTCTAACTTTTAGAACAAAGGTTTTAAAGTATTCTCTACTAATTATATTAAATTAGAATCTATAGTAATCTTTTTACCTCTAATTTGATTGATGTGGATCTTCCCTTTCTTTTGGTTAGTTTGGCTAGATGTTTGTCGATCTTGTTTGTTTCAGTGAACCAACTCTTCGATTCTGTTTACTATGATTTAGTCTCCATCTCATTAATGTCTTAATTTTTTATTTTTTTTTTTTTTTTTTTAAAAAAAAAAACAAATTATTAAGACAACCATTACTTGAGATGGAGACAAAATCATTAGTCAAAACTAGAATCGAAGCGTTGGTTCACTGAAACAAACAAGATCGACAAACATCTAGCCAAACTAACCAAAAGTAACGGGACGAGATCACATCAATTCAAATTTAGAGGGTATTTAAAAGATTACTATTTAGATTCTAATTTTAATCAAATTCGTAGAGAATACTGGAAAACCTTTGTTCTAAAAGTTAGAAAATCTAAAAACCATGATAAATTCCTAGACACATGTAGCCTACTGAAACGAAAAGGATATGAGTACTAAAAATGCATAATAATCAATGAGATTGGAGCAGTAATAAAAAAAGTTTCACTGTAAAGAAAAGACAGGATTGGACAGATTCATTGGCACCTTCTACCAAATCTCTAAAGAATAGCTAATACGCTTGCTTGTTAAACTGTTCTATAGACTAGAAAGGGAAGGAAATTTACTTCTATGACGTAAAGTATGACCCCAATATCAAAACCAGAGATGGGCACCAACAAAATAATTTAACTTATCCCCATTTTCCCCCAATGAAATGCAAAAAGTTCTCAGTAAAATTCTTGAAAACTCAATTCAGGAACACATTAAGAGGATCATATACCATTGACCCCACTGGTTTCATTACAGGGATGCAAGTTTGGTTCAACATATGCAAAACAGTAGGTGTAATACATAAATAGACTTAAGGACAGAAAATACATAAGGAGTCACCTCAATCTGCGTGGGAAAGGCCTTTGACAAAGTTTAACATTTTTCTCTGATAAAATTTCCTCAGGAAACTAGGAATAGAAGGGAGGCCCCTACCAATAATTGCATGTGTATACGACAACCCTTAAAAACCAACCTTTACTACTAAAACAGGAAAATTGAGAGCATTTTTTTGAAAAACTTTGGGAATGAAAAACGTGGGTTTGCCGCTCATCTGTTCTCCATACGTATTCATCATATCGTGCTCCACGTCTTGGCTTAGAGCAGTAAGATAAGAATAGAAAGAAATAAAAGTGACACGATAGGAAAGGAGGAAGTAAAATTATCCCTATTAGTAGGGGGTGACAAAACCGCCCTCATACTTAAAAGAGAAACAAAAAAAAAAACCACCAGAAAACTTCTTTAAAACTATCAATTTATATTCAGTAAAGTAACAGAAACAAAACAACATACGAAACCCAGTAACATTGCTGTGTATCGATAATAAACTTTCTGAGAAAGAAAATAGGGAAAAACCGACTACGGCTATTTTGCACCGGCCTCCCCCCGAACTGAGGGAACAGCTTCTCAACTGGACTTGCGAAAAACAGAAAAAAAACTTAAGCTAACCAGTGTGGCCTAAACATCCCAAAAGGAAAGTATAACCAGAAAGAAAAATACATAATTAGTAAGGCCTAAGAAAATTGTACTTCAGGTTATAAAACTTGAGATTTTAGTAAAAAGACAAAAAGTTAAAAAAAAAAAAAAAAAAAAACGAGCAGNTTTTTTTTTTGGTCTTTTTGAGACAGGGTCTCCCTGTAGCCCCTGCTGTCCTGGAACTCACTCTGTAGACCAGGCTGGCCTTGAACTTACACAGATCCACCTGCCTCTGCCTTCCAAGTGCTAGGATTAAAGGCGTGCGCCAGCATGCCCGGCTTCTTTCTTAACCTGATCTTTATTCTTTCTTGCTGTCTGCTGCTTTTGGTTTTGGTTTTGGGTTGTTCTTTTTATTCTGAGACCTTGAGGCCCTATCACTAGATTATTTGAGGTTGTTGTTGTTATTATTATTATTATTATTATTATTCTTTTGGTCTTTTTGAAACAATGTCTCTGTGTAGCTCCAGCTGTCCTGGAACTCACTATGTAGACCAGGCTGGCCTTGAACTCACAGAGATCCGCCTGCCTCTGCCTCCGCCTCCAGAGTGCTGGGCTTAAAGGTGTTCATCCCGACGGCTATTTTCCATTCTTTGATTCTCATTCTATAGGTGTCTTTAAAAGTGAGCTATGTTTCTTGTAGATAATAGATCTAGTTTTTAATTTACTCAGCCAGTCTGTGTCTATTAGTTAGCCAAGGCCATATGCTTTTAAGTTTATTATTTAGAAATGTTTATTAATTCCTGTAATTCGTTGTTTTTCTGGTTTGTTGGATTACTTTTGGTTTTTTATTTTTTTTATTATTTTTTTATATTATTATTATTATTTTAATAATTTTTGAGACAGGGTCTCCCTTTAGTCCCAGCTGGCCTGGCTGGGATTAAAGGTGTGTGCTACCAAGCCTGGCACTAAAGATGGTTTTTAGCCACCATGTGGGTGCTGGAAATAGAACCCAGGTCCTCTGCAAGAGCAGTCAGTGCTCTTAACCGCTGAGCCATCTCTCCAGCCCCTATTATTTTTTTTTTTTTAACTTAGTCCCTATTAGTGTCAGGGGTTGGTGGTTTATTGTGTTGAGCATGATGGATTTCATCCTAGATCTCTTATGTTAATCGCTTTCTCTCAAAAAATTTATTCTTTATGATTGAGACGTTATTCCTCCTCTGTATACAGTATTCCCATAAGTACCTCCTACAGGCTTGATGGTCACACACAGCTTTAGTTTATCTTGAAATGTTCTTATTTCTGGATCAATTTTAAAGGATAGCTTTGATTGATATAATTTTGGTTGGCAGCTATTTCCTTTCAGGGCTAGAAATACACCATTCCATGCTTTCCTAGCTCTTAGGGTCGCAGATGAGAGATCCGATACTCTGGGGAGTTTGTCTCTGAGTTGACATTTCCCCCTTAAAGCTTTCAAATATTGCTCCTTTGCTTTATATTTTTGACGTCTCGACTATAATTTGTCATGCCTGTGTTCTTACTCCATGTCTGTTTCAGGGTATAAAACACCTCTAGTGTTTGGATATGTATTTCTTTGTCTAGTTTTGGAGAATTTTCTGCTATAATTTCATTGAACAGATTTTTCTATGCCTTTCTTGTTCATGTCAACTGGCATCTTGATTATACAATCAGAGTTCTTAGACATTGTGATCATGCTTGTTTATTTTCTTTTCTTTATTGATGTTTGAATGTAGTGCTTCCCTGACCTTTCCTCCATTCACTTGCCCTCCATTTGGACATTTTGTTTTATTGATTGATTGCTTGAGTTTTTCATAGCCAATGTTGCTATTTGTTTTTTTTTTTTTTTTATCATTCTCCTTGCTGAAGTTTTCTCTGTTGCTGATGTTTCTGTCCACATTCCTGATTTTCTCATCTACTTTGCCACATCGTCCTTACATGCTGCGGAATTTCTTCTCCAGGTCCTGCATTGACTTCACCTGTATGTTTCTACCATCTTTCTGGTAATTGATCATTTTTACTTTTGAAATCAACACCATTTGGCATTCTTTGGAGTTGAATAGTTGGGAGAGCCTATCCACAATTGCTGTTTACATATTTCTTGTGTTTCTCTTTTTTTTTTTTTCCTTTTTTTTTTTTTTTTTTTTTTTCGGTCTCCTTTTCAGAGACAGGGTTTCCCTGTAGTTCCAGCGTCCTGGAACTCACCTCTGTAGACCAGGCTGGGCATTGAACTACACAAAATCCACACTGCCGCTCTACCTCCCAAGTTGGCTAGGATTAAGGGCAGCACCCACCACGCCCCCTATATTTCATTTTTGTGTTTCTGTGTTGCAGTTTAGTTGTAGTCTGTTTGATTTGTATACCTAGTCTAGAGTTTTTTTACATTTTTATTATATTTTAAGGGAGATCTCACAATTATAAGAGCACATGTTTTGGTTTGTTTCAGATCAAAAAAACAGGACATTGCGGTGGTGTCCAAACATCTAGGTAATTGGCCCTACCATCCACAGATGAGGGATACCATTTTGTCTTTTTGTTTTCTGGTACTGTGTTTACCTTCACTCAGCCATGATATCTTCAGCTCCAGCGCATTTACCTGGCAAAAGCTTGGTGATGTCATCTGTCTTTAATACTGGTGCCAAGACCTCAGTGTGTAGATGTATAAGTTTGCTCTCTTAGCCACTCCTCAGGATGGGGTGAACTTGAGTTTGTTCCAGCTTCTTGCTATTGTGAAGAGAGCTGCAATAAACATGGCCGTGCATGTATCTCTGTGGTAAGATGAGCCTTCTGGGGGTACATGCCTAGGTGGTGGTATGGCTGGTTCAGGTGGCAATTTCATTCCCAGTCTTCCAAGGGTTCTCCATACTGCCTTCCATAGTGGCTGTACAAAGTTTACATCCCACCAGCAGTGGATGAGTGTTCCCCTTTCGCCACAACCTCCTCCCGCACTTGGTATCATTTGTTTTCTTTGACCTAGCCAGTCTTATTGGAGTAAGATGATATTTCTTAAGTGGTTTTGATTTGCATTTTCCTTAATAATTAGTGATGTTGAAACTTTTAAGATGATTCTCAGCCATCTCTTGTGAAGTCTCTGTTCAGCTCTTTGCTCATCTATTGAGTGGGTCCATTTGTTTTCTTTCTTGTTGTGTTTTGAGTTAGGTTTCATTTCTGGAAATCACTTGCTTTGTCAAATGTAATCTGCAGTGAAGTGGTTTCCTCCATCTCTGTGGTTCTCTTCATTTCCTTGCTATGTTTCTTTGATGTACAGAAGCTTTGAGTTTAATGAGGTCCCTTTGTCAATTGTCAACCCCTTATTCTTGTGAGCTTGTCTGATTTAGAAGTCTTTTCCTATCATCGTCTTGTCGGTGCTGCAACTTTGTCTTCTATTGCCTTCAGAGTTTGGGGTTTCACCGTTTAGGTCTTTAATCCACTGGATTGAATTTGTGCTGGGCGAGAAGGGTAGGTTTAAATTTCATTCTTCTCCAATGTGGTGATCCAGTTTTGCCAACACCACTTGTGAAGAAGATGCTGTCTTTTTTCATTGTGTCTTCTTGGCCCCCTTGTCAAATATGAGAGGCTTTATAAAATTGTATGTGCTCAAGTTTGGGTCTTCAGTTTTGTTCCATTGGTCAACCAGGTCTGTTTTGTGCCAGTACCCGGCTGTTTTTATGACTAAGCCCTTATAGTATAGTTTGAAGTCTGGTTTAGAGATACCCCTGTGTTGCCTTTTCATTCAGGGTTGTTTTGGCTATTCGGGTCTTTTGTTTTTTCCAATGAATTTAAGACCTTTTTTTCCCAAGCCTGTGAAGAAGCTCTTAGGGATTTTTAACTGGGTTGTGTTAAATCTATACAAGAGATTTGGGTAGAATGGACATTTTTCTACTGTTAATTTCCCCATCCATGAGCATGGGAGGTTTTTCCATCTTCTGATGTCTTCTTCAATTCGTTTCTTAAGGGCTTAAAATTTTTGTTGTAGAGATCTTTGGTTGTCTTTGTTAGGTTTGTTCCAGGTATTTTTCTTTTGAGGCTATTGTGAGTGGGAAGGTCTCCTTGAATTCCTTCATTGCGTTGTTGTTGGGTAAAGAAATGCTACTGATTTTTTTAGGTTAATTTTATCCTTCCACTTTGCTGAAGCTGTTAAAATTCTAGGAGTTTTCTGGTGGAGTTTTTTTTGCATCCCTTAATAAACAATCATATCATCAGGAAAAAGGGATAGCTTGACTTCCTCTATTCCATTAATTTACTCCTTTAATTTCCTTTTCTTGCCTTATTGCCCCAGCACAGTGTTTTAAGACTATTTGAAGAGGAGTGGTGAGAGGGGCAGCCTTGCCTGGTTCCTACCTTTAAAGGGAATGTTTCTGTCATTTCCCCATTTAGAATGATATTGGCTGTGGGTTTCCTGTATATGGCTTGATTAAATTTGGAATGATCCCTCCAATCCAATTCCCTCCCAGGACTTTAAAGCATGTAGGGATGCTGGATTTTGTCCAAAGGCTTTTTCAGCATCAATTGTTGAGTGATTTTTTTTTTGTCTTTCATTCCATTTATATATGCTTGATGATGTTTATTGATTTTCATATGTTTGAACCATCCCTGCATCTCTGGTATGAATCCAACTTGGTCATGATGGATGATCTTCTCTGATGTGGGTCTGTATGCGATTTGCCAGTAACCTGTTTACTTTGGCATCTGTGTTCATTAGGGAGATGGGTCTATAGTTCTTTTTTTGGTTGTATCTTTGCCGGTTTGATAATAGAGATGCGGCTCATAGAAAGTATGGGAGAACCCTCTGTTTGTATCCTTCCAAACAACAGTAATCATGGTTGTAAGTCTTTTGAAATGTTTTTATAGAAAGCCAGCGTGGTGGCACACACATTTAATCCTAGCACTTGGGAGGCAGAGGCAGGTGGATCTTTGGGATTCAAGGCCAGCCTGGTCTATAGAGTGAGTTCCAGGAAAAATAAAGGGAGACCCTTGTCTCAAAAAGACAAAAAAAAAAAAAAAAAAAAAAAAGAATGTTATTGAATTCTGCCGTGAAACCGTCTGGGCCTGGGCTTTTTTGGTTGGGAAGTTTTCTTATTAATCTTCAATTCTTTTATGTATTATGGGTCTGTTAAGCTTGCAATCTCTTCTTGGTTGAGCTTGGGATTCCCCGGATTTCAGATTATTCATCATTTCTTCTAGGTTTTCAACTTGGTAGAGTATAGGTTTTTGAAGTATTCCCATAATAATTTTCTGACTTTTCCTTCTGTTGTGATAGTTTCCCCTTTTCTCATGGATTGTATTTGATTTGAAGTTGTTCCTTCTTTCATGTTACTGGCTAGAGGTCTGTCTTATCTTGTTTATTCTTTGAATAGAACCAACTTTTTGGATTCATTGGTTTTTTATTTGTTTTCTTTGTTTCTATTTCATTATATTCTGCTCTGATTTTTGTTATTTTCTTTCCTGTCTGTTGCATTTACGGTTCATCTGTTTTTGCCTCTCAAGTGCTTTTAGCTGCAGTGTAGATCATTCCACTTGTGCTCTTTTGTTTTTAATGTAGGCACCCAGGGCTATAAACTTCCCTCTTAGGACTGCTTTTAAGGTATCCCACAGGTTTTTGTTGTGTTGTATTGTCATTATCATTAGTTCCAGGAATGCCTTTATTTCTTCTTTTCTCTCTTCCTTGACCCATTCATTATTCAAGAGTGTGTTGTTTAGTCTCCCCTGTTCTTGTAGGTAGCTAGGGCTTATCTCTGGGTGTTATGTTGAGATTTATTGCCCTGTGGTTCTGATAGAATGCATGAAATTATTTCAATCTTTTTGTATTTTGTCAGGTTTCTTCTGTTCCCAGATTGTGGTTGAATTTGGAGAATGTTCTGTGGGGTGCTGAGTAGAAAGTGTATCTCTGGTATTAGGATGGAATGTTTGGTAGATATCTGTGAGGTCCATTTGTTGTATCATTTATCATCAGTTCAGATGTCTCTCTGTTTATTCTTTGTCCTTTGCCTGTCCAAAGGGCTCAGGGGGTATTGAAGTCCCTACTATTATGTACTGGGGTTATTGTGTGACTTGTGGTTCCTGGAGAATTGTCTTTATTAAAGTTTGGTGCACCCGAGTTTTGGTGCATAAATTCATAATTGTGAAATCTTCTTGGTGAATTGTTCCTTTGATAAAAATGTAATGGCCTTCTTCTTTTTTTATTTCTTTTTACTTTGAAGTCTATTTTGTCTGATATTAAAATAGCACACCTGCTTTCTTATGATGCCATTTGCTTGGAATATTTTTTCCATCCTGTCCACTTTAAGGTGGTGCCTGTCCTTGAAGGTAAGATGCATTCTTGTAGACAGCATATTGATGGGTTCTGTTTCCTAATCCAACAATCTCCCAGTCTATGTTTTGATTGGGGAATTTCATCCTTTTATTTAAGGTTTATGACTGATAGGTTTGTGTTGCTTCCTTTTGCCTTATTATCATTTGTGGTTTGGTTTAGGTTTTGCTCTTCAGTTATGCTTTTATGATTTCTCTTTCTAGGTGCTGGGGATGGTTGCTCCTTTCTTCTTGTCCTTTGAATTGCTTCAAGTATTCTCTGAATGTTGGTTTTCTGGACATGTATTCTTTCATCTCGTTTATGTCATGGAAGGTTTTCTCTTACTCTCACTTACTAAATCAACATTTTTGGGGTACAGAACGGTTGGCATCTATAGTTTTTAGGCACTGGGAATACTTTGCTCCACGTTCTTCTGTGCTTTCATGGTTCTCATGAGAAGTCAGTTGTAATTTTGATAGGTTTTCCCTTATAGGTCACTTGTTTTTCTCTTGTGGCTTAAGGATTTGTCTTTGTTTTTGGGTGTCTAGCATTTTAACTATGATGTGGCATGGAGAATTTCTTTTCTGATCTTGTCTGTTTGGAGTTCTATGTGCTTCTTGTATTTGTATTGGTTTGTCTTTTTTTAGTTTGGGGAAATTTTCATCTATTATTCTGTTGAAGATCTGATCAATACCATTCTCTTGGGATTATTCTCCTTCCTCTATTCCTATGATGCAGAGGTTTGATCTTTTCAAAGTGTCCCACAGCTCCTGGTTGTTCCACTTTTGTATATTTTTAAATTTTTCATAATCTTTCCTTGAGGTTTTTAGTTGTTCTGTGTTATCTTCCAGGTCTGATATCCTTTGTTGCTTCCTCCATTCTGCTTCTGAGGCTTTTTCCATTCCTTTCCTCTTGATTGGATGAGTGTTTGATTTCCTTTTTCATTTCCTCTTCTGATTTCTTTAGTATTTCTACTTCCTTTTGGAGCTTCTCAATCTCTTCCTGTAGCTCTTTGCTTTGCTGGTTGGTTTCCTTATCTTTCTCAGCATGGGATCTTTTCAGTGCTTCCACTTCCTTCTGGAGTTTGTCATTCTCTCTCTCTAGGTCTTTCTTGAGTTCTTCATTCTCTTATCTTAATTCTTTGATTTGTTCTTTATAATCTTGTACTTCTTTAAGTATGTTCAGAATTGTACTTCTGATATCTGTGTCCTGGGCCATCCCCAGGGGGATCCCACTGTAGGAATCTTCCACAGGGTTGGTAGATCTTGGTGTGGGATTATCCTGGACCTTTCCCATGTTGTCTCTTCTTCATGTTCCTGGCATATGGGCTTCTCCTTGCCTGTATTCCAATGTGAGTCCCAAATGCCTCTTCACTGTTGAAGGCTTCACTGTGTTGAAGGCTTGCTTTGCTTGCCTCCTTCAGATGCCTTCATTGTTTGATTTGTTTTTTTTTTTACCTTTACTCCTTGTTTATGGAGTGTTGACTTCTCTAAGCTTTAGGCTTTCTTTTGGAAGTCCAGCTCACTCCGTCCCTTTCTGTTCTGAAGGTTCTCCAAAGAATCCACTTGGACACTCCTTCCTTTGGTAATCCCAGTTGGCGGGGGTGAGGGGTGCTCTTTGGTACCTGTGCTTCAGGTGGTCTTGGGAGATCTCCCTAGAGCTTTATTTGGTGATCTGACTGAGCTTCTTACTCAACCTCCTGTGTCACTCATCGAGGAGAAAACGAACTGCTTTTGGAAGTTACCCCTCCAAAGAGCTTCATGGATGAAGCTGCAGTCAGCTCATTTTGTGGTGCCTCACCCCTCCTCTTCTCTGTACTTTTCAGGTATTCTTTCACTTCCTTTGTGGATTTCCAAAGCTCCTCCTTCCTTCCTTTCTTTGGATTAGAATCCATTTTTTTAAGTTTTTTTTTTTTTTTTTTTTGGTCTTTTTGAGACAGGGTCTCCCTGTAGCCCCAGTTGGCCTGGAATTCACTCTGTAGACCAGGCTGGCCTTGAACTCACAAAGATCCACCTGCCTCTGCCTCCCAAGTGCTAGGATTAAAGGCATGCGCCACCACGCCCAGCTAGAATGTATTTTTTTCTTATTAGGACTCCCTCTTACACTGGCTCACAAAGAAGCAGCTTCTTGTGTTTGCCTCTCATCCAGAAGTACAGTAGTTTCCCATGTAAAATGAAGTAGTCTGCTGTAAGGTTGTGCTGGATAGCTTTAGTGTCAACTTAACACACTTGGGTTGAGGGAGCCTCAACTGGGGAATTGCCTTCATTAGACTGGCCTGTGATCATGTCTGTGGAGTATTTTCTTGATTGTTGAGTGATGGAGGATGGCCCAGCTCACTGTGGGTGATGCCACCCCTGGGGAGGTGGTTGTTCTACATTGTATAAGAAAGCAGGCAGAGCTGGGGGGGTGGGCAAGCCAGTAGGGAGCCTTCCTCCATGGCCTGAGCTTTAGCTTCTGCCTCCAGGTTCCTGCCTTTCAGCAATGGGCTCTTCTAACCTCTCCTGGTGCAAAGCCTCAGATATTCTTCATGACCCGTATAATCCTGGAGTCTTCACTGCAACTTTCACCAATGGCCTTTCCTGGCCTCGCACAGTGCCAAGCCTCTGCTGCCCTTTGTGACCCCTTCACACTTTCAGTACTAGAACCCTATAGGAGACAGTTAACCAACCAGCTTCCATCTAGCAATGAAAGCTTGGGTCCCCTCTGGACCACAGCTTCTATGTGCTGAACTTAGAAAATTCTTCCCAGAAGATTTCATCATAGTGATGCTGGTTTGTTAATTCCAGCTGATTTTCAGCCCCAGCTAACCAGCATCAATTGTCCCAGTAAAACAAAGGTTTCACTTCAGGTTCTGGTCTCTTCTTAATCACAGCTGATTCTTCAGCCCCAGCCCACTAGAACCCACAGATTCTCAATTCAAAACATCACAGAAACAGCCCTGATATTCTCTGCTTCATTTTGAAGCTTCTCAAAAACACCAAGGTCAGGTC
This sequence comes from Rhizomys pruinosus, assembly GCA_009823505.1. NCBI lineage: Eukaryota > Metazoa > Chordata > Mammalia > Rodentia > Spalacidae > Rhizomys > Rhizomys pruinosus. The sequence continues at coordinate 282,950 of VZQC01008045.1, forward strand.
TGTTACAGCAATAGCGCACACTCTCTGGTACTAATTTCTATTGTAGTTTCTGCCCTCAGTTTCAGTGGAGCCCTTGGCTTTTTGGAGATGCCAGGACCATGGGATGACCACAGGGTTCATCCAGGAGTGCAATGGAGCTGGCCTGGACCTAAGAGACCAACTGTATGTGTGGTGGATGGCTGAGTCAGAGAAGTGGAGCTGCTGAAACCCTTTGGAGCCTAGAAGATCGTGAATAAATTCCAAATGTCCAGCCTTGAACTACTTTGTGGTACTTGGGTTTTGCTCAGATGTGCCTGATTCTTCCCTTTGAAATAAGACAGTACTTGTTTTAGATTTCACAGGAGCCTACAGTTAAGAGACTTTTAAAAGAGACCGTGAACTTTAAGTGTTTGGATATTTTTCAGGACTATGGGGCTCTTCAGGTTGTACTGTCTGGTGTTGTGGTATTAATGTCAACATCATACCTTGGGAATAAGAAATAGAAAGCTTATGGTTTAATATCGATGTGTTTGTGTGTCAAGCTGGCAAGGGGTCAATTGTTCTGGATAGCTTTAGTGTCGATTTGATACACCTGGGTTGATTGACCCTTAATTGAGGAATTGCTTCCATTGTACTGGCCTGTGGCCATGTCTGTGGGGTATTTTCTTGATTGTGAGGGACGTGGGAGGGCGCAGCTCACTGTGCATGGTGCCACCCCTAGGCAGGTTATTCTATGTTGTATAAGAAATGGGCAGGGGAGCAAGCCAGTAAGCAGCATCCCTCCATGGCCTGTGCTTCAGCTCCTTCATCCTGGTTCCTGCCCTGAGTTCCTACCTTGGGCTCCCTAAGTGATGAACTATGACCTGGGAGATGTAAGATGAATAAACCCTTTCCTCCCCAATTTGGTATTGGTCAGAGTGTTTTGTCATAGCAATTGAAAGCAAACTAAAACAAAGTTCAGATTGCCCCACCTTGCTATTAAGCACCGTTTCATTCATTCAACATAAGCATCCTTTTGGGTCTCGAGTGCTGACAGGGTTCCAACATTAAATGCCACCTCTGTAATTTCTTTCTTGGATCACAGTTCTTCCTTTTTTTCCTCCTCTTTTTCTTCCTTTGCTTTTTATGTAGTGGGGAATGAATGTAGGCCTTTGAATATGCTAGACACCATGACCAAAAGCAACTTGGGGAGGAAAGAGTTTATCTCAACTTACACTTCCAGGTCACAATTCATCACCGAGGGACGTCAGGCAGAACTTCAAGGTGGGAACCTGGAGGCAGGAACTGAAGCAGAGACCATGGAGGAATGCTGCTCACTGGTTTGCTTTCCCTGACTTGCTCAGCTACATTTTTTTTTTTTTTTGGTGTTTTTGAGACAGGGTCTCCCTTTAGTCTCAGCTGTCCTGGAACCCACTCTGTAGACCAGGCTGGCCTTGAACTCACAGAGATCCGCCTGCCTCTGCCTCCCAAGTGCTAGGATTGAAAGCGTGCACCACCACACTGGGCCTCATCTAAAATTCTTTAACAGCCTAGATCCACCTGCCTAGGAATAGTACCACCCACAGTGGGCTGAGCCCTCATACATCAGTTAGCAGTTAAGAAAACGCCTCATAGACAAGCCCACAGGCCAATCTGATGGAGGCAGTGTCCAGCTGGGACTCCTTCAGATAATTCTGAGCCATGTCAGTTTGACAGATGAAGCTAACGAAGACAATCCACTGAGTGGCCGCCCCAGCCTTCTTTTATAGTTTTCATCTTGAGACAAGGTCTCATTAAGCTTCCCAAGCTAGCTTTGAACTTGTACTTTTCCTACGTTAACCTCTTGAGTAACTTGGATTACAGCCTTGAGCCTCCAGGCCCGGATTTCACCTGCTGGTTTTTCGAGGAGGGCATCCCTGTGTGGTTTATCTTTTTATCATTCAGAGCGTCCTACATCAAGTCAGCACTTATACTGAGTATGGATTTTTTTTTTTAATCCATTTGACAAACTCATTTTGGCAAGACTTAAAGCAGTTTCAGTCTGCCATGCATTCTATTACAGATATGTGATCATTTTCAAATTGAGCAGAGAATTCTTGTGTGATCCAGGGCCATAGATTCTTAGTGGTGGCAAAAGGCTGGCAGCAGAGGGAAAGGGCTTGACTAGGTGCCTTTCACTCTGAGGACAGACTGCAAACTTCAAAGGACAAAGTATAACCTGAAAACAGTATGCCAGACCCTTCCCTTAGATATTGTGTGAATGCTTTCTAGTGTGCTTCATCCTTAATTCAACAATAGGAATAATAGGGACGGCATCCATTTATACGTCTGTTCGTAATGGAAGAACATTGGGAAACTGGGGCTTCTTTGTGGAATCCCACTTTGCAGAGCAATGTTGGTAACCAAGCAGATTGCATCGGCACTTTTATCTTGAAGGCAATGGGCTCTTATATTGAACATGCCACTTCCTGGGTGGGAATACTTGGCATTTCTGCACAAGCTTCTTCAAACAGTTCTGCTGATGCTTTGACTCAACTTTCAGTTTTTCTGTAGGCTTGGAAAAGTTTTATAATAAACCATTAGGGGGTAAAAACAGTTTCTTTTCCCCAAGAGGAATTATTGCAACTGGCAGTTAAAATAACATTTCTCCTTTATCCTGGCTACAATTGCAAGCATCTCTCAGTACCTCTCTGCATGAGGTAAGATAAGTATTTTGTCATCTTCTATTAATATGGAGGGATTCTGAGTCACAGAGAGGCTAAGTGATTTTTTTTCCAGCCCCAGAAGAGGGGTTGATGAACACATTATTTTAGGAAGAGGACAACTGGGTTGCTGTAGCCTCATTTTCCTGGACAACTGCAACTACTTCCTAATTGGTTTTCCTGCCTCCCGTTTCTCTCTCCCCTGCAGTGTACTCATCCCTTTTTGCCAGAATTATACTCTGAAATCATGTCATACCGCCTTATAAATATATCTGATGATTCTTTTATTGCCCTCCCCCTCCCTTCAAAATTTAAACAAACAAAAACCCTCAAACTCTTTAGGATGCATCCAAAGCCCATTTCCAGGACACTGAGCTGATTTCTCATGTCCTCTGCCCCTCTTTATGTCCCAATTGCACTCCAGTGATCGTGCCTGCCAGTCAGTCCATCCAAACCTCTTCCCCCTGGTTTTAGTTAGCATCTTGAATGTCCCTCAAGGCAGTATGTAGAAGGCTTATTGGGAGTTGGTGGGAACCTTTTGGTACTGGGGCGGGGTTGAGAAAGAATGTAGAGGTACATTTAAGGGGACAGTGGGACCCAGCCCCTTCTTTCCTCTCTTGCTACTTGGCCACCAGGAAGTGAACATTCTCTTCTGCCACATGCTTCCGCCATCACAGGCCCCAGAACAACAAGACCCAGCTAACCTTGGCCTAAAACCTCTAAAATGGTGACTCCAAATACAACTTTATGTTGTGTTTCCCTCTGGTGTTTTCTCACAGCAACAAAACATGCTCCCGGATGGGGGAAGGGAGAAATCTGCTATTCACAGGGGTCCAACTCTGAGCAAACCTTCTGTGGGTCACTCCCCTAGCAGTTCCACTTCCCCTTCATCTCAAGGTAGATAAAGCACTTCCTCCTCTTGTTCCCACAGTGCTTCCTTTCTGTGGCAATTACCACATTCATTAGATTACATCCTAGCTGCTGAGGCATGTATTCGACTTCCCCAGTTAGGTTTCTCTTTTGTAACAGCAAAGCCTGAATCTATTTCCTATGCTCCAGCAGTCATTTCACCCTTGGAGATGTATCTGGTTCCCAAGAAACCTCTCAAGTTGTTAACAAGTACTACTTTCTTTTTCTTTCAGGAAAACCTACCAAACAGATCTGGGACCCTACCTGAATGAACTCAGTTATGCCTGCAGAGGCAAATGGATAAATTGTGTCTAATACTATTTTGCTGTATGAAGTTTTCACATGTGTGGGTAAGATTTGATTCATCCTTTCAGTGAACCTTAATGAAAAATTCTATAGTTGATGTCTAGAGCTGATAGGTGAGGGTCTCTGCTATGGGGTATCAATTGGAGTCTCTCAAAATGTGGTTCGTCTATCAAAAACTACCCAGGCTGCTGACTACAGTATAATTTCCTGGGTCCCTCTCCAGACCCCTGTATCCAGAGTTCCTCTGGGAAAGGCCAAGGTGTGTACCATGAGCAAGTACTCACAGGTATCTCTAAACACTGAATTATGAGACTAGTTTGTTGGAAAAAATTTCATACTCACTAAAAACCTCTGTTAGGCAAGAAATTGATGGGTACAAGTGGCACGAATCCTTAGGTACTGGTTCTCAGCCTAGGTCACATATATTAGAATTCTCACAGGAACTCTAGGACAATACCAATATCTGAAACCTACTCTAGATCATCTAAATTAGAGTCGATGATGGCAGACTTGGGTATCTGTATTTTTCAGAAGTTGCTTCTGATCTGGGCCTGATGTAGATTTCGGATACTCAGAAGGCTGAGGCAGGAGGAATGCAAGTTCACTGCTTGCCCAGAGTTAGAGTGAGTTCAAAGCTTTGCCCAGTATAGCTATAATGTAAAATATCATGGTGAAAGCTGGAGTCTTAAACTCTAGTGGCTACAGGTCACACATTCAGTTACCCTATTTACTAGATTTCACTTCATTCTCATGATAAAAGTAAACTCACACCAAATTCAACCAGACACCTGCCCACTATAAGTTTTAGCTGTAGGTACAGTCATACAAACTGTGTTTGTCTTTGTCTTGTCCTTAGTACTCTGATTGCAGGTACCTTGCACAAAGGTCCTTTTCGGAAGCAAAACCAACTTCTGGTCTCATGGAGGAAAATCCTAGACTCTAGAACTGGAGGCTGCATACACTGTGGCAGTAACGAGTGTCCTGTTTGACTCGTTATATCTTGGTCATGTAAGATCCTTAGGTCTCAACACAACTTCTCTAACAATCACATATTGCAAGCCCATCAATTTCAGCAATATCAATACATTTTCAGCATATCTGGTAATAACCTGAGCACTTGGTGGTCATCTTTCTGCTTTGGGACTAGGCTTCTTCATACTGCTTAAGAGCTCCTAAGTACCCTGACCAATGTACCTCACATCACTCATTAAAGAAGCTTCATTTTGCAGAGTGGAGAGTATTACAGAGTTCACAACTGGTCAGACATAGAGAATAAGTATCTGTGAGGTGCCCAGCCCTGAGTGACATATCTACAATGCAAGTGACATATCTACACCTAGGGCTCAAGGAAAATAGCAGAATGGGGGCGGAAAGAGAATTAGTGCATCCCTCAACTCTCTCCAGGGGAGCTTCTTGTGCAAGGGATGGCAATTAACCCAGAAAGTCACAAGTGGCCAAAGTGCAGAGAACAGGAGACTGAGGAGTGCAAAGGTTGTGACAGCCAGAGGTGGTTGACATCCACAAGGAAGCAGCGGTGTTTTCCAGGTAGCTGGGAAGTTTCTCAAATGAAGTTATGGCAATGATAACAGCATGCACAAGGCCCATGCAAGCTCAAGCCACACAAAAACCCAGCATAGAAGTGGAGAAGTGGGGAAGTCCCTTAGCTGAGGGACTATTGCCAACTGAAAACTACTGTGAAAGCGAGAGTTGGTTTCTTTCTTTTTTTTTTTAATTTATGTGTATGAGTGTATTGTCTGTACGTAGGTTTGTGCACCTGTGTCGTGCAATGCCGTGGAGGTCAGAAGAGGGCGTCGGATTCCCCTGGAACTGGAGTTCTGGAATTGAAGTTTCAGATGGTTCTCAGCCGCCATGTGGGTGCTGGGGATCAAACCCGGGTCCTCTGTAAGAGCAGTCGGTGCTCTTAATCACTAGGCCATCTCTCCAGCCCCCAAAGAGTTGGTTTTCTTAAGCTAGATAGGCTGCAGTAGATAGATGCACACTGAAGGACATTGGGGGCACAAACTTGATTTGATAGGCATATATATATATATATATATATATATATATATATATATATATGACAGAGTATATGAAACCCAGTGGGGATGCTGTAAGAGTGATGTATGGGGGGGCTAAATACGAGCAAAACAGTGTATGAAATTTGCAAAAATTCAATAAGAATATGAAGAAAAATGTTTTTTATTATGGAAGCTTAGACAAAGTACAATTAATAAAATTAAAATTGCAAAGAGCTCAATTCTCATTTACTAGAGACAGTAAAAAGCTTAAGTATTAACATAGGATGCTACTAAAATTGGACGTCAGTCAATAATTTAAGTTAAAATAATTTTTCAGTTGAGCCTGGTATTACTGGGCTGTAATATCAGCTGCTGAGGAAGGTGAGGCAGGAAGACAGGTTCAAAGATTGCCTGAGCAACTTAATGAGACCTTGTCTCAAAACAAAAAGTAGACCGAGGTTTAAGGATATCGAACTCAGTGGTATAGCACTTGCCTAGCATGTATAAAGCAGCAAGCTCAGTCCACAGGCCCACACACACAAAGAAGAGAATTCTTCTGATATCTTTAATGGTAAATTAAAAAAATAAAACTTTTCTCTGGTCACCAACTTGAGTCATATTAAAGAATGTCACAGCTGTTTATCTATCCATCCCCCAAACATTAGGATACTATGATAGCAATCATTTACTTAAAAAGTAAGTGCCTGGGGGCTAGAGAGATGGCCTAGAGGTTAAGAGCACCGACTGCTCTTGCAAAGGACCTGGGTTCGATCCCCGGCACCCACATGGAGGCTGAGAACCATCTTTAACTCCAGTTCCAGGGGAATCCGACACCCTCTTCTGTCATTGCATGACATGGGTGCACTGACCTACATGCATGCAGACAGTACATTTATACACATACAAAATTTAAAAAATTAAATAAATAAAATAAAATAAATTTTAAAAAAAGTAAGTTCCCGGGCTGGAGAGATGGCCCAGCAGTTAAGAGCGCTGACCACTCTTGCAGAGGACCCGGGTTCGATCCCCAGCACCCCCATGGCAGTTGAGAACCATCTTTAACTCCAGTTCCAAGGGAATCTGACACCCTCTTCTGACCTCCCCGGCATTGAACGACACGGGTGCACAAACCTACATGCAGATAGTACATTAATACACATAAAAAAAAAAAAAAAAAGAATGTGGGTCTTGGCACAGTCTTCCTTGCCCAGGAATGGAAGATTCCTTTCAGTCACACAGGAGTGGCTCCCTGCCCAGCTCTGAACCTCCCTCCCCCCTTCATTTGAAAAGCTACCCCAGGGCATGAAATCAAGAAGAAAGAAATTCCCAGAGAATGAGATTCCTTATATGCAGCACCCAGAATATCAGTGTGTGCACCCATCAGCAGTGCAAACCCAGAACACTGAGCGGTGATGGGTCCAGCGATCAGCTAGCAGATTTCCGATCCCCCTCTAGAAGAGCCGTCTGCAGGAGCAGGGGAAGCTGTGAGCTGGCTGGAGGGAGAGAATGCCTGCTGCTTCAGCAGGTGTTTCCCAGGCTGATGGGAAATCTTTGGAGTGCAATTAGCATCCTCACTGTCCTAGTTTACTTGGAGTTCTGAATACTAAGAACCTTTGAATTTTAAGGGGGCTGAAAAGATGGCTCAGTCGTTAAGAGCACTGGCTATACTTACAGAGGACCCAGGTTCGATTTCCAGCACACACATGGCAGCTAACAACCATCTGTAACTCCAGTCTAGGGGAATCCCATGCCTTCTTCTGACCTCTGCACGCTTTGCATGACACAGGAGCACTTACATATGTGCAGGCAATAAACTCATACACATACAATAAAAATAACAAAATAAAAAAGCTTTGATTTTTTAATTGCTTCCCTCAGCAACAAAAAGCAGTGGTAAAATGAATTCAAGCCATCATTATTGCCTTTTTTTTTTTTTTTCGTTTTTTTTGTCCTTTTTGAGACAGGGTTCTCCTGTAGCCAGCAGCTGTCCCTGAACTCACGTCTGTAATCCAGCGGCACTTGAACTCACAAAGATACGCCGTGCCCTCTGGCTCCCAAGTGCTAGGATTAATTAAGGGTGTTGGCACCCGCTCATGGTTGCTCCACCACATTATTATTATTGTCAGCAGTCATTGGTGTGGGCACGATATGTGGAGCATACGCAGGGCATGGCTGAGGTGGCGGTAAGGGACAGACCTTTTCACAGCGTTCTCTCTTTCATCGTACATGGTTTTCTGGACTCGATCCACTTAGGTCCCCAGAGCTGCACAGGCAATGCAGCATACCTTACCGGAAAGAGCCTTATCTCTCCATCCCTTTGATTTTTTTTCTTTTTTTTTTTTTTTTTTGTTGTTTTGTTTTTGAGACAGGGTCTCCCTTTAGTCCCAGCTGGCTTGGAGCTCACTATGTAGACCAGGCTGGCCCTGAACCCACAGAGATCCACCTACCTCTGCCTCCCAAGTGCTGGGATCAAAGGCATGCACTGCCACACCAGGCCTAAGATGGTTCTTAGCCACCACGTGGGTGCTGGGAATCAAACCCAGGTCCTCTGCAAGAGCAGTCAGTGCTCTTAACCACTGAGCCATCTCTCCAGCCCCTCCTTCTGAGTCTACAAAGTTTTTCCTCCCAAACTTTATATAATTGGATTTTTTTCTGATTCTGAGAGTAAAATCGACTCGGCCGTGTTTGTCATTTTTGGCCAAGGCTAATAAACAGTGAGAGTTGTGTGTTGTCCAGCACTGTGGCACATGCACACCTTTAATCCCAGCACTTGGGAGGCAGAGAGGCAGATCTCTATGAGGTCAAAGCCAGCCTGGTCTACATAGCAAGTTCCAGGCCATCTGGGGCTATAGGGAGACCCTATCTCGAACAGCAACAAGAAAGTTTTGTGTGTTAGCCATCAAAACAGGTAGCAGGAGCAGCCAATGAATTATTTTTGTTTTAGGGTTATTCCTACCCCTTTACAAGGCAAGGATAATCCAATATCTGTAGTAGTCTGGAGGAAAGGCATTCTCTTTTTTTTTTGGTCTTTTCGAGACAGGGTCTCCCTGTAGCCCCAGCTGTCCTGGAACTCACCTTGTAGACCAGGCTGGCCTTGAACTCACAAAGATCCGCCTGTCTCTGCCTCCCAAGTGCTAGGATTGAAGGTGTGTGCCACCACACCCGGCTTAATGGCGTTATCATTTTACAGGTGAAGAAACTGAGGTGCTTTTTTTTCAGAGTCACCTGGCTACAAAGAGGTAAGCTAGGACTAGACTCTAGGTCGCTCCCACTGCAAAACTCCCAGTCTTGACTAGTAAGGTAATATTTAACAAATTAGCATAGATACTGCCATTGTATAACTGGTTGAATTCACAACAGGCTGTATAGAGTCCTGATTTAGTGCCATCCTTACCAGGTAGGGTGCAGTACATGCTAACAAGGCTTCAAAGGGATCAGGTTATGAGTTGAGATTCCAGTATAATTATCTGATATTTTAGCTCAAGCTTCTTTTTTTTTTTTTTTTTGAGACAGGGTCTCACTATAGCCCCAGCTGGCCTGGAACTCACAGAGATCTGCCTGCCTCTTGCTCCCTAATGCTGGGGTTAAAGGAGTTCGCTATCATGCTCACCCTAAATTTGAGCTTCTTAACTGTAAAATTCAAGTAATGAGTGGTATACCTGCTTTGCAGGGTAATATCATAGATTTTTTTTTTTTTGTCTTTTTGAGACAGGGTCTCCCTGCAGCCCCAGCTGTCCTGGAACTCACTTTGTAGACCAGGCTGGACTTGAACTCACAGAGATCCCCCTGCCTCTGCCTTCTGAGTGCTGGGATTAAAGGTGTTCACCACCACGCCTGGCCTGCAGCTTAATCATTTTTTACATTTCTTTATTACTTATTGATTTGTGTGCAGAGTACACATGCCTGTGTGTGGAGATCAGAGGACAACTTGCAAGAGTCAGTTCTCTCCTTCTACTTGGGCTCTGATGATCAAACTGAGGTTGTCAGGGTGGGTAGCATGTGCCAGTCCACCACGACAGATTTAATATCTACAAATCTAGGTACAAATAAACTGTAACCATAATATCGTATTCATGGTGTCTTGAGACCTAACTTTTTTTTAATTTTATTTATTTTTTTTATGTGTATGAGTGTACTGTCTGCATGTAGGTTTGTGCACTGTGTCGTGCAATGCCGTGGAGGTCAGAAGAGGGTCTCAGATTCCCCTGGAACTGGAGTTCTCCTGGAATCGGAGTTACAGACGGTTCTCAGCCGCCATGTGGGTGCTGGGGATCGAACCCGGGTCCTCTGCAAGAGCAGTCAGTGCACTTAACCGCTAGGCCATCTCTCCAGCCTGAGACCTAATTTTATAATGAATCCATCAAATGGCTTGAAGCAGAGCTGCTGAGATGGGGTCCAGGGACTCCTGGGATCTCATCACTATATTCTTGGGGGGATTTCTGAGAAGCGAAGTTAAAACACTATGTTGTGAACACAGTCATTTCCACAGATTGCTGAGGCAAAAATAGCGTAGCTGGAAATAGTACCTAGTTAGAAAAATAACTAATTCTCTTACGCCAGAGTGGTGTGTACTGCTCACACCTGCGTAAATGAAGGAGCACAAGATGAAAGGAGAGTCACAAGAGGAAATGTGGCAAACAGAAAGAGAGAGAGGCGGATATTCAGCTTGTACCTGCAGCATGGCCAGTTCTGAGGATCCACACACATGGTGTATGCTGGGGAAGGCTGAGGACTACGTATGTAGATAGCTGGGCCTTTTGGAGAGGGGCTGGCACTGCTTTCAAAAGGAAAAGTAAATAAGCCAGCAGAAGTACCAACTTCTTCCGGGTGATTGCTTTAAACTCTTCATTTATATAACTGTTATACTTCCTAATTTGTGAAAATAAATTATATAAAAGAAAATCAACAAATGCTTTCTTAATGGAACAAAAACATCTGAATTAAGAACTTAGCTTTATCTGTACGAAATGAATTTACTTGCTGTAGACTGTCAGCTTCAAAAGCATATTCTAGACAAAGTCTCCATGGCATTCTGAATGTTAATCAACTGGCATTAAATCAGGTGGTGGGAAACAGAAATGCAAGAAAGCTGACCATAGCTATTAGTCTTAAAGGCTTAGTGAGTTGGATAAGGCCTTAATTTCACCACATCATAGTTCACTTTTTCTTCAGGTCCAGTCATTCTGGTGAGGTTCAAAGGAGCCATCCTGTTTACAGGAAAGCTCTGACCCCCCATGCCCACCCCCCTTATGTGCTGTGGCCAGGTTACTCTGGCATTACCACTCTTCCCTGTGGTTTAACCCTTTCTGTCGTTCCCCACCCCCCACCCCTGCATTTTCAGGAAAATCATTAACCTGTAATCAGACTCTGTAACATCTCACCTCAAGTCCAGCTCCATGAACATCAACATGAGAAGCAGTCTGATGGCAAACCACGACCTGCGGTTCAGAGTGGCCGCCCTAGTGGAATTGAAATTGGGGGCTACTGGGAACTCTATGCCAGCCAATCATGGCCAGTATTTCCTACTGTCAGTCCTTTAGGCCTCCTGGGTTCCTCCCATCCCGCTGTTTAGACATAATTCACTATCTTTGCAGTGCTGTGTCAGGATAACTCGGAATGAATCTTGTGCACTCCCATGCGCCTTTATTTCAAATTGCACTCTTCAAATAGAGCTAGAGATTTTCAATATATTACATGCCTATATTTTAAGTCAGTGCTTTCAAACATCCTCTTCTTGCTTGTTGAAAATCTACTTAACTGTTTTCACATGATGGGTTAATAAATATCACTGTATTAAGAGAGATTACTCCAAGAAGATTAAAGGCCATGCTAACTCACATGGGGCTCCTTAGATGGAGTAAAATTCCTACAAAATTGCACTGCTTCTCCATGGGCCTAAAGAAAATTTATTTAAAAAAAAAAGACCTACTGGCAACTTTTTAAAAGCTTTCCAGGGTGCAACTCCCCGAGGAATTCAGCAGCAGGTGCTCAGTGTCTGCATGCACATTGAAACAAGATTTCTGAAAGTGGGTGTCCTAGTTTTATTTCTGGGGTTGTGATAAAATATCCTGACAAAAAGCAGCATGGAGGTGAAATGGGGCTGTTTCCGCTCACAGTTCCAGGTATAGTCCATCACTGCGGAGAAGTCAAGGCAGAAACTTCCAGCAGCAAGGCAGTCACATCACATCCCCAGGCAGAGTGGAGGGCAATGAATGTGCGAACACCTGCTTGCTTGCTTGATTATGCTCAGCCTCATTTCTCCACTCACACATAGTTCAGGACCCCCTGTATAGAGAATGGTGCTGTCCCCAGAAGGCTGAGTCTTCCCATCAGTTTACTTAAGGCAATCCCTCACACACATGCTCACAGGCCAACCCAATGTAGACAATCTGTCATTAAGACTCCCCAGATGAGCTAGGTTTGACAATTAAAGCTAACTATTACAGTGCATCTCTACTTAGGAGAGTGGGTTAGAGATGACTTTCAGTATTTTTCATTTAAAAAAATCATCTCGCTCTTGAGCATGTTTGAGACCACAATTAATAGACAGCCTGTACAGCCGGGCGTGGTGGTGCACGCTTTTAATCCTAGCACTCAGGAGGCAGAGGCAGGCAGATCTTTGTGAGTTCAAGGCCAGCCTGGTCTACAGAGTGAGTTCCAGGACAGCTGGGGCTACAGAGAGACCCTGTTTCAAAAATACCAAAAAGAAAAAATAAAATATAATAAACAGCCTGTACACAAGAATGATACCATAAGAAAGGAATCAAAGTCATCAATATTAAAGAAGCCTATAGTCCTTACCATGGCTAGAGTCATTGTCTTGGGAGAGAGCTTTTCCTGGGAGCTTGGACAGACAGAAGGACCTAGACACAGATGTTTAAGGCAGGATCATCTATCCGCAGCAGCGAGTTAGCTTAATTCCAGAAAGAAGCATTAGATTTTAAAAATCATATTTTGCTAGGCTTGGGGATTCAAGTCTGTAATATCAGACTCTGATGGCTGAAGAATGAGAACTGCAAGTTTTAGACCGGCCTGGGCTATGGGGTGAATTCAAGTCCAGCCTAGGTAACTTAGCAAGATTCTTTAAAACTAAAAAATAAAAAGATCAAGGAATACCTTCCCAGCCAGCATTCACTCTCTAGTAAAACAAGAAAAAAGTCATATTGTAAGTATCCACCTTTGTCCTACACTTTTGGAATGTCATCTTGGTTGTCTTTAATCTCCACAGTCCTTCGAGGTAAATATGCATATTCCCAACTTTATACATTGCTTTCTTCAATGCACTTTGACTTTCTAGCATATAATTATTTTATTTCTGTATTTATGGAAAGGTAAACTCATGAGCAACGTATTCTTGAGGTTTTTTTCTTTTATCTTTGTGTGTGTGTGTGTGTGTGTGTGCGCGCGCACGCGCGCGCACTCTCAAGTATGCAGGTCCTTGTACGTATGAGGTTACACATGTGTCTGTGAGTCCTCAGGATTGCCATGCATCTTGCTTTTTGAGACAGCATCTCTCACTGGTCTAGAATTCCCCCTGTGGCTAACTCCTGGGTTCTGCCTATCTCTTCTACCTCCCTCCTGGTGATAAAAGTATAGAAACACCGGGCTTGTTTTGGTTTATTTTGTTACCAGAGGTTCTGGGGATTGAATTCAGGTCTTCATGCTTGTAAGCACTTTACCAACCAAGCTATTTCCCTAGCCCGTCTTGTCTATTTTTTTTTTTTTTTTGTCTTTTTGAGACAGGGTCTCCCTTTAATCCCAGCTCCCTGGAGCTGTAGACCACCAGACTGGCCTTGAACTCACAGAGATCAGCCTGCCTCTGCCTCCTGAGTGCTGGGATTAAAGGCCTGCACCATCACACCTGGCCCCTTTTGTCTATTTTAATCACCAGATTTTCCTGGAACCTGGAGTGAGTGAATAAATGAAGTGAGACTTGGAAGGGTTCAGTAGTCACTGAGTAGTCCTGTCAGACTGTTGATGAGTGACACGGGTAACATTTGAACCCAGGCACATGCTCCCAGATAAGTTAACTATAATTGTGAAAATAAGAACCTAAGGATAATATCCTCTAAGAAATAAAGAATATGGCTCATTTAGTGAATGGTTGACTAATGAAGAAAACCATTGATTAAAAAATTATTATTTTATGTGTACAAGTGTACTGCCTACAAGAGTGTAAATGTACCCAGGTTAATGTCCATGGAGGTCAGAAGAAGGTGTCTGATCCCCCTGGAACTGGAATTACAGTTGTTAGCCACCATACAGGTGCTGGAAATGGAACCCTGGTCCTCTACAGGAGCAGTCAGTGCTCTTAACCACTGAGCCATTTCTCCAGAAAATCACCGATTTATAATAAAGGGCCAGAGTCCTCACATCCTTTGATATATTTGGGGTGCATACCACAGAATTTGAGGTTGGAAAATATCGAGTGGTCAAAAAATCTTTCCCATCTTAGCAGGAAATAGCAGCTTAATGCTCTCAGTGTCTGGTAATCTTCCAGGGTCTGGCCTCAAGTTCTTTGCTACTGTATTGCCTCAGGTGAATTCCTTAATCTCTGATTTGTATAGGTTTTTCTGAAGACTGGCCAAAATTACATAGGTAGACAACACTAACAAGGTTGTGCCTGCCCTCAATTAACTGTCCAATGTATACTACTTCCACTGTATCAATTTGGTGCAGTTGAGGAACAAAATATTTAAAATGCAACCGGCAAAAAAATTGGAAATGTACCTGGATGCAGTTAACCTTGCTGTGTATAGTGTTTTCGAGCCTGACAGCCAAACTGAAAAGAAGTAAACAGGTTTGGGCAGTCCCCTCCGAGGGGTAGGCTGTAAGTGAGAGAGACCTGGCAAGCTATTAGTCAGGCTTCAAAGGGAGTCTTTGGGACGGAAAGAAACGTCCCAAAGGGCCCTAGCCACTTCGCAGGTTAGCTCCGAACACAACAGCTAATAGCACACCATTAGCACGCACTCCATTGTACCAATTTAATATCACAGAGACCGTACAAAGTAAAAGATGAAAATGACAAGGAGAGTGTACTGAGTACAGTTAGATTTAAAAGGTCACATTTCTTGAAGGAAGTCAAACTCAGAAACACAGTTAAAACTAAATGTTCCGATCTGCACGTTTGCCAAGTCCTTGCGAGCAGCCTCCAGGATCTATATTCTCACTCAGGTGACTGCACTTTAAAATTTGGCAAAGGGAACCCCGACCTCCTTTCCTCTTCTGTCGGAGGTCCTGTGTTGAGAGACTCCCTCCTCTCATTTCCGCTTCAGGGCATCCCACTTCTCTCCTCCCTAAGACCGAAACGTCTCGGGGCTGGCAAGTGCAGCAGATGGGGAAGGATCCGGGGGCGACAGCTCCAGCGCAGGCCTCCCCCAGCTGGAATTGGAAGCTATCCAAGGAAACATGGGCGTTTTGTTCCAAGCGCTGCCCAAATAAGGCGCGGAGAGGGGATGGCCACAAGCCCCCATTTTTCACCGAAACGCCCCTCCAGGAGCCGCCCGATGGCTGTAAGGGCTCCAAAATTGGCAACTTGGGTCCCGAAGCCGCCTTGTTTAGCCCACATTTTCCAAACCCTGGAAGAGGCGGGTGACTACAAACGCAAACTGCACGGGGAGCTCCTGCGTGCGGGACGCGGGGCTGGGGGAGACCGCTGCACTCGGGAGGCGCCGGGCAGGGGAGGACGGCAGCACGGGCTTCCGCCTCGGGCCGCCGCGACGGCGGGGCTCTGTCTTTCCGCAGGGCAGGGAGGGCGCGGGGCCAAGAGGGCAGGCAGGATCTGGACAGGAGCCTTCCGCCCTCCGGGCCTCGGCGCCGCCCGCCGCTCACAGGTGGTTTTCCGCTCGGGAGGGGCGGCCTGGCCCAGGGTAACAATAGAGCTGCGCGCCCGAGCGCCGAGAACGCGCCCCGGGCCCCCGCCGCCCCGCCTCCATCCGGCTTCCGCGTCCACCCGTGATTCCCTCCCCCGTTGACCGTTCCGCGCTCAGCCCCTCGCGCAGCCCCTTCCTCCGCGGTGGAGGGGGGGGGGGGACTGCAGGATGCGCCCCTCTCGCCGCCTTCGCCTTGTGGGTAGCCAGTGGGTTCCAGACCGAGTCCCCGCAGCGTTGCCTGTGGGGAGGACTTCCCCACTCGTGTTGCGGGGATGTAGACGAGGCTGACACCTAGCCTGGCCTGCGGCTCCAGACTAGCTCCTCTAGGACCCAAACTTTTTGCACAGAAATCATTAAGAAGAGCTCTCCCTGGATGACCCTGGTGGGAAACTGGATCCCCGGAACCGGGCTCAGAACACTTCACGCAACCTGAGCCTAGGGTCCGACTGCCTGACGAGTCTTCTGCATTCTCCAATCACTTAGAAAAGTTGAGGAAAGCGGAAAAAAAGAAAGCAAGCTTGCTTGTGATTTCTGGACGTTTATTTGTTTGATTGCTTTAAAATGTCTCAACAAAGCCCTAGTTTGTTTCCAAAGATGTTGGATTAGCATTTAACACATCGTCGGTCACTAAAGCCCCAGCAGTTCGCCAGCCCCAACAGGCTCGGCTAAATGAACATCAGAGCAAACAGAACTGGGCTTTAAAAAGAGCCAAACAAATGCCACACACGACCAAAAGGAGGACGAGGACGGGGACGGGGGGGGGACGGGACGGGGGGGGCGCATGGCGGACTTGGGTTGAGAGAAGTTTCAAGGGAATCTATGAAAAAAAAAAAAGCGCAAGTTTTCTTAAAGCTAGCTGGAGAGCGCAAGCGCCGCGAATAAGGGCTTTTGTGCGTGCTAATTGCACCATTGGTGCGCGAGAGTTGGACGCGAAGTGTCAACTCTCAACAGAAGGAAACACGAGACGCTGAAGTGCCCTGGTTTATGTGCCCGGCTCCTCCTCCACCGCCTCCTCTTCTTTCTCCTTCCTCCCGCCGAGGCCGCAGTCGCAGCTTGTTTGCACTGGGGCTTATCCGGAGCGGAAATTCCTTTCCGTTTTTGTGAATGACAAACTCATTAACAATTCATCAACACAACCTGTTCCAGCCGGCCCGTCCCCACGGCAACAGCCCCTTCCGCAGTGCGCTCATTGGCTGGCCGAGAGAATGTATCCATTGAGACGCTCGCTGTTTGTATCCATTGAGGAGCTGCCTCGCGCAGGGGTGTGCTAACGCCGAGTCCCGGGGACTGAGCGAGCGCAGTCGGGAATCATCCCGGGAGAAAGACCGGGCTTCTGAGGTGCAGCCTCAGAGGGAGGGATTAGGAGCCGCTAGACCTTTTTTTTTTTTTTTTCCTTCCTGTCTCAGTGGCACGGAGTCCGAATTAATTGGATTTCATTCACTGAGAAGGAAGAAAACTGGGCAGCTTCATTCAGAGCTTCATTGACTCAGAGAGCATCGGCTGCAGCCGGGCGCAGAGGGACCGCCCGCCAGGCTAGCCTTCGGTCTCGCCTTCCCCAACAGCTAGCCTCGGCTTGGGAAAGGCTAGGCGGAATCCAAGCCCGCTCCGGCCGCGCGCTCGGCCTATGCCCGCCCAGAGGGGCGTCTGCTAGGCACCCCGCTTCTCCCGCAGCTCGACCCCCATGATAGATACGCTCAGACCCGTGCCCTTCGCGTCGGAAATGGCGATCAGCAAGACGGTGGCGTGGCTCAACGAGCAGCTGGAGCTGGGCAACGAGCGGCTGCTGCTGATGGACTGCCGGCCGCAGGAGCTGTACGAGTCGTCTCACATCGAATCGGCCATCAACGTGGCCATCCCGGGCATCATGCTGCGGCGTCTGCAGAAGGGCAACCTGCCCGTGCGCGCGTTGTTCTCGCGCTGCGAGGACCGGGACCGCTTTACCCGGCGCTGCGGCACCGACACGGTCGTGCTGTACGACGAGAACAGCAGCGACTGGAACGAGAACACAGGCGGAGAGTCGGTCCTCGGGCTGCTGCTCAAGAAGCTCAAGGATGAGGGCTGTCGGGCCTTCTACCTGGAAGGTACGCTCTGAGCCCCCCGGGTGCGGGGCGCGGGCAGGCGTGTGTGAGGCGGGGGGGAGCCTCCGCTACGAGGGTGCGGGACTTCTCAGCCAAGGGCTAGCGGCCGCGAAGCGGACACGCGTGATCCGCTCTGGCCGGCGTGGTATCCTCCCTTTCCGGGCCATCGACCCCTAAGCTGTCTTTATAAGCAGTTGTGCGTTTTCTTATGGGCACCCCCCGCCCCCATCTGTGCTTCGACTTCGAATTAAGGGGAGGATTGGAGATGGAATCAGGGTGCAGGCTGACACTTTCTAGCCCTCTGGAATATTCAGAAAAATTGCCATTTTGTACATTTCCGGATCCAAAAAGAATAAGTGTTCCCTGGGGAGGCAGCCGGTTTGTTCCATTCCCAAAGGTGCACTGAAGTGTTTCTCCAATATCTGACTCTTCCTAGGTCCTAGGGCGCCCATAGTGTTTTCCTGCACCCAGCTACGGTTCTCACGAGCTGTGAAAATTACTACGGCATCTCGGGTTACAAGATTGCTTTTCTTGTTCTGGCAGGTGGCTTCAGTAAGTTCCAGGCCGAGTTCGCCCTGCACTGCGAGACCAATCTAGACGGCTCCTGTGGCAGCAGCTCCCCGCCCTTGCCAGTGCTGGGGCTCGGGGGCCTGCGGATCAGCTCCGACTCTTCCTCAGACATTGAGTCTGACCTTGACCGAGACCCCAATAGTGCTACAGACTCGGATGGCAGCCCTCTGTCCAACAGCCAGCCTTCCTTCCCTGTGGAGATTTTGCCCTTCCTTTACCTGGGCTGTGCCAAGGACTCTACCAACTTGGACGTGTTGGAGGAGTTCGGCATCAAGTACATCTTGAATGTCACCCCCAATTTGCCCAATCTGTTTGAGAATGCAGGAGAGTTTAAATACAAGCAAATCCCTATCTCGGATCACTGGAGCCAAAACCTGTCCCAGTTTTTCCCTGAGGCCATTTCTTTCATAGGTGAGACTTAATTCACAGTTTTCGCTTTGGCTTTTAAATGTAAATCTCACAGTGGTTCATAGTTTAAGATGTTAATCGTCTTCTTGCATGCTAATTTGTTGGGATTACGGGTCCCCACTTTCCTAAAGCGGCTTTCATTCTGCTTTACCTTCTTGTTGAGGCGGAGTGCCCTTTGTCACCACCAAACCCCTGGCCTATTGGAGACATTTTCTCCTTTGAATTCGTACCTTTGAAAAAGGGAAGATTACCTTCCCAGTCTCTGGACAGAGTTGGAGAGAAGAGAGCTAAATAGAAGCTCACTTCTAGAGGAGACTCCTAGCATTGGTTTATTATTTTAAAAGGTTATAGGGGTTATTTTATTAAAAGGTTATAGGGGTTATTCCAACTTGGGGAGTGGTTGGAATAGTGGTTTGAATGCTAAAGGGTACCCAGCTGAATGATACTGCAGTAGTGGTAACAGTGAGACCTGATCCCGGCAGGAAGAGCTGTGGGCTTGAAGCCTGAGAGAAGTGAATCTCCAGGCATTGTAGTGCATTTCCTATTACAAAGGAACTCATTTTCAGGCCGTGTAGACATCCTGTCCCTCCTAATGGGCGGTCCCCTGTGACTTCCCTCTCTCTTTTAAAATGCCTGAATACCTCCATTGTTAGCAGCACCACAGTTGGAGAATAATTTAATAGACCTTTGCAGTCTGCTTGTCTGTATAAAAGGCATTCGGGACCATATTGCAGGGTTTCTGGTATTCACATGCTGAGGCAAAGAATGTACACATTAAGGAGTTTTTTTGTTGGTAGAAACTTAGTACAAAAGCTCCCTTTTCAGGAAATATCTGAAATATGTAATTGTGTTCAGTCTACATGTTTATCGCAGTTATGTATTTTTGCCGCCTTCAGGGCCCAACTGCCACACATGGTTGTTTTTAGTCTTCTCTTATCTTTCTTAGATGTCAGATTGATCATGCACAAGGCGTGTTTTTCAGTCTAGTAAGAGCTTGCCTTTTTGTGTTCACAGATGAAGCCCGTGGCAAGAACTGTGGTGTCTTGGTGCACTGCTTGGCAGGCATCAGCCGCTCAGTCACGGTGACTGTGGCTTACCTCATGCAGAAGCTCAATCTGTCCATGAACGATGCTTATGACATTGTCAAGATGAAGAAATCCAACATCTCCCCTAACTTCAACTTCATGGGCCAGCTGCTTGACTTCGAGAGGACGCTGGGACTCAGCAGCCCCTGCGATAACCGGGTTCCAGCACAGCAGCTCTACTTTACCACCCCGTCTAACCAGAATGTCTACCAAGTGGACTCTGTGCAATCCACGTGAAAGGCGCAAACCTCTCTTTGCTGAGAGTATTCCATTCCTTCAGCAGTTTCTCTTGGGCAGCTTTGGCCAGGCTGCTTTCTTTGTGTGTTGGCCCCAGGTGTCAAAATGTCACCAGCTGTCTGTATTAGACAAGGTTACCAAGTGAGAAATTGGTTATTACAGAGGGAGAGATTTGCTCCATCCATCCTTATTGGAAGGACAGGACATGCTGTCTAGATAACAGGCAGTCTCAGTTTTGCTCTGCACTCCAGTTCCAGCCTACCCACGCAGGGACTGGACTTCCAGAAATTAAGGGTAGGACCAAGTGGGGTAGTGTAAGAGCATGTGTTCTTTAGGACCTTGTATGGCTGTTTCCTTTTGCATCTGGAACTAACTGTATTGTCTTCAGTGAAGACTGATTCAACTTTGCGTATAGTGGAGCCAAAGAGATTTTAGCTCTGTATTTGTGGTATCAGTTTGGAAAACAAAACAAAACTGATACCCCATTTGATTATTGTAAATATTTGATCTTAAGTCACTTCACAGTGTTTGTTTGGCTTGTGTTTGTTTTTAATCTTTGATGGGTTTAAAAGAAATCCAAAGGGAGAAAGAGCAGTATGCCACTTCTTAAAGCAAAAATATGGAAATTTGCTCTTTTCTGATCCAAAGGGTATATTTGCAGCATGCCTGACTTTATTGTACCAATGCTGATGACATTTTCATGGACATTATCACTAAGACTTTGTTATGGTGCAGTCTTCAGTCTTTTCATATATCTTTGTGATTTTTTTTTTTCCCTCAATGTAGTTTTGAGTATGCCTTACCTTTGTAAATATTTGGCTAATGTTGTCTTAGAGGGGGAGGGGGTGTAAAAACACCAAAATCCTGGGCTCACTTTTTTTTTTAACTGAACTGTGCTAAACAGTGTATTACCTCTGTATAAATTCTTCAGGGAGTGTCACCTCAAATGCAATACTTTGGGTTGGTTTCTTTCCTTTTAAAAAAAAATTACATAAAACTGGAAGTGTGTGTGTGAGCATGGGTACCCATTTGACAGATGGGATGCATCAGATTGTGAAGGGAGAATTAATGTTCTATGATGTCCATGATGTAAAGTTTTGAGTGGAATTTATTATAAGAATGTAAAACCTTAAATTATTAATAAATAACTATTTTGGCTACCAAATGTGTATTTTTTTAGAACCATCTCAGTTGTGT
The DNA here is from genome assembly GCA_009823505.1 of Rhizomys pruinosus. Taxonomy (NCBI): domain Eukaryota; kingdom Metazoa; phylum Chordata; class Mammalia; order Rodentia; family Spalacidae; genus Rhizomys; species Rhizomys pruinosus. Next base: position 304,290 of record VZQC01008045.1, read on the forward strand.
GTGAAGTAACACATTTAAGAAATGGGGACCAGCAGCTTGTAGGAGTACCAGGGACAAAGTTCTTATTAGAATGTTTTTCAGATGGGAGTTTGTGATCTTCATTTTGTTTGAATTCAAGAAGATACCATAGGGTGGACTGACCATATCTTATACATAGATTGAGCTTTGTGACTATAGCTCAGACTGAATTAAGGGTTGTCACCCTCCCTGGGAAAATGAAGTCTCAGTGTATCTCTTGCTGAAGTGTAAGATTAGGATCTTCATGAATTGCTAGATAATAACAACTACATGTTCATCTCTGCCCTCCAGAATCTCTACTCCAATCCTCAGGCCAGGGAGGAAGAAGGGATAATTTTTTTCAGGCTGTTCCAGTCCAGTTGGAGTCACCCTAGTGCTGGAACTCGTCCTTTCCCTTGTCGCATCTACATGACATTCGAGTGGTATGCCAGCTTTCTCGTGAACTTGGATGTGGCTCTAGGATTTGTACATTAGTCGAGAAGAATCATCGCTTTTCCCTATTATAGTCTGCTTTTGTGCTTAGCAGTATTAGAATGTGGGCCAGAACCCCCTGTTGAACCTCAGGTAGAGAGTGTTTTCAATAGTTTTCCTCTGAGCTGGAGGCTTAGAATCATTTTTCCCAAGACCTTTACCAAAGGCAAAGCAAGTGTATACAGAAGCAACTGCTAGGACATATATTTTGGACCTGAGCTGAGCTCAGTCCTGAGGTGGGCAATATAGCCTTTTCACTCAAGCCATCTCGGAGAGGACAACTGGACCGTTTGGTAGTCTGCAAGTGGCCTTTTCTATAGGAATTGTGCCAACCTGTCTGGGAGTGATTTTTTTTTTACTTAAAACTAAGTATAAAAAAACAAACTGCAGAAAAATGACCAGGTCAGGCTCTTACTTGGGTCTCTCAAGTCAGCAGGAACACAGAAAGCAGAAATGGATTGCAGTTCCACTTGGCTCCTAATCCAGTTCTGGAGAGGTTCCGCTCCTGGCATTCCCTAAACTGCCTGTTTAAAGTAGGGATTTGCAAGCAGCCTTAGCAATTTCCTGCCCAGCTGCGGCTCAAGTAGCTGAGTGCTTTTATCCCTTCTTTCTTTTCTGATTTCTTTCTTTTTTTTTTTCTTTCTCCATTTTTTTTAAAGGGGCTATGGATAATTTTAGTGTATTTCCTCTTGGAGGATTATCATCCCCTCCCGTCCCGGGACCTGCACACACTGCGTTCCTGCTGCTGGGCTCCAGCCGACAGCTGGCCGGCAGCGCTTCCTCTCGGTTCACTGTGGGTTTGTTGTTTGTCAGTCCACTTCTGAAATTAATAATGTTTTCTGGCCAAGTGCCACAAGCCATTACCACAAAGGGGAAGTAACACATATGAATAGCAGGAAGCCATGCAGGGTCACAGTGTGAGCTGAACCTGTGGAGGAGCATAATTGAGCCTGGCCCATTCAGCAAGTGTCTGAGAGTGACTGGGGGAGAAGGAGCTTGCAGCATTTAAGCAGCTCAGGCTGTGAAAAAAAAGAAGTTTCCAATAAATCTGGAGCAAATGGTCTTTGTCACCAGTATGAGTAAAGGAGAGAGAGCAAGAAGAGTTTAGGGCCCCCATAAAGTTGCTGTGTTTGGGGGTTCTCCCCTCCTGGCGCACTGTTTCACGAGGCTGGTGAACGCAGGGAAGCCTGCTTGCCTCTATTCCCACAAAAGGATTCATTTTAAAAGGGTGATTTTTACGGTTCACATAGGCCACAAGATCCAAAGAGCTGCACTCCTTCCTTCTTTTTCTCTTCTGAAAGGTGGGAGGTTGTAAGTGACAGCATGGGCCCTCACCTCGCCCTGCCATCGCCTTTTTCTTCCTGCCATACCACTGGCTCCTTTGTGCTTGCAAGGAGCTGAGTGAAGGAGATCATTTTGCTTCTCAGACTGGGGCTGGCTTCCTGAATGGAGCCCTCACCGTTACTAGGGCAACCTTTGCCAGCAGCTGCGGCTCTGCAGCCTCCTTCCTCACCTGCGGGGCTCCCTTAGTGTCATCCTCAAGTCTGGGCTACCCTCCCTGCTCTTTGCAGGTGAAGGGGGTGGGGAGGCTGTTGGAGGAGCGGGGTTGGCTGCAGGGTTTTCGGGAGGTACAAAGAGCTCCAGACACCACCAGCAGTTAATGGTATGAACTGATTTTAGGGTTAAAATTGGGATGAGGCAGGGTTATTTAGGGATAAAAATACCGACAGAGGCCTCAGAGAAATGAAAATGGAGACTCGCCCCTGACCGTAAAATCACAAGACCTAAAAACTCTTAACTCTTGATCTCTGGCCTATGAATGGAGTAGCCCTGGCAAGGCTTTTTCAGCCTCATTGAAGTTTTTTCTTTCTTTTCTGTTAAATGAGGGAATGCTAATCTGTCATCCTAGGATCCTTTCATGATTCCAGCCTTCCGATCACAGATTGATAATACCTGGCAAATAGTAAAATGAGAAGGGCCGGCGAAACAACTTTCGTTTATGATAGATACACTATTCTTTGTGGGTAATATCACATTTATTCCTCAAAATGGCTCTGAGAGGTAGGTCCTACTGTCTTTCTTTTCCAAAGAGGAAACTGAGGCAATGAAAGCTCAAAAATGCTTAAAGCCCTTTTACACAGTTAAAAAAATAAATAAATAAATGCTTCAAGCCACCCATATGAGCCAGCTAATGCGCTATTAGGGGAAGTGTGTGGTGTGTCAACTGATTATTTCCTTTGGAAACTGACTTTTGAAGTTCTTTCTGTTTCAAGTTGCTTGTCATTAATATTTGCTCTTCTTTTACAAAGTTCTGGGATGCTAGCTAAGACGTGGCAGCCCCATATTACAGCTGAGAAAGTGGAGGAAACAAAGGTTATAGGACCTGACTGCCACAGTCAGATCACCAAAAGGCCCCCCCAGCTGCTGTACTGCCAGAGATGTGTCAGTTCATCTGAAAGTTTCTTTCCTTCCTCCTCACAGAGAGATTAGCACATAAAATACAAAACTGATTTTCCCAAGGATCTCCAACACAGCTAGCCCTTGTGGGACTTAGCCCTGACCCTGGCTCACATTCTTCTGTTAGGAGAGGGAGACCTCCCCAAGCAGCTTACCTCCACACTCCTTACTCTGATCCCTCTAGAAGAAATTGGGGAGAGGGAGGTGAGGTGAGAGAAGGGCAAGAGACAGAGTGGAAGTCTACAGAACTGGAGGCCAAACAGGCCCCAAATTTACAAATGAGGGCTGCACCGGCAAAGGGGGGGGGGCAGGATGCAGAAAGGGCAGGTCATGTGGTAGTTAGCTGGCTGTGAGACAGAATCCTTGAGAAGTCCTTAGAAACCAGTCTGAAGACCTTGAACTACTTCACCAGGGTAACATTGGCTGTGAACTTATATGCAGTTCTTCGAATGGTCAAGACTCTTGAAGCCCTTGTTCAGTCCTTGTGTCCTTATTTCTCACCTGGCAATTGGCTCTGAACCAACCCAGTTTTGGTGACTGAATCTTTCAAACTCCTTCAAAGTCCAAAATTGGTTTCCTAAGAGGATTGAAGGGCACAGAACAAAGTTCAGAGAATTTCCAAATATTTATCTAGGCTTGGACGTGTGTTGGTTGATTCAATGAAACGAGGTAAGAATAAAGGGCCACCAGAGACTCACAGGAGGCCTCAAAGGCAACGCTGCTTCCAGATGTCACCGCTTCATCTCCCTCTGAATGCCCCAAATCAAACAGGGCCCTCAAGGGACCAGTGGACGCCTTCTGTGTCCCTCTAAGTTTCAATCATCCAGCTGACATCTCGTTCTCCTTGTTTTACTGTTTATAGAGGAAAGGATTAATACCCCACATGGATGCATTTTCATCCAGCAGCTTCCCTACTTGAGGAGAATACCATTATAGAAGGTGGGTGTGTCCATTGCCTTTTACTAATGCAGGAGATTTTTTTTTAAGATGAAATAACAAATGCACAGCCAAAATGAAGCACTGTGCAAAGTTTAAGTTTAAAGACATCTTAAAAGATACCCAGAATATGGAAACACCACTGCTCCTTCTCTGTTAGAATGTTCTTTTATGTTCTAGTTTGCCTTCAGTTGCTGTGACAAAGCAGTCTGACCGGTACCAACTTGTGAAGGAAAGAATTTATTTGGCTTATATCTCCCAGGTCACAGTTCATCAATTTGGGAGCCCAACATAGGAACTCCGGGCAGGAACCTGGAGGCAGAAGCTGAAGCACAGGCCATGGAGGAATGCTGCTCACTGGCTTCTTCCCCTGGCCCATGCTCAGCCTGCTTTCTTTTTTTTTTTTTTTAATTTAATTTTATTTATTTATTTTTTTATTATTTATTTTTGTATGTGTATGAATGTATTGTCTGCATGCAGGTCTGTGCACCCGTGTCGTGCAATACCCGCGGAGGTCAGAAGAGGGTCTCGGATTCCCCTGGAACTGGAGTTCTCCTGGAATTGGAGTTACAGACGGTTCTTAGCCGCCATGTGGGTGCTGGGGATCGAACCCGGGTCCTCTGCAAGAGCGTTGGTGCTCTTAACCACTAGGCTATCTCTCCAGCCCCATAGCCTGCTTTCTTATACAACACAGGACCACCTGCCCAGGGGTGGCACAGCCCAATGTAGGCTAGGCCCTCCCACATCGCTCAACAATCAAGAAAATACCCCACAGACATGGCCACAGGCCAGTCCAATGGAGACAATTCCCCAATCGAGGCTCCCTCAGTCCAGGTGTCAACTTGACATTAAAGCTATCAGGAATACTTTGGTTTTTGGAAAAAAAATCTAAGTGTCTCTTACTTTTTGAAAATTAAAAAAAATATGCTGTAGAGATGTGGGGGTTTTTTGTTCTGTTTTGTTTTGTTTTTTGTGTTTTTTTGTTTTTTGGTCTTTTCCAGACAGGGTCTCCCTGTAACCCCAGCTATCCTGGAACTATATATACCAGGCTGGCCTTGAAGTTACAGAGATCCACCTGCCTCTGCCTCCCCAGTGCTGGGATTAGAGGCATGTGCCACTATGCGGGGCTAGAGATGCTCTATACTGCTGCTCTTGCAGAAGGCCTGGGTTCAGTTCACAGCACCTGCATGATGGCTCACAACAGTCTATAGCTCCAGTTCCAGGGGATCCAACACACTTTTCTGCTCATTAAAAACATGTGCATGTATGTGGTATACTTACATACATGCAGGTAAAACACACACAAAAAATAAAAATAATGTTTAAAAATCTTTTTAGAAGCGGGAGTTGGCGTTGCCCTGCTAAGGTGGTACAGACAAAAGGCACAACAGGGCAGGGAGGACAGAGGGAGGGTCGCCGGCTGGACACCTGCCCCATCCGCAGAGGGCCTCACATCCTACTGCTGCAGAAGCTAACCCAACAGCCCCCCCCCCACCCCCCCAGCTAACTCCTGGCCACCGCCAGCCAGGCTCTACCAGCCCCGCCTGCCCACCGCAGCCGTTGTGGCAGCCATCTCCTTTGATTGAAGATGGTTGCACAGTCAGCGCCGAAAGTTGAGCTATAAAGCACCACCGAGATGTCTCTAAATGAGCGCTTTACTGATATGCTGAAGAACAAACAGCCAATGCCAGTGGATATTCGAGCTTCGATGCAGCAACAACAGCAGGTAGTCAGTGCCAGAAACAAGATGGAGAATAGACCCTCTGTCCAGGCAGCATTAAAACTTAAGCAGAGCTTTAATCCTAGCTCTTAGGAGGCAGAGGCAGGCAGATCTTTGTGAGTTCAAGGCCAGCCTGGTCTACAGAGTGAGTTCCAGGACAGCCAAAGTTATAGAGAGACCCTGTCTCGAAAAGACAAAAAAAAAACAAAACAAAACCTTAAGCAGAGCTTAAAGCGGACGCCTGGGTAAGAGTAACATCCAGCCACGTTTAGGCCGACACACAGGTGCAGTGGCCAGGGGAGCAATTGGAGGATGAGGCCTGCCCATAATCCAGAGAGGCTTGCAGAGTGGAGGACTACGTGGGGGACATGCGACCAGAACCATACTTAGGGGCGGGATGTCGCTCCAAGGTCAAAACCTGCTCCAAGGTGGACGCGCCGTAGCTCCCCGAATGGGCTTAAGAAGAGGTGGTGTTCGAGGTCGTGGAGGTCTTGGGAGAGGGAGCCCAGGGCATGCAGCTATGGGTAGTGGCGGAATCGTGGTAGAGGTCCGGGTGATAGGTCGGGGAAGAGGGGGCTTTGGAGGCAGAGGCCGAGATAGTGGCCGCGGGAGAGTCACTCGCCCTGTGTTGGCCATGGAGCAGCTGGACAACCAATTGGTACATAAATGTCAAAATCTGAATGCTGAGTTGGATGCCTTCATGGCGCAGACAGACCCTGAAACCAACGATTGAAGCCTACCTGCCTGCTCTCCTGTGAGAGACTCTCTAAAGTCAACACAGCTGTAAAATACCTTGGGAAAACATGAGAAGAAACCTGATTGGTGCCTTTAGGACCTCTCACAATAGGCCGTGGACTCACCTGCCGCCAGTTGATGCATTTAGTCTCTTCTGTTTACTTATGATACTGTGTTATATGAAACCCTATTTTGTTTTGATTTGGTTGAGTTTATTTTGGTTGGTTATTTGTTTTTTTTTTCGGCAGTCACCCAGACTTCTGTTTGAACAGGAATGTGTCAGCCTTACTTTCCCAACCTCTTTCTTCCCTCCCCTCTCATATGCTCTGATGTGCTAATATTTCCTATGTTACTCACTCTCTATGTCTCCACACAATGGTCCCAGGAAGAACAAGTGTTCCTCACTAATTCTTGGTTTCAGGGATAGAATCTATTCTACATCTTCTGTGAAAGCTTCTTAGAAGTGTTAAAATCTGGAGCTCAAAAATGTATCTGCTCTGTTGTTAGTGTAGATAGTGTTTATGTTGCCTCAGACCCACAATAGGTTGGTTACACGTGGTAGCAAATTATTTGATCAAAGTTGATAGTGCCTACATTGACACCACATAGATGGTAGCTAGCATGCTGGGCTGGATATGTAAAATTTCTATACTAAGATTGTTAAGCTTTCCTTTTGGCTTTCTGTTATGTCCAAAAGGATTGTGCACCTCCATTATAGAGGAAGAAGCCATTTGGTGTGGCTGCAGATGTGGCAGGACGCACAAAGATGGAAGAATGGTGGCAGAATGGCCGCTGGGCAGGGGGCATGTGCTACTCATGGCAAATGCAGTTCTCTTTGTCCACAACCAGTTTTGGTCTAACCCACTTACTGGCCTTATTTGACCCTCTTTCTCTTAAAGGTTTAAGTTCAACATTTCACTGGCTGTTTCATTTTCAGTGGACTCTTATATTTCTGGCTCATTATAATAAATTGTTCTCTCAAAAAAAAAACTTTTTTAAAAATTAAAAAAAAAAATAGCGGGGTGTGGTGGCACACGCCTTTATTCCTAGCACTTGGGAGGCAGAGGCAGGCAGATCTTTGTGAGTTCAAGGCCAGCCTGGTCTACAAAGCGAGTTCCAGGACAGCCGGAGCTACAGGGAGACCCTGTCTCAAAAAGACAAAAAAAAAAAAAAAAAAAAAAAAAAAAATTAAAAAAAATATTTCAAAAAGTTAGCTGTACTGGGGATTGAACCTAGGGCCTTCAACATACTAGGTAAGTATTCTACCACTAAGTCATATGCCGAGTCCATACTATTTGGTGTGTAAACCAAAAAGCAGTCTTGGGTATCATCCCATAGGTGACATGCACCTTATTTTTCTTTTCTAAATCAGTCTCTCATTACCCTGGAATGTACCAAGTTGGCTGGGCTGGTTGGCCAGCAAACCCCAGATCCTCGGGTCTCCACCTCACCAGTGCTGGTGGGTTACAAGTTCGACGATCACCACACTGGGCATTTTATTTTATTTTATTTTATTTTATTTTATTTTATTTTATTTTATTTTATTTTTTATTAGCTTTAATCTAGTTCCTATTGCAAAGTATGTATGAGGGGAATCTTCGGGAGCCAGCCCTCTGGATAATTATTGTAAGAATGACCTAAGGATCTCGTGTTCCTGTTAGTTATTGCTACTTTACACACTTACACACTACCCCAAAATTAGTGGGTTCAAACAATGATCATTCATGTGTCTGTACTTGGGTGGGGTTTGGGAAGAATGGGTGGTCTCTGCTCCTGACAGTATTGCCTAGGACAGTTCACCTTCAACTCTTAGGACCTAATTTTAAGACACTTCCCTAAGACACCTCAGTCAGTTACCTGGCATGTTGGTGCTGGCTTTCTACTTGGAGCTCAGCAGGGGCTGCAGCTTGGGACTCTGGTACTTCATGTGGCCTTAAGTCCTCCTAGTAGCGTGGCTGGCTTCCGTGGATGAAATCCCATTGACAGCACAAGGTGGACTTTGTGTTGACTTTTGCGAGTTACGCTTAGGAGTCACTTCTGGGAGGTTAGTATCTACCTTCTGATGGAGGAGGGGCAAGATTATGAAAGAGCAGGTGCAGTGGAATCTTGATGCTCATTCGTGGCAAACACACCCTGCCACATCCTACACAAAAGATGTTTGGATGCAGGATTCTGAGAAGTAGTAGTGAGCGCCCACTGAGTTAAGTCAAAATCATTTAGCTATATTTGCCTCATTGGCCTACTTTGAAAACATGATTTTCAATAACCATTGTAATAGTTCTTTTAATATTACTGTTTTAACCAATTTTCTGTTAATAATAGATTATTAATGCCATCAAAACATCTTTCATATTGGTCCACAAACTAAAAAAAGTACTTAAAAATTTTATTGCATTTAGGTATGCATGCGTGCGTGCGTGCGTGTGTAAGTCAGGGGAAAGTCGTAGGAGTCAATGTTTCCTTCCATTATGTGGGTCCTGGGGATTGAACTCAGGTGGCAGGTGCCATCTTGCCAGACCTAGAAAAAAAGTATTTGACATTTATTTATCATTTATTTATTTTTTTATGCGTATGAATGTATTGTCTGTATGTATGCAAGTATGTAGGGAAACCCAGCTTGAGTTGCAGGCTAGCTTTCCAGATGGCATGCCTCAGGGCACTGAGAGTCTGGCCCCGCCCCAAGGAGGAGCAAGCAGCTTGGCCTAGGTGCGTGATGCTGGGTGGGGCAAGGCATGCAGTGGCACGGAATTGGGGGGGAGGGGGGCCTATGATTGGCTCTGGGAACTGATGTCATTTATTTTATAAAAGCAGGCTGTAGCAAGGAATAAATTTGAATTTCATAGTAACATCATCACGGAATTCCCGGCCTTTATCCCCCCCACCCCCGCCTTTATTTTTTATTAATTATTGCGAGCATACAGGCTAAAATAGGCCTGCATTTCATTCTGGTGGCCAGTGGGTTGGAAAGAGATTCCTTTGCTGACCACCAATCTGGGTAGCTAGTGTTGTGAGTGGGTATTGGCTGAAGGGAGGCGATCATCCTTCAGCCTGAAATTCCTGTTCAGGCTCTGGGCAGGTGAGAAGTCATGGCCAAGAGTAGAACACATGTCTTGTGGGTCCAGGCTAAGGGCCTGGGTTGAAAGTATCAACCAGGCCGGGCTACGGGAAGTAGCCGGCTGCAGGATCCCCACAGCAACTGCGGGCAGGTCCTGTGTCCCCCTCCTCCTAAGCATGGCCGCTTGGTTCCTGTTCAGTACAAAACGAAAGTTTACAACACAGGTACAGCCATGTCATCCAATGCCTGAAGAGGTCAGAAGAGATTGTTAGATCCCCTGGAACTGGAGTTATGGACAGTTGTTAGCCTCCATGTGTGTGCTAGGAACCGAACTCAGGTTGTCTTGTAAGAGCAGCCAGTACTCTTAGCTGCTGAGACATTTCTTCAGACCTCAGTATTTTACTTTGAAAAAACAGGATTTTTTCCAGGCATGTGGTACATGCCTTTGATCCCAGCATTAGAGGCAGGTGGATCTCTGTGAGCTCAAGTCCAACCTGGTCTACATAGCATGTTCCAGGCCAGCTGGAGCTACAGGATGACCTCACCTCCAAAAGACAAACAGACAAAAACAAACGAAAAATCCCCCAAACCCAGGATTTTGTTATATATCCTAGGCTGGCCTTGAGCTCAAGAGCCTCTTATCTCAGCTTCTGAATGCTGGGATTATAGGTATATGCTACTACAATAGTTTAAACACAGATTTTTTTTTTTTTGTTTTAACTAAAAGGATGTTAAATTTCATTTTGAAGGAGAAAGCATCATGTTTGAGGTTGATTCATCCAAGTTATTGAGTTAGTAACTTCCTTTTCTGGGACAAAACTCATTCCCGCCTTAGGAATGATGCGTGACACAGTCCAGGCTTAAAAGCACCTCATTTTCTGATTTCAGCACTTGATTCCAGAATGAAACCTGATTAAAGTTTAGCCAGGTGTGGTGGTGTTCGTCTTTAGTCCCAGCACTTGGGAGGGAGAAGCAGGCAGATCTCTGTGAGTTCAAGGCCAGCCTGTTTCACATAGTGAGTTCTAGGCCAGCTGGGGCTACAGGGAGACCCTATCTCAAAAAAGACAAAATAAATAAATAAATAAATAAATAAATAATAAGATCTGATTAAAGTTCATCCAATTATATTACAAGTTTAAGGTGGCTAGGCCCCAGAACTATAGAATCAAAAATCATTGGAAACAAAGTCTTTCTTTCTTTCTTTCTTTCATCTTTCTTTCGTCTTTCTTTCTTTCTTTCTTTTGTCTTTCTTTCTTTCTTTCTTTCTTTAAATGATGGTGAGGGCAATTGATTTATTTTTATTTTTTTAATTTTATTTATTTTTAATGTGTATGAGTGTGCTGTCTGCATGTAGGTTTGTGCACCTGTTTCTTATATTAAAAAGGTCCCCAGGGCTGGAGAGATAGCCTAGAGGTTAAGGGCACCGACCACTCTTGCAGAGGACCCGGGTTTGATCCCCAGCACCCACATAGTGGCTAAGAACCGTCTGTAACTCCAATTCCAGGAGAACTCCAGTTTCAGGGGAATCCGACACCCTCTTCTGACCTCCACGGCATTGCACGACACAGGTGCACAAACCTACATGCAGACAGTACATTCATACACATACAAAAATAAATTAAAAAAATAAATAAATAAAATAAAAAGGTCCCCAATGGGGCTGGAGAGATGGCTCAGTGGTCAAGAGTACTGACTGCTCTTGTAGAGGACTTGGGTTCGATTCCCACTACCTACATGGTGGCTAACAACTAATTCCAGTTCCAGGGGATCCAATGACCTCTTCTGACGGGCATTGCATGACATAGGTGCACTTACATACATGCAGGCAATACACTCATACACACAAAACAAAAATAATAAATAAAGCTGGGCATGGTGGTACATGCCTTTAATCCTAGCACTAGCAAGGCAGAGGGAGGTGGATTACTTTGTGAGTTCAAGTCCAGCTGGGGCTACAGGAAGACCCTGTCTCAGAAAGACAAACTAATAATAGTAATAATGAATAATAATAATAAATAAAATATTTTTTAGAAGGTCCCCAGGTGATTTTGTTTTTTTAGTGCAGTTTGGGAATAATTCAGGGATGATTTGTATCCAATTGGTGTGTTCAAAGTACAATATAAAAGAGAACTTGCTAAATACGGCTTACAATATAAATATCAAAAAGCTACACATACAGTTTAGTTGCAACCTCCTGCAGTTTACAGCTTACAGCTACCTGCTATTGTAGAGTTGCATCTTTTTCCTAATCATTTCTTGTCCTACAGAATAGAATATGAAAATGTGAAATGGGGCTGGAGAGATGGCTCAGTGGTTAAGAGTATGGACTGCTCTTGCAGAGGACCTGGGTTTGATTCCCAACATCCACATGGCAGCTAAGAACCGTCTTTAACTCCAGTTCCAGGGGAATCCAACACCCTCTTCTGGCCTCCGTGGCATTGCAAGACACGGGTGCACCAACCTACATGCAAGACAGTACACTCATACCCATAAAATAATAAATTTTAAAAAATTAAGAAAAAAAAGTGAATTGTTCTATCAGCACTAGATTTTATTTTATTTATTTATTTTTTTGGTCTTTTTGAGACGTAGCCCCAGCTGTCCTGAAGCTCACTATGTAGACCAGGCTGGCCTTGAACTCACAAAGATCCGCCTGCCTCTGCCTCCCGAGTGCTTCAGCACTGCATTTTAATTCCACTAAATCTGCTTTACTGGTTTGGTGTCTCAGTGTGTGTACTGTACCCAGATTCTTTGAGACTTCTACAGACTCTGGTCTATCACTTCTGATCTTCTGTCTTTCTAGGCTAACGTGATTGGAATACTCTGGGTTCCTTTCAGCGTATAATCACTTAAGTGACCTTCATTGGACAATCTTCAGTTTTATTATGACATTTTGGTGGTTTAGTGGCTAGAGCTACCCGCTGTCTTTCTGGAGCAGATGAACATAGGCATCTGTGTGTGCACCTGAGTTTGTGTGTGTACGTGTGTGCGAGCGCTCATAAGATTGGGTTTCTATTTTGTTTTTAACATCCTTCCTGATGATGCTGGCCTTTGTGACGGCCACAATGCATCGGACGGACCTCTTCAGGGAATGGCCTGTAATGATGCCATCTTCCTTTTCCTGGATCACGTCTGCACCCGGCGGCCTTGGTCTCTAGAGAATGAGGTGGGTCCTTTTCTACAGAGGCCATTATTGTACAGCTGACGCCACTGTGAGTGACTGTCAACCACTTCCCACACAGCTCTGTGAGACCTTCCTCACATTTAGTCTCATCATATTGCTGTTTCAATTGCCAGAAGCCCTGGATGGCCCCTCCAGATTTAAAGTTTCACTTTACTGACATTTAAATCAGTTTTAGAAAATGGTAAGCAAGATTGATATTGATGTCTGTATACTTTCACACAATACGTAAATTTTCATGTATCCTCAAACACAAGCATGATTACCCCTTTCTTTTCCCTCATAATATCCATCTGAAACCTAGGACTTGGTTTAAAAAAACAGTAAACTTCCAGGCTCGGTGGCGCATGCCTTTAATCCTAGCACTTGGGAGGCAGAGGCAGAGGCAGAGGCAGGTGGATCTCTGTGAGTTCAAAACCAGCTTGGTCTACATAGTGATTTCCAGGACAGCTGGAACTACAGGGAGACCCTGTCTCAATAAGAGAAACAAACAAACAAACAAACAAAACAAAACGCAAAACAGTAAGCCTCCTATGAAAATTCGGCTTTGTGATCCTTTTTAAAAATCCTTAACCCGAGCTGGGCGTGGTGGCGCACGCCTTTAATCCTAGCACTTGGGAGGCAGAGGCAGGCGGATCTTTGTGAGTTCAAGGCCAGCCTGGTCTACAGAGCGAGTTCCAGGACAGCTGGGGCTACAGGAAGACCCTGTCTCAAAAAGACCAAAAAAAAAAAAAAAAAAAAAAAAATCCTTAACCCGGGGGAAAAAAGAAAAAGGACGTAGAGAGATGGCCTATAAGTCTAGAGCGCTGAAACTGCGTGCAGAGACCAGGGTTTATCCCCACACCCACATGGCTGCTGAGAACCGACTGTAACACATCCAGAGACTCAGTTCCAGGGGAATCCGACTCCCTCTTTGACCTTCTGCCCTGGCATTGCACGACAGGGTGCACAAACCTACATGCAGACATATATTACACATAAAGAAATAAAAAAATAAAAAAAATCTTGAAAAAAAAAAGGCTAGCAGTTAAGAGCGCCGACTGCTCTTGCAGAGGACCCGGGTTTCCCCAGCACCCACATGGCGGCTGAGAACCATCTTTAACTCAGTTCCGGGGATCCATCCGACACCCTCTTCTGACCTCTGGGCATGCACGACAGGTGCACAAACCTACTGCAGACAGTAACATTCAATAACAATTAAAAAAAAAAATTTATTAAAAAAAATCTTATCCTTGTTACTCTAGTGCCTTCTTTTTAATTTTATTTATTTGTAGTGTATGATGAGGCTCTAGGGAATGCAATTATAGTCTACACTTTTCATTCAATAACATACAGAGAGCCCATTGTATTTAAAGAAAGTCGTGGGAACCACAGGAAGATAAATTTACACAAATGCAGACCTTTAGCCTTGATATGAAAAAATAGAATGGATATGAATTATTGAAAGATATAAAGTAATGAGTAGCATCAAAGTTCAGAACACAGGCTCTGGTTTAGTTGCATCACTGGCTTATACCTGGTGACCTTACTTAGCCACCCCCCCCCCCCCACCCCCCCCCCCCCCCCCCCCCCCCCCCCCCCCTCATTATTTTTCCCTGTTCTCAGCTGTTCTCATCTGTTTAAAAAAATAGAGATATATGTGGCATGCATATGTGCATATTTTGGATTGAATGCATATTGGAAGGAATAACAAACAGAAAAGACTACATCAAAGGAACTGACTGAAATGGTGGAACTTCTGCTCCAACAGTAAACTTTTCTGCATCAAAATTTTGGAGACTGAGAAAAAGATGAAAAATACGTTTGGGCAAATGCACGAGCTCTGGTGGGTCAGGGGGCAGGAGGGGGGCATGGGTCCTATAGATTTGATTTGTATTTTTGTATGAAATGCACAGAGCTTCAAGAAAACATTGGCTTTAAAAAATAAGTAGGCTAATAACATGGAATCCGAGCCATGAGAGTTTGTGGCATATGTCATCAAGATTAATATAGGGTCAAGAAAAATATTATTGCTCTGTAATAAAAACAACACAACTTTTCATCACTATAATGTAGAGGTCTACTGAATGGTGCTGGATAATTCCCACAAATGTTTAATCCTCTTCTTTTCTTTCTTGTTTTTTTCCCCAAGACCTAGAATTCCAATACCTTCTACACTGAATATTAAGTTCTATCTCATTAAAACACAAACCATTCGTATTATTAAACAAAGTTCTTGTTTTCATATAAACACTAATAAATATAAAAATACTCTATTTGATCATCATCACCATCAAAGATGATTTTCTAGTAGTAAAAACAGAATTGTCATTTATTGAGCCCGTCTTTTGTGGCCAGGCTGGATGCTGTCAGCAGGTTATCTTGTCTAGTCTTGGTATTCTTTTGAGACATACAGATTACTGCACCACAGTAGTGATGTGCAAGGACTCTGGTGCTACAGAAGTAAGTTCAAACCCTGGCTCTACCATTCACTAGCTCTTTGATTTTAAGCAAGTTGGTTAACTGCCACAAAGCTGTCTCTTTATCTCTAATATAGAGATAACAAACTCACTGAATTAAATGAGTTTAAAACAGTGCCTTGGTTATGGTAAGCAATTAATACACACTGGTGCTGGTTGGAATGAAGACCTTTTCTTTAAGGTTGGGGGGGACTATAAATTAAACAGACTATCAACAGAAAAGATAGATTAGATTTTTTGGGGAGGGAGGGACAAATTCTCTCATCCAGCTAGCTTGGAACTGAAATCTAGACCTGGCGAGCTCCAGCTCACAGATATCCTCCGCTCTCCTCTGTAGTGTTGGAATTAAACGGTACCCACCCATGATTGGCAAAAGATAGATTTTCATTTACATATGTGAATAGGTAGGAAGTTCACAGAGAAAGATAAGTCAGATGCACAGAGACTTGGGGAGCTCTTGGGTAAAAGGGGCAGGGTAGGAGGAAAACCAGTTTCGGGAAAACAAATGACTTTTAGGAAAGATAAATCAGCCCTTAGAGAATAGATGGGAAGATAGGATAGTTTTTGTGACAATGTCAGTTTGGTAGATTTCTTTTCCTTCTATTCTTGTTGATAAGAAGCAATTTTTCCTGCTGGCAACACTCCTGGGGAGGGATTTATGACACTTGAATACTTCTGAGAGGTTCTGCACTTAAGTCCAGCAGAGGAATTCAGGGGGGAAAAAAAGTCTTTTCATTCCTAATGGAATATTCCAGATCACTTCAGCTAGTATTTGCAAAATGGAGACTAAAAGAGATTAATTCACGTGGGAAACCAGGCAGAAGAGCACATGTATGAAGGTGAGATTTGAACCCAGGCATGTCTAATCTCATAGCCCGCTTAATCTATTCACTTTTAGGAAAATATCTAATATGTCTCAATTTTCAGGGAACTACAAAGATGACCTTGAACCTGCCGATCTTCCCGGGACTTCTTATCCCAAGGTGCCGAGACCGCAGGCCTTGTGCCAACCCAGGTCCCAGTTTTGTGCAAGGTCAAGTACATTGCTTCCTGTGTATGTGCAGTAAACTCTGTCCCTGAGCTCCATTCCCGCGCTGTTCATTGTGAAATAGAAATTCCTTGTTTGAGGGGGAAATATATAGGCTTTTGGCATTAATTTATACTGTTTCATTCAATCACAGTTTCAACCATTCAGCTTCATCATTATTTAAAAATGATAAAATTTGAGAATGTTGAGCAATAGGAATTTTAATATTTATATTTTTTTTTTTTCTTTTTTCCCTTAGAAAAATTTTTTATTAATTAGGGTATTATGTTTCCATTACGAGGAGAAAAGTAGCTGTAATGTAGCAATTTTCTTAAAAGTTAACATTCAAGTACCATAAAACACACCATACACCATGAAAACGAAAGCTTGTGTTTAGATATTTTTTAAAACTTCAAAAATCTTTACTACGAGTTTTCTGCTTTTGTAGCACTCCAATCTGGAAACACCATGATGTCCTTTAGTAGGCAAATGGCCAAATAACTGTGATGTAGTCACACCACTGACTGCATTGGGCAAGATAAATAATACAGAATTAATATTCACAGCACATAGATGAAATACTAGGAAAGTGTAATAAGAAATAAATAAAACTGCTTCCCCAACCTGTCACTTTTTGATATATCCAGACGATGGTAGTTTTGAAAAGAACAATGATTTAAAAGAAATAGAAATCAGAATAACATACAGTTTGTTTCAAAAGATACAATTTAGTAGAGGTGGCAAGTATCAGGCTGGTTGTAACTTAGCCTTCTTCTGGGTGCTTAATGACCATACTTAGCGCCCATACCAATTTGGCCAGAGACCTTAAGGGAAACTGTTGTTCCGTGCCTCAGAGGTCAATCAAGTCTTAGGAGATATGCATGGGGATCTCTTGAAATGTCCTGCAAACTGTGGGTCCACCATTCTTCCTGTTCAGGGAGTCTTGGAGAGCCACTAATGGACCTTCAGCCAGTGTCCAGTCCTTATAAAAAGAGGAAAGTCTTTTCATGCTTCAGAAAAGGAAGCGCGGGTCTAGCAAGACCTGATTTGGTCCTCAAGTGAATGGAACTGGTGAATGAAAAGCGGAAAGGAGCCAGGGCCATCCCCCCCAAAAAAAAACACAACAACAAACAACGAAACAAACAAACTGGAGAGACACCCTAGTACCAGATCCTCAACTGACCTCAGAAAACAAGAACCTGGTTAATCTGGGCTAACTGTGTGGCCTTAATTATCCAAAAGGAAAGTAAAAACCAGAAATAATAACAGTAAGACCAAGAAAATTGTACTGCAGATATAAAACAACTTGAGATCTTAGTAAAAGAGACAAAAAGAAAAAAAAAGAGAGAGCACTGTTGTTGGCCTGTCTTTAATTCTCTTACTGGCAAGTGAATCTACGGTGGCTGAACTGCTTTTGTCACTCTTCAAGCCATGAGACACAGTTTTTCAACCTGCCAATATGGACCGAGACTCATGTCTCTCCAAGAATCCTCCAAACCTTCAATTGCCAGATGGGGACTACTGAATGCCCAGCTTGTGAACTAAACAGCTAAACAGCTAAAAGGGATTCAGCCTCAATCAGAGTATAGACTGCCCATTGTTTGGACTAACTGGGCTGTATCATGGAGCCCAGTGAGGGGGATCAAGACAGGAATCATGCGTAATGACTTCATTTGGGGGGACCATGGAGGGAAAGACCCCAGTGTGGAGCAAAACAAGGGCAGGTTTGATGGTTGTTTTGGTCTTGCCAAGGAGGAAACGTCAAGCACTTCATTAAGAAAAACATGACATCTTTTAAGAAAAAACAAAATCCTACCATTTCAGGTGATATGTGTATGTAGGTATGGGGTATCTTGATGTTGTAATATTACACAATATCCCTATGTTCCATCTATTGTGTATCTCTCTCTATATATCTCTCATACTCTAATCATTGACGACAACTCCCAGTTAGCACAAACCCCCCCCGCACTCGCACAACACACACCTCTGGCCCGCCTCAGCACAGATGCACAGACAAGTGATACGGGGGGAAAAAGGGGGAGGAGGCCGCGACGATAAGTCAGGGGAACTCGATGGCGTTGGAGGTCTGAAGAAAGGGAAGGAGGAGGTGACTCACAAGATTATGTGGGGCTTGTGCAGAAAGGATGTAGGATTATGGAAAAAGTGTATAAAGAAAATACGAGGCGAGAGGAGAACTCACGGCAACAGGGAACGACAGCATGAACGTCAACTAAAGAAAGGCAAAACAAAAAAAAGACACTGAACCAAAGCACAATATATAAAGAACAAAGGTCAAGACTAAGAGTGTTTTCAAAGGGGCGAGTGGGAAAAGCGATGAAATGGTGCAATCAATGTTAAGAGGGGCCCGTAAGGGGTTAACGCGGATAGCCTGGGTGGGGAGTTGTAAAAAAAAAAAAAAACAAAAAAAAAAAAAAAAAAAAAAAAAAAAAAAAAAAAAAAAAAATAAAAAAAAAAAAAAAAAAAAAAAAGGGGCAAAAAAAAAAAAAAAAAAAAAAAAAAAAAAAAAAAAAAAAAAAAAAAAAAAAAAAAAAAAAAAAAAAAAAAAAAAAAAAAATGTAAAACGGCTTGTCTTGACCCTAGCAATGGCCTGGTGCTGTATAATGGGGTTGAAGTATAGTAATAGGAAGGCACTGCAAGCGGTGGGACATAGAGAAAAAGGAAGGAGGGGGAGGAAAAGGAGAAGGAAAAGAACAAGATAGGAACACTGGATCTCTGGTATAATATTCCTTACAAGAAGAAGAGCAATATGAAATTTTAGGGCCTTGCTACGTCTAAAATTATTGCGTATTGTGACTTGTTATCAGTGATAAGTAGAGAAAACCATTATTGAAAAAATCATGGCCATGTATTAAAAAACATGGACTAGAGAAGCCATTGTGTGTGCATGGTGTGGGTGTGTGGTGTGTAGGGATGTGTATAGTGTTTTGGTTGGTCCATGACCGTGTGTACAATAACCTGTGTAGGTGCGTCAGAGGTGTGCTTCTGGAAGAAGGCGAAGTGATGTGAGCAACAGTGAAGATGTAGATCATAAACTTTGGTAAGGAGTGTATGTCTATTCGATGCGCAGTAGCTGCTGGGGACAGGTTCTAGGGGGATTCTGCACGTCCTCAGGGAGTGTCTACTGCAGGCCTTTTGAGAAGGTGACTGGCAAGGGAAGTCCTTTTACAAGAGATAAGTGTCTTCTTAAAATAAAACTCAGAAGCAATGGAGGAGTTTTGCTTACTAAAACATGGTTTCCTGGTAAGACGGTGCCTAACCGTGCAGGTCCCGACAACGGCGGTGGCTCCTGAGGTTAGAAAATGAACTCGGGTGGAGAAGGGAAGGGGGGGGTGTGGCAAAAGGTCTTTTTCTCTTCTCCATTATTTGGGAAAGGCGTTCAGGAACACCCCCAGATGGAAGATTGCATCATTTAAGCAGAACACAAATCTGTAGAAATAGATGCTACCATGTGGCAGATGTGTTTAGTTTACAGACCATTGAGAGATGCTGGTGCCTTTTGACAGGATCGTTGCGAAAATTTTCTGAATACATTCCTTTGTGGTTTTGTTTTAATAGGTAAGATTATTCTCCCACCCCAAGCTTGCCGCCCGTGGTAGTTATTCAGAAAGGCATTCCTTTCCTGTTACAGCAATCCGTATGTAGCGGGTGGGCCACAGAGTGTTTGTTACGCACTGGCCCGACCGCCTTCCATAGCCTTCCCGACAACCCTGGTCCTAAGAAATATCCAGTGTGGTATTTTCATTGGTGTGCGTTTCAGAATTGTGCATTTTTCCTTGCAATCGTAGTTTCGTTCTTCGTTAACATAATTCTTGATTCCCACTTTCTTGTTATGTTCAAAATCTTATGTGTCGGACTCAATAGGTCTGCATGTCGTTCTGTGCCCCCGTGTTGTGCCCAATGCCCTAGGCGTCAGCACGAGGGCAGTTTGAATTCCCTGGCCCATGGATTATGGCCAGTACTACTGTGTGGTGTGCGGGATCAACCCTGGGTCCCCGTGCAATCGCCGTCCGTGGCTCTCAACAACTGCGCCACACCTCCAGCCTGATCTTTGGCTATTTCTACCAAACGCTTTTCTCTTGCTCTTCTGAGATGGAGCCATAGTGTACAACAGTCTTCTTTTGTTCTTCCTTTAATTTTTTTTCTCATTTAAACATTTCATTTGTTGATGTTTGGTCTCAGATTCTGCGTGACTCAATGCTCATATCAATATTAATAGATAGTGCAATAAGTATATTATTTATATATAGAGTTATATGATATATATTAGATGCGGGATATCGAGAAATATAGAGATATATATTTTATATACATAAAATAAAAAAAAAAAGGGGGAAAAAAAAAAATTTATTTCCCTAGGACAGGCTAACGTGAACATTAGATTTCCTTGTACTGAGCCTAGAACAAGAACTAGTTCAGGAGGAAAGTGGAATGGTTCTATAAACGCCTCCGCCTCCCGAGAGACTCCGTCGGGTGATTGAATGCCTAAGTTTTTAGGAGCGCCAATACAGATCCAAGCGTTTGGTCTAATGCTTTTAACTCGAGACTCACCCGGCCCTTTGTCGGGGCCCCACCAAAACACAAAAACCAAAACCAACGGACCACCCAAGCCTAAGAGAACGTGAAAGGTGGGGAATAAGCCCCCTCCATTAGGAAAAGGCTGACTGAAGGGGAGGGAGCTGGACTATTGCTCTTTAGGGCAAGAAACATGAAAAGAAGTAGGTGGGATGTTGAGTGAGGCTCTAATGAGCCCAGAGCAAAAGGAAAACTAAATCCCACTGATATGTAGATTTGAGGCTCAAACCAAAGGGGTGGAACTAAGTTCAATCCCAAGTCCAGGAAAGAAGATCCCTGCTGGCGGCCCTCAGTGCTTGCCTAGGGAAGTGAGATTTAGGCCTGTAATTTGATTTAGTTTGGTAGAGAAGGGGATGGGAAAGAAGTGAGGTTCAAAAGAGTTTTTCTTTTAATTCTTTAATATTCTCGGAGCGTTTTCCTTTATTGAAAAAGAAATCAGCTGAAGTGTAATACATACCTATGATGTCAACCTAAAGGCAGTGGGTGGGACTCTCAGCCTAAGCCTAACCTGTCATTATACCGCTGGGCGTCAAGGATAACAGCGTCAGAGTGGAGAACTTATTCAGGTTCTCCTTGGATTAATTTTGATTAGAAAAATTGAGTGTTGTTTAATTGCTTTTTGGTTGTTGGTTTGTTTGATTTTTTAGATACGGGTCGCCTCCTCCCTGTGCTCCCGCCCTAGGCCTGGAACTTGCTCTGTAGCCCAGGCTGGCTGGAGCTAACAGAGATCTGCCTGCCTTCTGCCCCTCTTGAGTCCTCAGATTAAAGGTGTGTGCCACCACAACAAGCAAAAATGATGCTTTTGACACATGCCCAAACAAGGATGTTTTCTTCCCTTCTTTCCTAAAGCTATTTACCTCTTTATTACCCAAAGCTTTGAACTCCTGGATCAGAAAATTTTACAGAACCTCTTTCTTAGGCTTATGAGTAAGACTGCTAGATACATGTCCTGGCTTCTCAGCTAATGAACTCTCATAAACAAGATCCAGTTGGAGGAAGTGCTAATTGTGTGGGTGTGTGTGTGTGTGTGTGTGTAAAACTTACTAAGCACAGTGCTAGTGTGTGGAAGAGCTATCTAAATCTTAGGTACAGGGTTAGAGATGGGGCTGTCTAAATTTCAGGTTTGTAAAATCAATGTCTATAAAATACTTGAAAGAGACCTTGGCATGTACTGGATAGTCATTGTCCAATCATGGGCCAGGTTCCTATCTCTCTTGACTTTAGTCTTCTTTTCTATGAATGAACCAAAATTTTTGTCCTTCTAGAGTCACTATGGAGTTTAGATATGATAAACTGTTTCCTGGCATTCTTAGCAAACTTTTTCTTGTCTTTAAAGTCTGAACTAATGCCACCTTTCCTGGGACGCTTTCTGAAGTCTTTGAGCATATTTAGGAACTGATGTTAACATGGGGGACATGGGTCTAATGGAATTTGTCGTTAAAAAATAATAATTGCTAAAGATCTATATTATTCTTATTGTTAATTTTTAAGGTGAATGCGTTGTGATGTCGCATGCATGTAAAGTATACTCATGTCAGGCATCCCTTTAGGAGGGGAAAGTTAGCAGATGGTTGTTCGCTACCATGTAGGTGCTGGAAATTGAATCCAAGCGAAGTCCTCTGCAAGCAAGAGCAAGTCCGTGCTCTTAACCACAACCCCACTGAGCCATCTCGCCAGCCCCATAAATAAATATTTTTAAAAACTAAACGGCATGATAGCCAGGCGTGGTGGCGCATTCCTTTAACCTAGGACTTGGGAGCAGAGGCAGGCAGATCTTTGATTCTTTTGTGATTCAAAGGCCAGTCTGGTCTTCCACAGACAAGTTCCAACAGCTGGGGCTACAAGAGAAACCGTCAGGAAAGACAAAAAAAAAAAAAAAAAAAAACCCCACAAAACAAAAAACTCAGCTCTGAGATGGGTTGAAAAATCTGTGTTCAACCAATACTCTCTGATGCTTAATTTTTCTGAACTTCAGTATCTTTAAATATAAAGTATAGGATGATAATACTTAGATTTTCAGTACTATTAGTACCCAATCCATTGAATAGTTCCTGATACAGAGCAGCTACTCAATAAATACTTGTACAAAGCATGGACAAACAGGAAAACAGTATATAGAAAATGGGAGCATTGTAAATTGGCAGTGGCTGTGCTTTTACCAGTGAGTATTTGTAAAGTGACTGTTTTTAAAAGGCTGTGGCTCACTACACTGCATTAGATAGGTGGTGAATGGTTTTTATCCTCTGGGGGTATGGGTAAGTCATATGTGAACTTTTGTCTAGAAGAAACAGGCAAATGAACCAAAGTTTGATAAATAGAGCAAAAAGAAAGTCTTTTTGAGGAGTCCCTATAAAATCCGTGATGTACTCGCTACTCAGCATGAAAAATTTTTGGAGAAAATGCGTTTAAGAGCATCTTCCACAACTATGTTCCTGGTTACATTAATTTGTTTTTTTTTTTTTTTTTTTTTTTGGTCTTTTGCAGACAGGGTCTCCCTGTAGCCCCAGCTGTCCTGGAACTCACTCTGTAGACCAGGCTGGCCTTGAACTCACAAAGATCCGCCTGCCTCTGCCCCTCCAAGTGCTAGGATTAAAGGCGTGGCCACCACGCCCGGCTTGGTGAATTATTTTTTAATTGTATTTGGCTGTTGAATTACCAATTCTACCTTTCGTACGGGTTTTAGGCATATAATTCTGGATTCTGTGTCAAATCACAAACTTCTTTTGTTTCGGTTTATTTTTAAGTCTATTTTTNTGAAGTCAGATGTGGAATTTTCCATTTGTGCTGCCATGTTGGCACTCAAAGACTTCAGACTGTAAGTTGGCATGTAGATCCGTGGTAGAGCACCCGCTTCATGTGCACAAGCCCAAGGTTCAATCCTCATCATTACCAAAGAATTTCAGGTTTTGGAGCATTTCAAATTAGTGATGTTTTATTGATAATACTGAAAATATGTTTACAATTATGACTCAGCCCCAAGAAATTCCTGAATCTAAATCAAATTCTGATGGTTCAGGTAGATGGCACATTGTACCTTGAGAGTTAGTCGTTTGATAATCAAGGAAGACTCTGAGCTGGTTGACGTGGGTCTTCCCACAAAATGAGACAGGATCAACGTGTTAGGAAAATTCTTCTGCTGCAATCGAATCCTGAAGAGAAAACCCAGGACTTTTATAATACTGGCAGAGCTCCTTTACTATCCACAGCAAAAGAAGAATTCACAAAGAACTAGACCACAAATGTTGCCTGTGTCAGAAATTGCACAGTTAGCATCACTTTGGAACAAATATAGAGATTTCTGATTTTACTCCATTTTTAGAAGCTTTCAAGCAAAGTTTAAAAAATGATGGCCTTGTTTAATTTCAAATTGATATTAATCAACACAAAATATTAATAAAATAGGCATCCACTTTTAGCTAAATTAGAGGATCCTACTGTGGAAGAATCAGGGGTTTAAGGTCATCCCCAGCTACACAGTCAGTTTGAGGCCATCCTGGACTACATAAGCCCTGTCTCAAAAAAATATTACTTAAACCATTTTGATAAAAGAAGGGACTTCCCAGAACCTGGTCCTCCAGACACCAGAAGGGGAGGGATTGGAGCCGGCGCCACCACTAAATCATCAAGGCGTTGGTAATACTAGGGAAAAAAAAAGGCACAGGTCCCACTGAGCTTGGCTTTTACAGTGTTCAGATGTTTTGTGAAATGCCACAGGACGGTATCATGCGAGGGAGTCTCTAGACCACAGAAAGTATCCCAGAAGGCCTTGGGGACCCAGACAAGCACCTAGATTTCCTCATCAGAAGAATGTATACCATTCCTACAGAGGACCCGGGTTCGGTCCCCAGCACCCACATGGAGGCCGAGAACCGTCTGAAACTCCAATTCCAGGAGAACTCCAGTTCCAGGGGAATCCGAGACCCTCTTCTGACCTCCGTGGCATTGCACGACAGGGGTGCACAAACTTGCATGCAGACAGTACATTCATACACATACAGAAATAAAAAAAAAAGTGCATGCACTCCTTGCTAATCTATCTTAGTCATTTTAATATCCCCTGAGCTGCTCAGTCCAGATCCACTGTATGCCTCCAGTAAATGTCTACATGACTGAATTAAATAAACATGGAAGAGACCAAACAGGAGAGGAGCTGAAACAGTTTACACTCAGACAGTGATGGCCCCTCACAACGAAGAGCAGTGTCTGTCCAACTTTGGAAACTACTTGCTGTGCAAAGGGGACAGGGTGGCCGGGGGCGGGGGCCAGCGTCGCTGGTGTAGCCTGGCAGAGCCTCGAGCCGCTGCGCGGGCCTCAGTTTCCCCAGCGTCTCCCGCAGGGCTGCGTGAGCGCCAGCCATACCTGCAGCTCCGCCCGCAGCCGCTTGTTCTCGCTGTCCAGCTTGGCCTCCCGGCGGCCCATGGACAACAGCTCCTGGTTTTTGCTGACTCGGAAGATCTCGTACTCCTTCTTGAGGCGCTCGAACTCTGCCTCCGCGTACTCCAGCTCCGGCACCGAGGAGCCTGTGGACTTGAAGCTGGCGCCCAGCAGCCCGCCGCCGCACGCCGCGCGGGGCAGAGACCCGGGCCCGACCCCCGCCGCGCCCGCGGCCCCGCGGAACGAGTTGCGCAGCAGGCGGGCTTTGGGCTTCACCTCCACCGGGATCTCGCAGGCCTCGCCGCCTCCGGCCCCGTACGTATCCTCGATCACCTCCCCGGCCGGGCTCACCAGCGACGAGGCGGTCCCCATGGCGAGCGCGGCCGCCGGGGCTCTGCCAGTGCCTACCAGGAGGGGGCAGGACCGGGAGAGGGGCGGGGCCTAGGCGTGGGGGCGGGGCCTGACTGCGGGCGGGGAGGAGCTAGAGGGGCGGAGGGGAGATGGGGCGGAGACAAGCCCGTGGGGGCGTGGCCACACGAGCGTGGAGGGGCGCGGCTGTGGGAGAGAGCGGGATCTGGAGAAGGGGTGGGGCGGGACAGCGAGCGGGGCCAGTGAGGCGGAGAGGGGCGGAGCGTAGCCTTCGGGGGCGTGGCCGGGTAGCGAGGGGCCCAGTGAGGCGGAGACAGGCAGTTGGACTTGGCCAAAGCAGAAGCGAAGAGAAGATGCTAGAGCTTCTCTGCTTCCTCTTCCTGAAGCCAGGCTCTGGCGGGACAGCATCGAGAGCGCGGACTAGAGCCCGAACCCTCGCCTTTCCACTACGCTGCTCCACCTAGGTCGCTGCCGTGGCCCCAGAGGGGTCCTTTCCAGAAGCAGTTGAATTCCTGGTATGCGTGTCATTACAGAGATAGAATGACCTGAAAGACAGTGCCAGCCAAGAAAGAACTTTGAAGAGTCTCTGCCTGAGACCACCAGGAACGATGCTTAGACAAAGTCAGGTTTTATAAGGCCTGGCAACAGAGGCACTGGAGCCTTATACCAGAAGAAAGAGGAAGACAGTATTTGCAGGGAGGACATAATTCCTTCCTCAGGTGCAGGGAGTCTAGTGATATGACATTTTAACATCTGTCCTGGCAAAGTCTCCTGGGGCATAGCTACCTAAGATAGTCTGTGCTGGCTCACTTGACCGTGGGGTCCCATCTCATCCAGCACGTGATGCGGGTCAGGTTTACTAGGGAATGCCCTAGGGTCAGTGCCTGCAGAATGGGCAGAAGTAGAACAGTGTTCCAGACCCAATGAGGACCTCAGCCAACCCTGTGGGAAGCGTGGAAGCTGGGATGGCCCTGAAGAGTTGTTCTAAATGGTTTGGGGGTTGAGACTTGGCACTTAGCTGGCAGAGACTGCCAGCTGAGTGCTGTCTGATAGCAGTACTTAGAGTAGCTGTAGTCAAATTCTTCAGCCATCACTTCTACCACATAGCACACAGCCTTTACGCC
Organism: Rhizomys pruinosus; assembly: GCA_009823505.1. Lineage (NCBI taxonomy): Eukaryota > Metazoa > Chordata > Mammalia > Rodentia > Spalacidae > Rhizomys > Rhizomys pruinosus. The sequence continues at coordinate 330,812 of VZQC01008045.1, forward strand.
AAAGCACTCTGGGAATGCAGGCAAATCAACCCGCAGACAACCACTCCTTCCCTCTTTCCATCAAAGACACTAGTCATCCCTTTTCCTTCCCCTCAGACATTCTTCAGGCTTTTGTATCCTTCAAAGTTGAGGTAGTCAGTCTACTGAGGTAACCCCCCCATCATAACACCTTAAACACTTTTTAAAAAAATGGTTTCTAATATCTATACTTTAAACATGGACTAGAGGCATAAGGATCATTCTCTAGAATTCTTTTTAAAATCTTGAATAACATTTAAATTCTCATTTATTGTATGGGGAGGGGGCTTACTTGTGTTGAGATCAGAGGACAACTTGTGGAGGTTGGTCTCTCTCCTTCCATCATGTAGGCCCTGGGGATTGTACTTGGGTCCTCAGACTTGGAAGCAAGAGCCTTACCCTTGCCAGTCCCCTTTTCTTTCTTTTCCTCTAAGATAGGATCTCATGTCACCAAGTCTGGCTTCAACCTCTCTATATAGTGGAAGATGACCTGGAATTCCCGATTCTTCTGCTGGAGTTACAGGTGTGTGCCTGGTTTATGCAGCGCTGGAGAATCCAATCCAGGACTGTGCTGGCTGAGCAAGCACTCTTACAGCCGAGACACATCCTCTGTCCCATTCTCTAGATTTCTGTTCCTTTGAATTTTTTTTTCCTGTTAGTGCTGTGCTTCATTGAGAACATGCCTCAGCTGAAGGCTTCCATGATTCATTCATGTCTTCCACAAAGGGCAGAACTACATTTACTACCCACACTCTGGGAGCCCCTCAAGTCCACTTGGTGATGTCTCTCCCAAAAGTGGCTCCTCCCCCTTCGCCAAGCTGCTCTCCTTCTCACACTAACATACTTTCCACAAACCCTCATTCCTCTTTCAAAATGTAGGTTCTTTATCTGACAACCTTTTTCTGGCTAGTCATGTCTTATGAAAGTTCATCGCCACGCCCATCACTTCGATTCAACCGTCCCTCTCTGTGCAAAGCGCTGTACTTATGTTTTCCTGTTCCTGTTCTACATTGGTCGCTGTACTTATGTTTTCCTGTTCCTGTTCTGCATTGGTCGCATCTACATTTGGGATGGTTTATTTATTTATTATTTATTCTTATTTTATTTAATTTGTCTTTTCCAAGACAGGTCTCCCCTGTTAGCCCCAGCTGTCCTGGATTCTACTTCTGTTAGACCCGGCTGGCCTGAACTCACGAAGCTCCGCCTGGCCTCTGCCTCCCAAGTTGCTAGGATAAAGGCGTGGGCCACCCGCCTGGCTTACAGTAGTTACTTCCATGAGGTCAAATAACTAGGAAGAGACACCTCTGGACATATCTGGGAGGCTGTTTCGAGAGAGAAAGGCTTAAGGCTTAATGAGGACAGAAGACCAACTCTGAATGTGGGCAGTACCTTCCTACCTGCTGGGTTCTGAGAATGAAGGAAAATGATAAAGCAAGTGGAACATGTGACCCCTCATAGTCCGGCCACATTGCCTTTCCACCATGAGGAGCTGCAAGCCAAAATAAACCCCTTCGAAGTTGCTTTTTGTCAAGCATTTTGTCACAGCAACGTGAAAACTAATATCAACATTCTCTCATTTGGAGGGCTTGGGATTTAATTTTTTTTGTGTGTGTCTTTTTTTAAATTTTTTAAAAATTTTATTTATTTCTGTATGTGTATGAATGTACTGTCTGCATGTAGGTCCGTGCACCCATGTTGTGCAATGCGCGGAGGTCAGAAGAGGGGTCGGATTCCCCTGGAAACTGGAGTTCTGGAATTGGTCCTTTCAGATGGTTCTCGGCCCGCCATGTGGGGCTGGGGATTTGAACCCGGGTCCTCTGTAAGAGCAGCCGGCGCTCTTAAATGCTAGGCCAACTCTCCCGCCCATGGTGTCTTTTTTTGAGACAGGATCTCTCTGTAGCTCCAGCTGTCCTGGAATTCACTATGTACACCAGGCTGGCCTTGAACTCACAAAGATCCCCCTGCCTCTGCCTCTCGATTTCTCCTAAGTATATAAACTAGTACAAACAGCTAATGGTCTAATGAGACTGGCTCTGACCCCAGTTCTTTGTGATTACATGGCCTAGGCTAGCTGTCACTGCCACCCTTAATAACCTTTAACTGGCTTTGCAGATGCCCCAAGCATTAATCTGTGTTTGCAGAGGCCTTGGAGCCGTCTGCACATAGACAGAACCTTCTGTCTTTCTCATCCACTATATACACAGCATGCATGTTGACCTTGGGTAAGCATTAATTAGTATCAAAGTGGACAAACTACATGAGTGACTCCAAAGGTGACCCTTGTGCACATGTGACCATGTGGGGGGCTGGCAGGGAGTCAAGTAAATAGTTTTGTTGTAATATCAGCAACATTTTCTTTTTGAGACAGGGTTTCTCCCTTAAGCACCAGGGCCTCCTGGAACTTGCTATGCAGAGCAGGTTGGCCCTGAACTCACAGAGATCCGCTGGCCTCTGCATCCTGAGTGCTGGGACAAAAGGTGTGCACCACCACACTCGGCTCAACATGCCTCTTAATATCAAAGCATGACAGAATATTATCTACTTTCCAATTTCACAATCCGTTTTCCTTCTTTATTCTACCTCACTGTGCATTTTGAAAGTATAAGTTTGAACATGGAGATGCAGTGAGGAAGAAAACCTATGGCTGATTAAAGACAATATGTTTTCCTGGCCAGTGAGAGTGCTCAGCAGGTCAAGACCTTGCTGGCAAGCCTGATGATCTGGGTTAAAACCCCAGAACCCACATGGTACGGAGCTGAGAGCTTGACTCCCAAAAAGTTGTTTTCTTGCTCCCCAAAATGCACGCCATCATTTGTAATTTATAAAGCCGGTGTATTTGGGAGGGGTAGAGAGCATTTGGAGATAGGGTCTCACTCACTTGTAGCCAAGGCTGGCTTTCAAGCCACCCCCCCATTCCAGCTTCCTAGTGCTCGGATGACAGGTGTGCGTCGCCAAGCCTGCCTTAGCTACAAACAGTTTTAAGACATCTCTCATTACAAGACAGTTTATGTCTAGGAGAAACAACATTTGTGGGGCCAAGTGCAAAGGAGAAATGTAATGCATTCGCTCAAGAATTTGAAGATTTTTAAGCGACAGACAGCCTCAGAGTGTTAACCCGAAAGTACAGCCCTTTGAATGTGGGGCTTTGGAAGGCAGACGGCGGGAGTCTTCATGAGGTTCCATGAAGCTGCCTGCTTATGACTTCTGTCTTGAGTCTGGGTGAGTCCTGCCGCCAGTGGGCTATGGTAGGAGTGACACCATGGGAGAATGATGGCTCCACTGACAGTGTCCTGGAGCTCTGGAAGCCTGTAAACTCAGACTGACACATTGGAGAGTTCCTGTACAGGTAGCAATCTTGGCTACGCCCAGACTCCCAGCCACACTTATCAAGGCACATGTAGTAAAGCCATCTTACCTGTTTCAGAACACCCACTGAGTGACTTCCATAAATCCCACAGTGGGCAGAGTCACTCAGCAACCCCTGCCTGTCCTCCTGACCCACAAAACCAAGAGTGTGGTACAATTGCTGTTGCTTCTGGACACTGAATTTTGGAATAATTTGTTCTCACACCTGGAATAAGACATTATTTCCTTTTTGATTAGCTTACAAATTAACAAGCAGTGATGCTGTCTTTTGGAGAATGTGACTCAGAGCAAATGCCACTTGTGCAGCTTTCTCAGGTTCTGAATCTAAAAATTACTTGGGACAGCTGGGTGTCGTGGCAGAGGACTGTAACCCCAGCACTCAGGAGGCTGAGATAGGAAGATTCCCATGAGTCAGGCTGGGCTGAATACAGTGTGAGGGACTGTCCTCACACACACAACACCCACACCACACACACACACACCACACTCACACACACAGACAAAGAGATGGAGGAGGAAAGGAAGTAAAAAAGAAAAGAATGAAATACATAGAAGTTGGTACTTGGGATACAGTGGTTAAAAGCACTGGCTGCTCTCACAGAAGACTCAGGTTTGGTTCCCAGTGCCCACTTGGCAGCTAACAGCCTTCCATAGCTACAGTTCCAGGGGATCTAGTGCCCTCTTCTGGCCTCCGCAGGCATTGCATGCACTTGGTGCACTCATTTTTCCAAATGGGAAAAACACTCATGTAAACCGCAATTGTAATTCCGTGCTCTGTGCTGGGCTTCGTAGGAATCCGACTCTCAGGATGCCACCACAGAGCTACTAATTACACTTGTCTGGTTTACAGAAGTGGAATCCCTTGGGATTTTTGAATATTAATTGGCATTTGAGCTATGGTGATGAGGAATAAGGAATCTTACCCTTGCTACACATTAGAATCACCCAGAGAACTGGAAAAAAAAAAAAAAATGAAACCTGCTGTCTGACCCTCACCCAGATCCTTGGACTGAGGTCTGGTCAGCATTACTTTTTAAATGCTACACAGAGAATTTTAATAGGAAGTCAGATCTGAAAACCAACGGCTTCCTGTCTCCTGTCTGTCTCGACAGTGCCAGCACGTCACAGTCCCCTTTGGTTAACATCTCCAGTCTACGCATCCGGATTCCTGTCTGAGTCTTCTTTCCTTATCAGTTCATGGTAGGGAATGCACGAGTAATTTTGGTGTTATCAATAATATTTCACTTGAGCTTTGAGACAGACACGTCACCCCAAATATTCCCAGAAAATATAGCACCTTGGAAATACTACATTGAGTCTTTGAAGAGAAAGGGACTTCACAAAAGAAGGGGATTCTAGTCCTTGTTAAATTGCTGGCCTTCTTTCATGTTGTTAGTCTTGATCACTTCTATCAAGTGAAATCCTTGCTACAAAGTCTGTAAGTCTGACTTTTCCGAAATGACAGTAGCAGTCGATCTGGTCAAAGGATTTTGCTTGCGCATCTGTGATTTCACACTGCCCCCAGTAGGTGGGCAGCATAACTTAGGAAATTTTTATTGCCCTGGTTAATTTGATGCATTTTAAACATATCTTGGAGCTGGGGATATGGCCTAGTGGTTAAGAGCCGACCACTCTGCAGAGACCCGGGTTCGATCCCCAGCACCCACATGTGGCACCGAAACGTCTGATAACTCCAATCTCCAGGAAGAACTCCAGTATTCAGGGGAATCCGAGAGGACCCTCTTCTGACCTCCTTCACTGCATTGCACGCACAGGTTCACAAACCTACATGAAAAAAAAAAAAAAAAAAAAAAAAAAAAAAAAAAAAAAAAAAAAAAAATCCTTAACCCGAGGGGAAAAAAAGAAAAAAGGACTAGAGAGATGGCCTAGCGCTTAAGAGCACCAACTGCTCTTGCAGAGGACCCGGGTTTGATCCCCAGCACCCACATGGCAGCTGAGAACCGCCTGTAACTACAATTCCAGGAGAACTCCAGTTCCAGGGGAATCCGACTCCCTCTTCTGACCTCCGAGGCATTGCACGACACGGGTGCACAAACCTACATGCAGACAATATATTTGTACACATAAATAAATAAATAAAATAAAAAAAAAATCCTTAACCCGAGCTGGAGGGATGGCTTAGCAGTTAAGAGCACCGACTGCTCTTGCAGAGGACTGGGTTCAATCCCCAGCATCCACATGGCGGCTGAGAACCATCTTTAACTGCAGTTCCGGGGGAATCCGACACCCTCTTCTGACCTCTGAGGCACTGCACGACACAGGTGCACAAACCTACCTGCAGACAGTACATTCATACAGATTAAAAAAAAAAAAGGATTGTTAAAAAAAAAATCCTTATCCTTTACTTCTAGTTCTTCTTTTTAATTTTATTTATTTTGTATGTGTATGATGAGGCTCTAGGGAATGATATTATAGTCTACACTTTTCATTCAATAACATACAGAGAGCCCATTGTATTTAAAGAAAGTCGTGGGAACCACAGGAAGATAAATTTACACAAATGCAGACCTTTAGCCTTGATATGAAAAAATAGAATGGATATGAATTATTGAAAGATATAAAGTAATGAGTAGCATCAAAGTTCAGAACACAGGCTCTGGTTTAGTTGCATCACTGGCTACCTGGGTGACCTTACTTAGCCTCATTAAGTTTTCCTGTTCTCATCTGTTTAAAAAAATAGAGATATATGTGGCATGCATATGTGCATATTTTGGATTGATGCATATTGGAAGGAATAACAACAGAAAAGACTACATCAAAGAACTGACTGAAATGGTGAACTTCTGCTCCAAACAGTAAACTTCTGCATCAGAATTTTGAGAGACTGAGAAAAAGATGAAAAATACGTTTGGCAGAATGCACGAGCTCTGGTGGGGTCAGGGGGCAGGGAGGGGGGCATGGGTCTAGATTTGATTTGTAATTTTGTATGAAATGCAGAGCTTCAATAAAACATTGGCTTTAAAAATAAGTATGCTAATAACATGGAATCCGAGCCATGAGAGTTTGTGGCATATGTCATCAAGATTAATATAGGGTCAAGAAAAATATTATTGCTCTGTAATAAAAACAACACAACTTTTCATCACTATAATGTAGAGGTCTACTGAATGGTGCTGGATAATTCCCACAAATTTTTATCCTCTTCTTTTCTTTCCCTTGTTTTTTCCCCAATACCTAGAATTCCAATACCTTCTACACTGAATATTAAGTTCTATCTCATTAAAACACAAACCATTCGTATTATTAAACAAATTTCTTGTTTCATCATAAACACTAGATAAAAGATAAAAAATACTCTATTGTCATCATCAGCCATCCAAAGATGATTTTCTAGTAGTAAAAACAGAATTGTCATTTATTGAGCCCGTCTTTTGTGGCCAGGCTGGATGCTGTCAGCAGGTTATCTTGTCTAGTCTTGGTATTCTTTTGAGACATACAGATTACTGCACCACAGTAGTGATGTGCAAGGACTCTGGTGCTACAGAAGTAAGTTCAAACCCTGGCTCTACCATTCACTAGCTCTTTGATTTTAAGCAAGTTGGTTAACTGCCACAAAGCTGTCTCTTTATCTCTAATATAGAGATAACAAACTCACTGAATTAAATGAGTTTAAAACAGTGCCTTGGTTATGGTAAGCAATTAATACACACTGGTGCTGGTTGGAATGAAGACCTTTTCTTTAAGGTTGGGGGGGACTATAAATTAAACAGACTATCAACAGAAAAGATAGATTAGATTTTTTGGGGAGGGAGGGACAAATTCTCTCATCCAGCTAGCTTGGAACTTGAAATCTAGACCTGGCTAGTCTCCATCTCACAGATATCCTCCTGCTTCTGCCTCTGTAGTGTTGGGATTAAACGTGTACACCACCATGATTGGCAAAAGATAGATTTTCATTTACATATGTGAATAGGTAGGAAGTTCACAGAGAAAGATAAGTCAGATGCACAGAGACTTGGGGAGCTCTTGGGTAAAAGGGGCAGGGTAGGAGGAAAACCAGTTTCGGGAAAACAAATGACTTTTAGGAAAGATAAATCAGCCCTTAGAGAATAGATGGGAGATAGGATAGTTTTGTGACAATGTCAGTTTGGTAGATTTCTTTTCCTTCTATTCTTGTTGATAAGAAGCAATTTTTCCTGCTGGCAACACTCCTGGGGAGGGATTTATGACACTTGAATACTTCTGAGAGGTTCTGCACTTAAGTCCAGCAGAGGAATTCAGGGGGGAAAAAAAGTCTTTTCATTCCTAATGGAATATTCCAGATCACTTCAGCTAGTATTTGCAAAATGGAGACTAAAAGAGATTAATTCACGTGGGACCAGCAGAATAGCACATGTTGAAGCTGAGATTTGAACCCAGGCATGTCTAATCTCATAGCCCGCTTAATCTATTCACTTTTAGGAAAATATCTAATATGTCTCAATTTTCAGGGAACTACAAAGATGACCTTGAACTGCCGATCTTCCTGGCTTCTTATCCCAAGTGCCGAGACCGCAGGCCTGTGCCACCATGCCCAGTTTGTGCAAGGTCAAAGTCATTGCTTCCTGTGTATGTGCAGTAAACTCTGTCCCTGAGCTCCATTCCCAGCGCTGTTCCTTGTGAAATAGAAATTCTTTCTTGAGGGGGAGAATATATATTCTTTGGCATGAATTTATACTGTTTCAGCTTCATTATTTGAAAAATGATAATGTTGAGCAATATGAATTTTATTTATTATTTTTCCCTTATAAGTTTTTATTAATTAGGTATTATGTTACAGTAAGAGGAGAAAAGTAGCTGTAATGTAGCAATTTTCTTAAAAGTTAACATTCAAGTACCATAAAACACACCATACACCATGAAAACGAAAGCTTGTGTTTAGATATTTTTTAAAACTTCAAAAATCTTTACTACGAGTTTTCTGCTTTTGTAGCACTCCAATCTGGAAACACCATGATGTCCTTTAGTAGGCAAATGGCCAAATAACTGTGATGTAGTCACACCACTGACTGCTATTTGGCAATGAAAAATAATACAGAATTAATATTCACAGCACATAGATGAAATACTAGGAAAGTGTATATACGAATAAATAAAACTGCTCCCAAACTGTCACTTTTATATGATTCCAGACAGATGGTATTTTTGAAAGAAACAATTATTTAAAAGAAATAGAAATCAGAATAACATACAGTTTGTTTTCAAAAGATACAATTTTAGTATAGGTGCAATGTATCAGGCTGGTGTAACTTAGCCTTTCTGGGTGCTTAATGACCATACTTAGCGCCCATACCAATTTGGCCAAGGGACCTAAGGGATAACTTTGTTCCTTGTCCTCAGAGGTCAATTAAGTTTTAGGGGATTATGCATGGGGGCATCTCTTGAAATGTCCTGCAAATGTGGGTCACCAGTCTTCCTGTTCAGGGAGGTCTTGGAGATCCACTAATGGGACTTCAGCCAGTGTCCAGTCTATAAAAAGGAAAGTCTGCTCATGCTTCAGAAAATGAAGCCTGGTCTAGCAAGACCTGATTTTGTCCTTGAGTGGATGGAACTAGTAACTGAAAAGCTGAAAGGAGCCAGGGCATCCCCCCCAAAAAACAACAACAACAACAACAACGAAACAAACAAACCTGGAGAGACCCCTGAGTACCAGATCCTCAACTGACCTCAAGAAAACAAAGACCTTGGTTAATCTGGGCTAACTGTGTGGCCTTAAGCATCCAAAAGGAAAGTAAAACCAGAAATAAATAATCAGTAAGACCAGAGAAATTGTACTTCAGATATAAAACTTGAGATCTTAGTAAAAAGACAAAAAGAAAAAAGAGAGAGCACTGTTGTTTGGCCTGTCTTTAATTCTTACTGGCAAGTGCATCTACTGTGGCTGAACTGCTTTTGTCACTCTTCAAAGCCATGAGACACAGGTTTTCAACCTTCCAATATGGACCGAAGACTCATGTCTCTCCAAGAATCCTCCAAACCTTCAATGCCAGATGGGGACTACTGAGATGCCCAGCTTGTGAACTAAACAGCTAAAGGGATGTCAGCCTCATCAGAGTATAGACTGCCATTGTTGGACTACCTGGGCTGTATCATGGAGGCCAGTGCAGGGGGATCAAGACAGGATGCATGCTTAATGGACTTCATTTGGGGGACCATGGGAGGGAAAGACCCCAGTGTGGAGCACAAGGGCAGGTTGATGGTTGTTTGGGCTTGCCAGGGAGGAAACTTCAAGCACTTCCTTAAGAAAAACATGACATCTTTTAAGAAAAAACAAAAATCCTCCATTTCAGGTGATATGTGTATGTATGTATGTGTATATTTATGTATGTATATATATATAACTATGTGTACATATATATGTGTATATATATATATATATATATATATATATTGAAGCAATACAAGTTAGAACAACAACAAAAGAACTAGAAAAAAAAACTCTGGAAAGACTCAGAAAAAGATGCAAGACATGTATGGCAGCGTGTAGGGACTCAGATGGCGTGGAGGGCATGGAAAGGGAAGTGACTCTAAATTTGATTGAGAAAGGATGTACGATTTATGGAAAAAGTTTAATAACAATAAAAAAATAGAAACTGAAAAAAAAGATATAGAAATCAATGGTTTTAAGGGGCTAGGATGGGGATGCAAGCATTAAGGGGCCATATTAAACATCCTTGTGGTTATGTAAAACTTCTTGTCTTGACCCTAGCAATGGCCTGGTGCTGTATAATGGGGTTGAAGTATAGTAATAGGAAGGCACTGCATCTGTGGGACAATAGACCAGATAGAACAGCTGTATCTTCTGGTATTATTTCTTACAAGAGCAATATGAATTTTAGAGGCCTTTCTACTTCTAAAATTATTGCGTATTTTGATTGTTATAAGTATAAACCATTATTGAAAAAATCATGGCCATGTATTAAAAAACATGGACTAGAGAAGCCATTGTGTGTGCATGTGTGTGTGTGTGTGTGTGTGTGTGTGTGTGTGTGTCCATGACCGTGTGTACATACCTGTGTAGGTGCTTCAGTTGCTCTGGAAGGCGAAGTGATGTTGAGCAGTGAAGATGTAGATAACTTGGTTGTTTCTATGCGCGTGCTGCTGACCTAGGATTCTGCACGTCCTCAGGGAGTGTCTACTGCAGGCCTTTTGAGAAGGTGACTGGCAAGGGAAGTCCTTTTACAAGAGATAAGTGTCTTCTTAAAGTAAACTCAGAATCAATGGAGGAGTTTTGTTTACTAAACATTTCCTGGTAGACTGTGCCTAACGTGCAGGTCCACACGCTGTGCTCTCTGAGTTAGAAATGGAACTCGGTTCTGTTTCTCCATTATTTGGGAAAGGCGTTCAGGAACACCCCCAGATGGAAGATTGCATCATTTAAGCAGAACACAAATCTGTAGAAATAGATGCTACCATGTGGCAGATGTGTTTAGTTTACAGACCATTGAGAGATGCTGGTGCATTTTGAAAGATCGTTAGAAAATTTACTGAATACATTCCTTTTGGTTTGTTAAATATGTAGAGTTATTCTCACAACCACAATATTTCCCCCGTGTAGTTTTCTTCCTTTCTGTTAAGCATCGTTTGGGGCAAGTGTTTTACTCACTGGACCGCCTTCCCATGCCTCCCCAACCCTGTCCTGAAATATCCTTTGTATTTTCATTGTTGTGAGTTTCAGAATTGTGAATTTTTATTGCTAGTGGTTAGTTATTCTTTATTAAAAAATTTATTTGTTATTTTTATCTTATGTGTATGAATGTATTGTCTGCATGTGGATATGTTCACCCGTGTTGTGCAATGCCCTAGGAGGTCAGAAGAGGCAGTTGGATTCCCTGGACCTGGAGTTATGGACAGTTAACTACTGTGTGGGTGCTGGGAATCAAACCTGGGTCCCCTGCAAGAGCAGTCAGTGCTCTTAAACACTGAGCCACCTCTCCAGCCTGATCTTTGGCTATTTCTACCAAACGCTTTTCTCTTGCTCTTCTGAGATGGAGCCATAGTGTACAACAGTCTTCTTTTGTTCTTCTTTAATTTTTTTCTCATTTAAACATTTCATTTGTTGATGTTTGGTCTCAGCTCTGCTGACGTCATCTAAAATATATATATCGCTTAATATATATATATATAAATATATATATATATATTTATTGATTCTGAATTTCCAGGATGATTTCTTCCAACTAAGGACAGGCTACTTGAAAATTAGATTGTCTTGTAGTGAGACCTAGAATCATACTAGTTCAGGAGGCAAAGTGGAATGGTTCTAACAGACTCCTCTTGAATGCCTAAGTTTAGAGAGAAAATACAGTCCAGCTTTTTATCCCACTGTGAGTACAAACAAAAACAAAAACAAACAAAAGTGAACCAAACAAAGCCTAAAGAGAACTGTGAATAAATAAGCCCCCTCCATTAGGAAAAGGCTGACTGAAGGGGAGGGAGCTGGACTATTGCTCTTTAGGGCAAGAAACATGAAAAGAAGTAGGTGGGATGTTGAGTGAGGCTCTAATGAGCCCAGAGCAAAAGGAAAACTAAATCCCACTGATATGTAGATTTGAGGCTCAAACCAAAGTGGGTGGAACTAAGTTCATCCCAAGGTCAGGAAAGGAAGATCTGGCTGGCGGCCCTCAGTGCTTGCCTAGGGAAGTGAGATTTAGGCCTGTAATTTGATTTAGTTTGGTAGAGAAGGGGATGGGAAAGAAGTGAGGTTCACAGAGAGTTTTCTTTTAATTCTTTCGGAGCGTATTCCTTTATTTGAAGAAAGAATCAGCTGAGTGTAACATACCTATGATTTCAACCTTGAAAGGCAGTGGTGGGCTGCTCAGCCTAGCCTACCTGTCATTACCCTGGGCGTCAAAGGATAACAGTCGTCAGAGTTGGAGAACTTATTCAGTTCTCCTTGGATTAATTTTGATTAGAAAAATTGAGTGTTGTTTAATTGCTTTTTGGTTGTTGGTTTGTTTGATTTTGATATAGGGTCTCCCTGTAGCTCCAGCTGGCCTGGAACTTGCTCTGTAGACCAGGCTGGCCTGGATCTCACAGAGATCTGCCTGACTCTGCCTCTTGAGGACTAAGATTAAAGGTGTGTGCCACCACAACAAGCAAAAATGATGCTTTTGACACATGCCCAAACAAGGATGTTTTCTTCCCTTCTTTCCTAAAGCTATTTACCTCTTTATTACCCAAAGCTTTGAACTCCTGGATCAGAAAATTTTACAGAACCTCTTTCTTAGGCTTATGAGTAAGACTGCTAGATACATGTCCTGGCTTCTCAGCTAATGAACTCTCATAAACAAGATCCAGTTGGAATGCTAATTGTGTGTGTGTGTGTGTGTGTGTGTGTGTGTAAAACTTACTAAGCACAGTGCTAGTGTGTGGAAGAGCTATCTAAATCTTAGGTACAGGGTTAGAGATGGGGCTGTCTAAATTTCAGGTTTGTAAAATCAATGTCTATAAAATACTTGAAAGAGACCTTGGCATGTACTGGATAGTCATTGTCCAATCATGGGCCAGGTTCCTATCTCTCTTGACTTTAGTCTTCTTTTCTATGAATGAACCAAAATTTTTGTCCTTCTAGAGTCACTATGGAGTTTAGATATGATAAACTGTTTCCTGGCATTCTTAGCAAACTTTTTCTTGTCTTTAAAGTCTGAACTAATGCCACCTTTCCTGGGACGCTTTCTGAAGTCTTTGAGCATATTTAGGAACTGATGTTAACATGGGTCTATGAGAATTTGTCTTTATTGCTAAAATATCTTATTTATTATTTTTATTTTATGTGAATGAGTGTGATGTCTGCATGGATGTAAGTATACTCATGTCATGGAATCCTTGAGGAAGTTAGCAGATGGTTGTTAGCTACCATGTAGGTGCTGGGAATTGAATCGAAGTCCTCTGCAAGAGCAGTCCGTGCTCTTAACCACTGAGCCATCTCTCCAGCCCCATAAATAAAATATTTTTAAAAACTAAACTCTGATAGCCAGGCGTGGTGGCGCATGCCTTTAATCCTAGCACTTGGGAGGCAGAGGCAGGCAGATCTTTGTGAGTTCAAGGCCAGTCTGGTCTTCAGAGCAAGTTCCAGGACAGCTGGGGCTACAAGGAGACCCTGTCAGGAAAAGACCAAAAAAAAAAGTATAACCAAAGTTTGGGTTTTTTGTTGTTGTTGTTGTTTTCCTCTTTTTGAGACAGGGTCTCCCTGTAGCCCCATCTGCTGCCCCTACCTCCCAAATTCTGGGATTAAAGGTGTGTGCCACCATGCCCCACCCTATCCAAAGTAGGGTTGTTAGAAATGGGTCTGGGGGGGTTGGGTGTGTTTGGTCTGAAAATTGCACAGAAAAACTCTCAAGCCCAGGATTCAGTATTTAATACAAAATTTATTTAATTTGATGGTGCACCAGAACCCAATTAAGAAAACTGAATCGGGGCTGGAGAGATGGCCTAGCGGTTAAGAGCGCCGACCGCTCTTACAAAGGACCCGGGTTCGATCCCCAGCACCCACATGGCAGCTAAGAACGGTCTGAAACTCCAATTCCAGGAGAACTCCAGTTCCAGGGGAATCCGAGACCCTCTTCTGACCTCCGCGGCATTGCACGACACGGGTGCACAGACCCACATGCAGACAGTACATTGATACACATACGGAAATAAATAAAANTACTAGTTATTTTTTTCCTTACTATTAATTTTCAACAAAACCTTTGAGGGTTAGTGTCTTATGGCCAGTCACGATGGGATCTGTGCTTGGATTTGGTTACTGTCAACTTGACACCACTATAGAAGGAAATTCTAACTTGAGGAAATTGTACCTCATTGAATGCCTAAGTGACCCAGGTTTCAATATCCCAGCATCCACCATAGTGATTACACAAACTACTGCCATAACTCTGGCTAGGTGAATCTGATGCCGTCTTCTGACTTCCACTGGCTTTGCACAACATGGGTGCATTTACATATGTGCAGGCAAAACACCCGTACGCATAAAATTAAATTTTTAAAAGAAATAGACCTGGACGGGCCAGGGAAGCAAGGCCAGTAAGCATCATTCCACCATAGTGTCTTGTGCTCCAGGTTCTTGCCCCCTGAGTTCCTACCTTGGCTTCCCTTGATGATGAAATGTTGCTGTAAGCCAGAATAAAACCTTTCCTCCACTATTCGGTTTTGGTCAGTGTTTCATCACAGTAATAGAAAAGCAATAGAAAGATAAAGATTGGTACCAGAAAGTGGGATGTTGTTGTGATGGGCCCAACCATATGTATCTGGGAAGATTATGGAACTCTCTGCAACTTTGAGCTGAAAAAACCCTTGAGTTCCCTCTCAGAATTTAGTGAGCAGTTGCTATGGGGAGCTGAAAACAGCTATGTGTAGAAATGGGATTATGGAGGCCTGGCTCCGTGACTTTAGAATAGGGGAAAGTAAAGAACTCTAATAAAGAGAAGGTTTTATGTTATGGATAATTAGAATAAAGGAATTTCTTGAAAGTGAAGAACTTTTGTGCTTTATACTGAATAATCTAAGCTGACCGTCAGCTGGGGTTGAAAACTCAGCTGTCAGTAATAAGAGACCAGCATCACTGAGGCGAAGCCTTCTGGGAAGTATTTTCTCAGGGTCAGCACAGAATCTATGGTCCAGAGGGGCCTCAAGGCTCCATCTCAAGCTAGAAGTAGGACTTGGTCATGAGTAAGAGTCTCCCTCTTGGTACTGTTTTGGGAGGCATGAACGGGCTTGGAGAGCAGCTGAGGTTTGAGGCCTATGAGCAGGTCACTTAAGGTAAGGCCTTGGGCGAAAGGGTGCAAGCCTGATGCAGTTGAAAAGACTCCCCCAAGGAGTGGAGGGGCGTTGGAGAGAATTCTGAGTATTATACCCCAAGAGGCTGAAAAGCCGCCCACTGGTGAGAAGCTTTGCAGCCTCAGTTTCAGTGAGACCCCAAGCATATTAGAAGATGCCCAGCTACCATAGGGACCACAGTAACCAACGGCAGCAGCAGCGTATGAAACAAGCCAGCCTGAGTTGGTGTAGACAAGGCGTAGCTGAGGATGGCGAAGGCTGGAGGCAGGCAGCTGTCCCTAAGCCCTTGGAGCCCAGAAGGTTGTGAATGAAGTCCAGATGTCATCAGCTTCGAGATGCTTTGCTTGAACTTTGGTTGCTTATCGTGTGATCTGTTCTTCTCTTTGAAATAAGAGAGTACTACCTTGTGCCCACAGGGTAAGAGGAATTGAACTTTTTAAAGTATTAGAACTTTTTAGCTCCATGGCGTGCTTTTTTAAGTTGTATTGTTTGTGTTATGTATATTAATATTCAACATCATAATGTGGTTGTCAGAACTAGAAAGGCTGTGTTTTAATTACAGGGCTGTTTTGTGTGTCATACGGATAACGGGCCGTAGTTGTGCTAGATAGCTTTAATATCAACTTCACGCACCTGGGGTGAGGGAGCCTAAATTGGGGAATTCCCTCCATTGGATTGGCCTGTGGCCATGTCTCTGTAGAGCATTTTCTTAATTTATGATAGATGAATCTATGTGCCAGTGGTTTTTATTCAAGAAACAATAGAAAGCTAGTGAGGCAGGATAGATAATACAGCAGATATGTTTATTTCACATGTGAATAGTGATTAAGTTTGTTTCCCATTTTTTTAATTTTTGTTGAAAATAGATCTCTTCATAGATATTTACCCAAGGACTGTTTAGACTCTGCCCGCCCACTTCTTTTCTCATTTGGAAGCAAACATAAGCTTCATTTGTTCTTATTAAGACTAACCTACGAGGAGGACTGCGGCAAAAGCCCAGCTCATAAGGCTTTACCATGTGGACATGAAGTGACCCTGGCAAGAAGCAGATTTAAATCTAAATGCAAGATTCATCTGAGTTTCTTCTTAAAGAATCAAAGATTGGAGGGGCGATGATGAGCATGGCCTAGGCGGTTAAAGAGCACCGAACCGCTCCTGAACAGAGGACCCGGGTTCGATCCCCAGCACCCACATGGCGGGCCTAGAAAGAACCTCTGAAATACTACCAAATTCCAGGAGAACTCCATTCCATGGGAATCCAAACCCTCTTGCTGAACCTCCGGCAGCATTGCCACAACACGGACGCCGGTGGCACACGCTTGCATGGCAGACGTACATCATATACACATGTACAGAAATAAAATAAAACAACAAAAAACAACAACACCAAAAAGAACAAATGATGGGATGAAAATAAGAATAGTTTGGAAGGCTGGGTGGACAGGCATTATTCTGCAGAGTCTAATGATTGTTGGAGGACCCTTGCTAAGGAGTTAGGGGAAAATCAGCTCCAAGGGGACCAAGGGGTAAGGGAGTGGTTGGACTGGAGGCTGGGTGGCTTGCGGTGCGTTGCCTCTTGGGTCTGGCTGGCTTCTATTATTAGGTCTTTCACTATCTACTGGTTTAAGCTAATGGAATTTAGGTTATCTTACACAGAAACTTCAAGGCATTCTGGAAGGACAGCAATCAAAACCCCCATTGTTTTTGCTTCTAGCAGTGTATTACCATCATGTTTTAGAGTGGCTAAGTGGTCCTTTCTAAACTCAATCAGTAATTAGTAAAGGATTTTGAGTGGAAATCCATTGTTCAGAAGACTCAACTGGGACAGACCTTCATCCTCAGGTCCTTGACTTATGGAGAGACGTAGGTGTTTTCTGCGGGAGAACATGTGGCCCTGACCACCAAGCCTTGTGGTTGCAATGTGGGTGAAGAGGCTGGACATCTGAGTGAGTTGTCCCTGTGTGTTTCAGACCAGTTACTTATTCACCCAAGACAGTGGAAGATCCTTGCCAACTGTGATGCCATTGGCCTGTGAAACCTAAGTCCCTTAGCAGGCCCGTTCAACGGTCACGACGCCAGCAGCTCGCCCACTGCTTCCAGCAGGATGGAAATGGGCCCACTTGATGGTGGAGTCTTACAGGTAGCTTCCAAGGGGCAGGCTCGTCGGACTTAACGCCCTGTTCCTCATGCACGGAAGACGTTGAAGATGAGATACTGTCGTCAGTTCTCTACCGCATCTCGCGAGGATGGCGCAGAAGCATAATTTCATCCGGCACTACGAGCGTCTTGCTCGACAGCACTACACATCAGTCTCCTCTCACAGAACTCGACATACGGAAGACATAATCCGGGCAACTATGTCCGTTTCCCGGGCACACACTGGTCCGTAAGGTAGAGTCTGACTCTCTGATTGATCACTCACTCTTTCATCCCAATTGCGCAAAGCTTGAATTATGTGGTCCAACTCCGGTGAATTTAGAGAGTACTAGGACTGTACATCAATATAAAAGAGAAGATCACGACGTGTTCTTGTCTCTCAAGTGGATAGTCATTCATGACAGTCTGTGCGGTCCTCGAAAGCTGCATCCTAGAAGTTTGTGCTCCATCTGCAGACAGTGTGATCAAATGTGAATGGAGACCTCAGCGGAATTACCTTGCAGCGTGTGGACCAAGTTGCCAGATCATCCATTATGAAGTAGTGTGGCAGCTTTGCTTTAAGCATCAGCGAGAGCTCTGAAGCGGAGAGAGCTAAGACTTACGTCTCCTCCTCGTGCTCTCGTGCTACTCTCTCCTATCGTCTCTTTCTCCTCTTTCTCTCTCTTATGTCATCGAGGTGTGTGGAGACAGAAGTGTAAACATTCAGTGTGTCTTACTTTTGGTTGGCCTTTCCCACTTCTCTTTTTGAAAATAGTGTTCACTTAAAGCTGATACCACTAAATTGGCTTGGCTGGCTGGTCAATGAGCTGACTCTGGGGATATGTCTGCCCACCTCCAGCCCTAGCTTCCTAGGAGAATCCGGCCACCCATGCCTTAGTGTGGGTGTTGTGGATCCAGGAACTCTGTTCTTCATGCTTGTACTGCAGAGCATTTTGAGCATTGAAATCCCTCCAGCCCAGGAGATTTGTATTTCTTGGCATGCACTTAAACAGCCGGGTGTTGGCTCATGGACGACCTGCCCCTGGGGACCATACCATTTAAAATATTATGTATCTATTATTTTTATGATGTAAGGGAATGATGCCTGCCATATGTAAAATAAAAACCCTTGTCATATGTGCCAATATTATGGCCCGATCAGAGTCAGGAAGATGGAACGCATTTCGGGTCCTCTGGGATCCTGGGAAGTTATCGGCAATTGTTAGCTGCCATATGGGACTGGACCCTTTTTAACCTGGGATCCTGTAAGAGCAGCCATTATTCTCAACTGCTGAGCCTTCTCACCAAGGCAGCCATACTTTTGACCACACACTTTGATGTACCACTGCTATTCCCTGAGTAGGAAGCCTTCAGTGCTAATTTAAAGAAAAGAAAATCACCACTGCTAGGGAGCTGGGGTTAGCAAATAGGACATGCAGTCAGGCAAAAGACAGAAACAAGATGTGCGCTGTCCCCCAAACAGTCCTAGGCCAGGGAGGTGCAAAGGTCAGGCAAACTGTTCTCACCTTAGGGATTAAAAGGAGAAACAACCTTGCATATTCTTCCCAAATCAGTGAGCATTTATTATTTGTTAGTAGTCCTCCTTTAAAAATATTTTAATTGAGTTTTGTGCATTTTGTGTAATAGATCTTAATAAATTTAGATCTCTTCACCCACCAGGATTTCATGGCTATCATGTACTAATGTGTTAGGTTCTATCCAGTCAATTATTTGTACCCAGATGTCCTTCCGTGGAACTTCATCCACTGGAGGACTAGTAGCTTATGTAGAATTCACTACCCTTAAAGAAGCATCCTACTCTGAACCCCGCCAGTAATCAGTGCAAAAATTCCCTGGGCCGGGTTAGGGCTGAGCCTGCTGCCCCAGCCTGTTTGTCAGTTTTTACCCTGCTGTTTGTCAGTTTGGACAGTCTCCTGCGACGTAGCCCAATCTGGCCTTAAACTCAGGATGAATGCTGCGATTTGCCAAGGTGTTGTGTACCACCACGCGAGGCCTAGATCCCTGTCTTTTAAGTGGTCTCTGTGTCAAGGAACCATGGACTCATGTAAGATTTGACGAAAAAAAAAGGCCTTCAAGCAGAGAAATGGAAGGTTTCCTCACAGATGTCTGGATGTTTCTTGCTCTGTAGGTCGAACTGCAGATGAATTCAGGCACTGATGTCTGCATCCAGAATTAATCCCAATGTTGTTGTTCCAAACCTGACCTCTGAAGTCCTCTCCCAATCCCTCAGGAAAGTTCTACTTGGGAGAAAAATGTATTCTGTGTGTGTGTGACCAATTATTGGACAGGACAGAAGCTGAATTCCTTTACCTCCAAGATCAGACTTCAGCCACTGTGCCTGCCAAGTTTCCCGTCAGCAGTGGGCACCAAAAGGCAGGGGTACAAGTAAATGTTGAGTGGCTTTCTTTTTTCCCTGGGTTGCCTTCACAAAAGGCTAGGTGAAAACCATAACCCCTCGCCCCTCTCCGTCTGACCATATGCGGCATTTGTCTAAATACCAGAGACCAGCAAATATTTCTTATTTTTCTTTTCCTGTTCTCTTTTCCCCCTCTTATGCAGATTAAAGGCAGATTATCTCCACTATGGACTAAAGTAGTTGAAACAGCCAAGTGATCTATTTCAGAGTAGCCTCTCTGCCATGGAGCTGAGAGGCTTATGGAGGAGCCATACTCCCTATTGGCCACTGGTCCCCACTATAGCCACATGGGTTACACACTTATCCCATAATTCTTCATGTAAAATTCTAGTTTTTTTTCCAAAAATTATTTTATTTTTATTTTTATTTTTTTAATTAATTTTATTATTTCTGTTATGTGTATGAATGTACTTGTCTGGATGAAAGTTTGTTGGCACCCGTGGCGTCAATGCCGCGGATGTCAGAAGTGGGCTTCGGATTCCTCTGGAACTGGAGTTCTCATGTAATTGGAGTTTCAGACTGCTATCGGCCGCCATGTGGGTGGCTGGATCGAACCCTGGGTCCTCTGTAAGAGCGGTCGGCGCTTCCAACCGCTTTGATCCCAGCACCCCACATTGACAGGGCACACTGCAGAATCCCTGATACTCACCAATACCGAGCCTATTTTTTGAAGAACTTCCCTAGTTTCCAGGAATCCGTACCCCCCTGACCTACCTCGATTGGCATTGCATCGACAATCGGATAGAGGTTGCACAAACCTACATGCAGAACAGTAAACTCACGCACATAAAAAAAAAAAAAAAATAAATTAAATTAAAAATAAAAAAAATAATAAAATATTAAAAGGAATTACCTTATGGGGCTGGGGAGGTGGATCACCAGTTAAGACCACACTGCTTTTGAAGAGGACTGGGTTCAATCTCCCCAGCATTGCCACCATGGCGGCTGAAGAACCATCTTTAACTTGCAGTTCGGGGAATCCGACACCCTCTTCTGACCTCTGAGCAGTGCACGACACAGGTGCACAACCTACCTGCAGGAACAGTATATTCATACAGATTAAAAAAAAAAAGGTATTTGTATTAAAAAAAAAATCCTTATCCTTTACTTCTAGTTCTTCTTTTTAATTTATGATTTTGATGTGTATGATGGGGCTCGGGAACCCATTATAGTCTACACTTTTCATTCAATAACATACAGAGAGCCCATTGTATTTAAAGAAAGTCGTGGGAACCACAGGAAGATAAATTTACACAAATGCAGACCTTTAGCCAGTGTTGATATGGAAAAAATAGAATGGGAAAATGGACCATATGAAGATTTATGAGAAAGATGATAAGGTGTTCAATAGAATAAAACCCTGGAACTTAGTTTGAAGTCAGCATCCAAATGTACATCTAACAGGAACACAGGCTCTGGGTGTAGTTGTCTCTATTCAAGCTGCGCACCCTGATGGTGGACCTTACTTAGCCTTCATTAAGTTCCTGTCTCATGATATTCTGTTTTTAAAAAAATAAGAATTATGTGGCATGCGGTATATGGCATATTTTTGGTAATGATGCAATTTGATGGAAGGAATAACAACAGAAAAAAAAAAAAAAAAAAAAAAAAAAAAAAAAAAAAAAAAGAACTTCTGCTCCAAACAGTAAACTTCGGCAGTCAGAACTTTGAAGAGATGAGAAAAAATGGAAAAGAATACGGTGTTGGCAGATATGCGACCTGAGCCTGGTGGGTCAGGAGCTAGGGAGGAAGGGGGATGGCGGGTTCCTAGATATTGAATTTGTAATTTTGGCTATGAAAATGCCAGACAGCCTGTTCCAGATGAAAACATGTGGCCTTTTCAAAACAATTAAGCTATGTTAGCATAACATGGGAATCGAGCCATATGGAGAGTTTCTGTGGCAAAGGATCATTCTCAAATATTAAGGGTAGTCCGGGTTCATAGAAAAACTACTTATTGCTCTAGTAATTATTAAAAACCACAACCATCTAACCGTATTCAGTCACTATTAACTGTAGAGGCCACCTTCTGGCCCTATCTAGCTGGAATATGGGTCGCCGTGAATAAATTCCACAATAATTTTACTCTTCTTTTTTCCCTTTTTCCCTATGTATTTTCCCTCAGGTATGGCCCCAACAAAAGACAACACTAGAATAATGTGCACGAGAAATCACAACCATGCTACACCTGCCAAATATTAAGTTCTCATGGCATTATTTCCTATCCTAATTTGCTTAAAACACACACACACAACCCATTCATTATAAATTAAACAAAATTCTTGTTTCCATCAGATAAAGCATCCATACAGATAAAGAATAGTAAAATAGACATACTCTATTGTCATCATCACTCCATCCTAACAGTGAACGTGTGTTTCTTAGCGTGGATAAAAACATCTCAGATATTATTACAATTTATTGAGCCCGTCTTTTGTGGCCAGGCTGGATGCTGTCAGCAGGTTATCTTGTCTAGTCTTGGTATTCTTTTGAGACATACAGATTACTGCACCACAGTAGTGATGTGCAAGGACTCTTAGGAGTGGCGACTCACAGGACATATAGCATTTTCAATGTTCTTAAACCCTTCAGTCCCTCTCTACCCATTCAACCTAGACTCTACTTCTCGACTTTTAAGCAAAGGATTTAGGGTCTTTACCGCCACCAAAACGTGTCTCTTCTATCTCTAATCCCACTATAGATGTAAAACACACAACCTCCACTTGGGCCATTCTCATAGATTGAGTTTTAAAAACACGCATTGCCCCTTGCTTATGGGATATCCGGTATGGGTAACAATTTAATATCACATCTCTGGTCTGCAGGACTGGTTTGGACAATTAGCAGACCCTACGAGTCTTTAAGTGTCTTGCATGGTGAGGGAGCTTATACAATTTAAACACAGCTCCTCCCACTATTCAACAGAAAGAAGGGCCCACTAGTTATAGATTTCTTTCGAGATCTGATGGGAAGGGACCACATATTACTGTCTCCATCCAGGCTAGCTTTGAACTTGAAATCTTAGACCTTGGCGCTAGGTTCTCCTTCTTCCACAGATATCCTCCCCTGCTTTCTCTCCTGTTGAGATGATTTGGCGAATTATTAACCTGTAGTCTTGTTAACAGCCAGCTCGGAGGAATCTTGGTAGCAGATAAGATTTTCCTAATCTTACATTCTATGATGTAGTAGGGTTAGGGAAGTTCACAGGAGGTAGATAAGAATAGTCAGATGCACAGAGTTCTGTGGTGAGAGCTCTTTGTGGATAAAAAAAAGAGGAGCCAGGAGTTAGAAGAAAAAAACCTATCAGTATTCTCCCGCGGAAAAATCCATTTAAGATTGCTCTTTAGAAAGACATCAACCCTTATATGAGTAGATAGATGGAAATAGTTAGATAAGTTTTGACCAATGTCAGTTTGGTAGAATTACCTTCCTCTCTGTAGTTTCTTGTGAATAGGGAAGCAAGATTTCCTGCTAAGGAGGCAACACCCAACTGCGGATCGGCGACCTTATAATGACACTTGGTGAAATACTTTCCTGAGAGTTCTGCACTTTAAGTCCAGCAGAGGTATATTCAGGGAGGAAAAAAAAAAAGTCTTTTCATTCCTAATGGAATATTCCAGATCACTTCAGCTAGTATTTGCAAAATGGAGGATTGCTTAAAGGACGGTATCTTCAAATCATCTGTTTCTGGGGCTACCGTGAGGGCCAAGGGCTGATTAGACACAGATGAAGCTGAAGATATATGAACCCCAGCCAGTCAAATAGATTCTCATGTTAGGCGACCGCTTTAATGCGATTTGCTACATTTTAGAGGTGAATAATACATCTCTAATAGTCTCAATTTTTCCATAAGGATGTAGATCTAAGCGTGACACACAAGAGGACCCTTGAACATCAACTATACCTCCGCATCTACTTCCTTGGCCTTACTGGGAATATCCAAAAGTGGCCCAAAAGAGAAACCGGGTGCTAGGGCCTTGGCCTGCCCACCCCCAATTGCACACTCAGGTTTCGGTTGGCCCAGAAGGTCAGGTCATTTTGGGCCATCCCATATAGTGCGATGGTTTGAAGGGTGAAACCGTCTGTCCCCTGAGGCTCCACCCTTATTCCCATCAGCCTATCTCCTCTATCTTCCGGAAATAATAATCTTCATGAGAGCGAGAAATTGATAATATTTGCCATCCAAGGTTTTGTACAGAATTATAATGATGAGCTCAATATATGAAAAGATGGAAGTAATGATAGGTAGCAGAATACTGAATTTGTATATATAATGGTTATAGAAAAATAAAAAACCTTGTTTGGGAGGATGACCAAAGATCACCTTTATCAGTGTTGCATGCCACTGGAGCTACCACAGAGGTCCCTTTACTAAGTTTTACTTAACAGGACCAGGTATTACATGCGTAACTAAAGTTAGAGGAGCAGAGAGACGATGAAGAAGTTGCAAAGCCGAAGTGTGTAATTTAGCAAACTTCCATTAAAGTGACACCACTTACAGCTCAAGTGACCCATTAAAAGAAAACCCACTCCGAGTGACCACCAGAGTTCGAAACAAAGCAAGGGTTCTTTTTAGATATTTCTTTAAAACCCTGTCAAAAAAATCGTCGTGTAACCAACCCGAGATTTCTGGCTCTTTATCTTGGCATGTAGAGACTACTCCAACTGGAAGACACACTGCTCACTGAATTTCGCTAGAGGCAAATCCAAAATAAGAGACGAGTGGAAGTGGTAGTGTACGACCTACCTACCTAGACCGTGCTCGTAGTATTAGGCAAGAAAGAATACAAAACCTCTATTAATTAAAAAATCACATAGCGTGCACGCATATGATTGTATTTTTTCTTTAATCTACTAGTGATATAGTGTTATATACGTTATTATATTAATAATAACTGGCGTGCCCCAAATACTGCATCCTATATATCAGTAATCTAGATGTATTTGAAAGAAATCCTAATGTAGTTTAAAGAAATAGGAAATCAGGTTATTTATTTAAATAATATATACATGTGTCCAATAAAATGGATAACCCTATATTTAAGTTAGGTATATGCATAGATAGGTGATCATGCTTGTAACTTAGCCATCTGGCTATGACCAAGGTCATACAGCTGCGTCTGCACCGATTACCTTTATGGCAATCGGGTGCGCCTAATGGCTAAACCCTCTGTGGTACTCCTATTTGCCCCCAGGGTCAATATAAGTGTCTAAGATGATGCGCAAAGGTCACAGAGATCATCGAAATGCCTGACACAAGATTTTGGGTCAGCATTTTCCCTTGGACTGGAGTTAAATTATGGTTCTTAGCTGCCATGCTGGTGCCTGGAGAGTCCGAAACCTACGTCTTTCGTGTTTCAGACCCGGAGCGGTCGTGGTGAGGACTCCTCTTCCACCTAAATTTAGGAACGCTACGAAGCCTCAGGAGGTGTCCGCTAGTCCTATAATAAAAATAGGCGAAAGTCTTGCTTCACTATGCGTGTTCAGAAAAGAAGCCCCTGGTGAGAAACCACACAACAGACGTGGATTTTGCTCCAGGAGTGGGCTGGCACCCCAACTATGTAACGTGGAGAAGAGAGGTCTTGAAATGGGATCCTCACTTGTTCTCATCCCTCCACCCCAGAAAAACAAAGCCTAGACTCAATCAAATAGACAAACACAAGAGCAAAAACCAAACCGGTCAAGGAAGGAATACCGCGACTGAAGTTACGCGATGAATTGCCCACAAACCCCTGACACTTTTCCTAAAGGCACACCAAAAGACGCTTTGATTTAATTCTGCAACATGTGTCGCCTCAAGGCATCCACATTTACGGAAAAGCTATAACCCGGTGAAATAGCAATTAATTCACCGATGAGAGACCAATGAGAAATGTGACTCAGAATATTACAAGCGTGTGGAGTACTAGAGTAAAAAGACCAAAAAAGAAAAAAAAGCAAGCGTAATAAGGCACCTTGTCTGAGTTTTTCCCTGCCTTTTGCGCTTTTTACTGGTCCACAGTAGGGTCAATTCTGTGTCGTGGCCAAATCGTATGTGGAACTGCCCTTGCTTTTGTCCACCCTTCCCTCAATAGCCCCATACAGGGAGCCACAGGGCTTTACAACCCATCATTCCCAATTAATGGAATTCATCAGAACTGAATAACTACTCTATGTCTCTTCCAAAGAATATCCCTGCCCTAAAATCCTGTCAATGCCTATGGGATGTGTGATAGCTGAACTACTGAGACCCAACTAGTCTCAACTTAACAGCCACAAGACAAACTGCCCAGCTTTTGTGAAAGCTTATACCAGTCAAGAGTGAGGTCGATGTCGGCCCTTTTCATTCAGAAGGCTATAGCAGAAGTAGCGTTGCCGTACCCTTACGCTGTGCCTGCATTCATACATTATGTCAGAACAGGCGCTCATCGTTTTGCAGATGAGGATCACAAGACTCAGTCGAATGCTATGGGCCTATACAATGGTACTTCAAATGGAGACCTACTAGCGGAGGGAAAACGACACCCCAATGTGGAGCCTGCCACATAGTGGACAAGGCAGGTGATATGTGAGCATGGGCCCAAGGTGGTGAAGGAAAACATTCATCGTCCCACCTCCAAAGGATTGAAAAAAACATTGACATCCTTATTAAAAGAAGAGAAAAAGCGACAAAATTCCTTCCCATTTCAGGGATAGTAGACTCATGCCCTAATGGCTACCACTGTCTATGGTGAGATATTATTGTCAGATGTTTAGCTTTTATATATTAAATAACCCTGATTGAATTTTGAAGGATTAATGATAGTGTGAGATTACAATTATTAGCCTTTGATTAAATATAAAAGCAGCTCATATCTATATACATAGTTATATGGAAGGCCAATACAAGTGTTCGCAGTGACCGAACCAACCTAAAAACCTTAAGAAGAAAGCAAAACTCCTGGTGAAGAGGACCTCAGAAAAAGGATGGTGGCCTAAAATGACATCATAAGTATTGGCAGGCGATCTGCAGGACTCAGGATTGACATACAGGCTGGTGGACAGGGCCGATGCTCCAACGCGTGGACAATCCATCAAATGGACAGACGGGATAATGGAAGAGAGGACCCCTTTGCGTTATCAGGTTTGATTTCAGCTCCGTATAGATGGTAAGCGCAGATTCTGAGCTGGGAAAAAGGATAATAACAATAACAAAATAGGAAACTTAGAAAGAAACAAAGATTATTAGGGAAATCAATTAGGGTTTTAATGGAAACAGCGACTATCAGCAGGAATGGTGCTATGCCAGGCAAATTGTATTTAAGGGACGTGCCCCATAAATTAAACATTCTTGTGGTTATTAGGGTTAAAACTTACTTTTGTGCTTGACCCTAGGGCAATGGTGGATACATACTCTTAACAAGGGCACTGAGTGCTGCTATAATTGGTGTGGTTGATGTCTTCATAGATGTTATAGGAATCGGATCACGTTTTAGCAGTGTTGTGGGACAATTCAGACCAAGTGAGTAGGACACAGGCATTTTATTTGCTTGGAATATTATTTCTATCCCTCAGAGCGAGGCAATACGAATAGTGTAGCAAGGCCTTCTCTACTTCTAAAATTATTTGCCGATATTTCATTTCGGAATCGTCAAACTTATAAGTATTTAAACTCTCACTCATATTTGAAATGAATAAATTCCATAGGCCCATCTGGTATTAACAAAACCATTGGTCCTCCCCGTAATACAGCACATTGTTAGTGTCGTGCTGTTTGGTTGTGGTGTGTGTTGTTGGATGAGTGTGGTTAGTAGTGGTCCTAAAATTGGAGAATTCGCTGGATGTTGACCTCGTTATTTGGTTGTACATTATCATTTTATCTCGTAGTGTAGCTTCTCAGTATTTGCTTACTTTGTGATTAGACAGGATTGGTTGCATGATTTGATGTCACCCCCATTGAAAGAATGTATGGATAACTATGGGTATGGTTCTATGGTTAGCGCGGGTTAGCTGCGACCATAGGATCGCATCTCCTTCCAGGGGAGTGGTCTTCACTTAGGCCAGGCCTCTAGAGAAAGTTGGTAACTTTGGCGCCATGGCCAGAGTCTACTATGTGATATTACAAGGAAGAGGATACAAGGGATGGTCGAACATTCTATTCTCAATTAGTATGCCAATCGAGAGACTGTATCCATGATGTTGGAGCGGAGAGCTCTTTGGTTTCATCCAAAACTGTATGCTCCGCGTGGAGACTGGCCATGTCCTAAACGTGCGCGCGTTCTCAACAAGCTTCACAAAGATCGCCTTAGTCCTATGGCTCTCTGGATTAGAAAGGAACTCCGTTTCTGTCCCATCTACTTTGGAGCGAAAGAGCGATTTCAAGGGAATGACACCACCACGCAGGAGTGGCGGGTAATGAGCTTTGCTAACAGCCCTTCTCGCTCATATAAGCCGCCCGAAACTCAAGAATGCTTGTCTAGAAAATAGGATGGACTCTTTCACTCTAATTGAGGGCAGATGAGTCTAGATTTATTACCAGTTAAAGCTCAATCTTTGCACCAATTTTGACGGCAATGGATGCCTGAAGTATCATTTTGAAGAGATGATCGCGTTTTTAAAAGAGAAATTTACGGGTAAATACATTGCCTTTTTTGGGTTTGTTTATAGATAATGTAACTAGATGGTATTCTACTGAGAGGCTCACAAAGATCTTCCGTTGCTAGTTTTTCTTCCCTTTTTTTGTAGGGCATCGTTTGGGGCAAAGTTATTTGACCACTGGTACCGCATTGATGATCTATTCCCTATGGCCCTCGGCCCAACTCCTTCCTGAAAATATCCCTTTGTATTTTCAATTGTTGTGGTGAGTTCAGAATTGTGGAATTTTTATTGTGAGATTGGTTATGTGTATTCTTTTATTTTGACAAAACTTCTCTGATTTGTTTATTTTTTATGCTTATGTGTTCATAATGTTATGTCTGCATTGTGATTATGTTTCACCCGTGTGTGCAATGGCCCAGGGAGGTCAGGAAGACAGTGGGATCCCTGGACCTGAGTATGACAGGTGTAACTACGTTGTGGTGGCTGTCAATGTTCCAATACTGGATCCTCCTGGTGGCTATGTTATAGTATGTGCATGCTGCATATGTCTTTGGATGAGCTGCTGTGTATTTCGTGTGCACCATTTGTGCTTTCTGTACGTTGATGCTGGGTATGTGTGTGTTCTGTGTAGGTGTGCTATATGTCTGCACAGCGAAGGAAAATCTGAGGAAAGAGCAAGGGCTACGGAAGTGCCGTTAACATCAGCTGAGGCCATCCCTCTGCCAGGTGCCTGATCTTTTGCTACTATATCTTACCGTAGAAAACCATAGGCCAATTTTCTCTTGTGTTCTCCTTTCTCGTCGATTTTTGTTGAGCTCACTGTAAGGTGGAAGGGCATAGCCAATCAGCTCTTCCTCTTGGTGTACATATCATGATTAATTTTCTCCATGTCTTAAAACACTCGGAGTACAAGTTTGGGTCACTAATGTTTTGGGTTGCCCAGCCCGCTGAAGCTCTATCTCAAAAATTTGATTATCATATATCATCCTATTGGAATAATTTATAATAATATAGAATTATACTGAGTGAATTATCCTTATTAAATGAAATCCAAGGTAGTAATTTAGAGGTGCCAAAAATATACATAACTGTAAAGATATATAAGTAACATCATTAACATACATTATTAGTTACAATGGTTTCTAATTTATTTTAATTTTCTGAATACTATTCCAGAGACTCAATGATACATTCCAACCTTATATGACTAGTTGCTTCTTCTCCTTTGATAAATACTAGACGATTGTTCTATGTTGAGATAGACCCTAGAATTCATACCTTAGTTTCAGGAGGCAAAGTGGAAATATGGACCTAACACAAGATCTCCCATCTGGAAATTATTGTCCTAAGTTTCTACTGCAACTGATGTGCGAAAATACAGGTCGCAGCTATTTAAACTAATATCCACACTTGTGTTGGACCTTTGACGTACCAAACCTCAATACTACCAAAATACAAATCACATAAATGTAGAACCAAATCAACAAGCTTTTCACAAAGCCCAACCTAGTTGAAAGTATACAGCCCCCTCCTCCACAAGGGAAATAAGGCGTGTATCTGTACACGATGGAGGAGAAGGCGTGGAGAAACTAGTCTCTACTTAGATTATATGGGCAAAGAAAACATTGAAAAGAGGAGGTAAAATAGGATGGGAGGAATGGAAGGTTGAAGCTTCTAATTGAGTGCTACCCTCAGGCATACAGACAAAAGGGAAAATCTAAATCCCCCAACACACTGGATATGTAGATCTTTGCACGACTCGATGATACCTAACAGCGATGGACAATTAAACTATCTCATTCCCAAGTGTCTGATGACAAAGCGTTAGATCTGGCCTAGGTCGGCCCCTCGAGTGCTTGACAGAGGACACTTCAGATGGAGTGTAGACCTCCTTTCCCCATGTAATTGATTAGTTTGGTGAGAGGGGATGGGAAAGCAAGTGAGGGGTCGTCGACGCAGAGGAGTTTCTTTAATTTTCTTTTCGGAGGGGCGGTATATTCCTCCTAAAGTTTTTGAAGATATAAAGGAAGATTAATCATGCTGCCTGAGTTAGTAACCGCGGACCAATAACCCCTAGATGATGTCTATCTACCAGTGTAAATAGACAACCTAGT
Organism: Rhizomys pruinosus; assembly: GCA_009823505.1. Taxonomy (NCBI): domain Eukaryota; kingdom Metazoa; phylum Chordata; class Mammalia; order Rodentia; family Spalacidae; genus Rhizomys; species Rhizomys pruinosus. The sequence goes on from VZQC01008045.1 coordinate 361,220, forward strand.
TGTTGCGGGAGAAGACTAATAAAACCTCACCTCCTTGGTGCTCCATCCCTCCTAGATTCACTGTGACGCCAACCATGCCCTCATTACCCTCTGCATGCGGTCACAAAGCTCATTCTGGATCTAACTATGCGCTTTCAGTTAATTGGCTAGAATGTATTTCCGTTCCTCCCTTTTGGAAGCTATTAATTTTTCTGCATTAGGAGTATGAAGAATGGAATGTTGGTGGTTCTAATTGTCTCTTTATTGTTTAAGTTTGGTTTGTTGTGATCTTGACAGTGGTATAATATAGGCATGTCCGCATGTGTGTCTGGCGCAGCTTTGGCTTGGGAACTTGCTCCTGTTTGTGAGCGACCATGCTGGCGGCTAGGTAGTCTTCACAAGGTATGAGTGCTGCGCCGACACTGACTCTGCCTCATGAGGAGGAGCCTTTGGAGTTAAAGGTGTAAGTCTCAAAACCTGAGCTGGTATGTGCCAACCCACAACAAAGACACAAGAATGTGATTTAAATGCTTATTGAGCAACGAAGTGATTGCCAAAGCAGGACGGGCATTGGTTGCTTGCGTCACACACGGTGTTACACTAAAGGCATATATTTACGACTTCTTTCATTACCTACCAAAGGCGTGCTTAGAACTCGCATTTCGGATCTCTAGGCCACAAAATTTGTATGGAACCAGAAAGAAACTACCTTTCTTAGGTTCCACTTCTGAAGAGTTAAGAACTTGCCTAGTAAACCGACTTGTCTTCCTTGGCCCTCTTCATCTAAAAATAGTAATCTTCATAAACAAGATCCAGTTGCGAATGCTAATTGTGTGTGTGGGTGTTAGTGTGTGTGTTGTTTGTGGTTATAAAACTTTGACTAACCGCACAACAGTTCTGAGCCTGTGTCTGGGAAGCTGCTTGCCTTAGTCAGTAAATCTTAGGTACAGGTCCGTTTGGAGAATGGTGCCCTGGTCTAAAAATTTCTAGGTTCTTGTCTAAACCAAAACTACCGAAGGGTCTATTAAAATACTTGAGAGACCTTCCTTGCGCAATTATACATTGTGGGAATTGAGTGCATCTTCCAAGTCATGGGGGCGCAGGTCCTTTATCTTCATCCCTAGGGGACACTATAGATCTTACTTTTTCTATGAATTGAATCCAAAATATTTGTTTCACTTCACATGGTTTAGGCAGTCAACACATATAGTTTAGCATGTATATGTTATACATACTGGTTTCTTAAGCCGGGATGCTGCCTACTATATCTTCTTCAGGGCAAACTCTATCTTGAGCAATATACAGAGAAGGTTGCCGTGGAACTAATGCCCATCCTTTTCCTGGTGGATCGTGTTCTTATTAGAAGTCATTTTGAAGCACACTTTAGGGAACACTGATTGTTACACAAGTGCGGAGGTTCTATGAGTAATTATGTTTCTTATTTGCCTTATTCTAACAAAAATTTATCTATTTGTATTTAAGTTTTATGATTTATTTGTGTAAACCAGAATTGATGCTAAACCTGGTGTGTGATGCCTGCATGGGATGTGTAAGTATTACTGCACTGTCATGGAATCCCTTATGGAAGTAGGGCAAGATTGGTGTTTAGCTACCATGTGAGGTGCTGGGGGAATGAATCGTAAGTCCCTCTGCAAAGAGGCAAGCCCGCTGCTTTGCTCTTAACCCACCTGCAGCCACTCTTCTTCCAGCCCCACCTACACATTATGTAACTTATTCTCTCTAAAACACTATATACTACTATTTGCTAGGCCCCACGCCGTTACCCTCCCTGCTGCTCTCCTATATTCTTTAGCGCGATGCATGCCTTTACATCCATAAGCCACTATAGGTGAGAGCAGATCAGGCATGGATCTATTAGTTTGGAGTTCATACGGCCAGCTTACCTTGGTTCTTCTAGAGCACAAGGGTCACCTACTGACGAGACTGTGGTGAACTACGATATGGAGACCCTGTTCATGAGAAGAAACTAAGAATAAATAAAAAAAAACTAAGAGACAACTCCCCACAAAAAAACCCAATAATAACTTGCTTAGCCTCTTAGATGGCGTATTTTTTGAAAAATCTGGGTGGCTTTTCCAGTCTCCAATTTACGTTCTCGTGGTTATTGTCTTCCCACATTTATTTTCCTGGATAACATCAGTATTCTTATAAACATATAAAGTAAAACTAGGTAATGATAGATAAATACTGAGAGTATGTGCTTGTGGAAATCTCCACTCATTAGTAAGACCTACAATCCAACTTGCGAATAGCTCTCCGCTGAGATACAGAGCAGGAGCACCAGCCTTACTCCACATAGCAATCCACTTCGTCACCAAAGGCGGGCCAATGACAGAAACAGGAAAAACGAGTTCTATAGAAATACAATGGCGTCCTATGCATATGCATGATTATAGTCGCAGTGTCTCATGGGCTCTTGTACAACGACCAGTTTGGAGTATTTGAAAGTATTTTTTAAAAGCTGGGCTCACTACACTGCCATTAGATAGGTGGTGGAATGTTTATCCTCTGGGGGATATGGGTAAGTCATATGTTTGGACCTTTTGTGCGTCTCGAAATAACAGGCTCAAAATTGATACTCACAAAGGGTTTGCAATATTATAGGAGGAAAGAAAGGATAAGGCCTTTGGGAGGGTACTGAGCATATTCCATTTATGGAAGTTGTACTCAGCATGACAGAACTTTTTGGAGAAAAACTGATGATCGTGGATTCATTTAGATCATCTTTCTCACTACTATGTTCGTGACATAATTTTTTTTTTTTTTTTGTTTTGATAGGCTTTTTGAAAGGAGCATGCGTGGTGCTCTCACCTGTAAGGCCTCCCAGCTGTGCGCTGATACTATTTCTCTGTTGACCAGGCTGGCCTTGAGATTCGCTGACACAAAGATCCGCCGCCTCTACCTCCGCAAGCGTGGGTGAGGATTAATAGGCGTTCCACCACGCCCGGCTTGTGATTTTTTTTTAATGTATTTTGGCTTAGGGGTTGGTTTACCTGTAATTTACCTTACTTAGGTATTAGTGGCCATATATTCTGTTTTCTAAACTTTTTTGGTTGCCATTTTTTAGGGTCTTTTTTTTTTTTTTCTTCTTATTTTTTGATTTGTGTATTTTTAGATGGCAGAGTGGAGTCGTGTCCTCTTTAAGTCTCCTAGCTGGGGCCTGGGTATAACTCGCACTCTGGTAGGCCCCACACTGGCCCCTTGGCAATCACAGACGGATCCCTTCTGGGGCGCTCTGCCCTCACCAACAAGATGCTGGGATTTAAAGACATTCCACACAAGCCATGGCCCAGTGCTTAAGGGCAGGCTTTTTAATTGGGACCCATAGTGACTGGCACATGGGAAAATCGGTCTATACCCATAGGTTAGCCCATCTCTCCAGCTCTGGTTTCTTTCTTTCTTTCCTTTCTTCTTCTCTTAGCGCTTCTCTTCTGTCTTCTGTTACTTTTCTTATGCGTCTTCCTCGATGCTTCCACGTCTCTCCATATTCGCTCCTCTCTGTACCTACTGCCTCCTCCTCCTTACTCCATACACCCATTCCTGGCTGCGCACTGTGAGTGTGTCAAGCCTAGCTGGGCCCACGATTCCCCCTGTATCCACCTCTCCCATACTTTTGCTAGGAGGCACTGGAATAATACCCACATTCTATTTTTTTTATCAATTGGACTAGGGACCTGAACTTAAAGTATTTCATGCTTCCCATAGCAAAAACTTTTTACCCATGAGCCTTCTCCTGAAGCCAGATTCTTTCGATTTTTTTTCTGGAAGTTCCTACCTCTTCCTTCTTCTCCTTCTTTTCCTATCCTCCTCCTCCCTTCTACTCCGCCTTCTCGAACTTATTAATTTAACTACAATGGATAATTTTATTGGCTCCCTTTCCCATACCAATATAAAACTTCAGTACAGATTTTCATGTTTTGTTAATCACAGTCTAGAACTGTAAATGGTTCATGTTACGGGCTTAAATACAGAAGGTTTCTTGTTAAAGAAATTAGGTTATTTGAGCATTCCTCTCTTCCCCTCCTCCTCTTCCTCTTCCTCCTCTTTCTGCTCTCTAATCCTCCTTTTTCTCTTTTTCCTCCTCCCATCACCTGCTCTTTCTCCTCTCACCATCTTTCATCCTCCCGTCTTCCTCCTCTGGACTTAGAACATTCTGGAGGGCAAAAAAGCTCTGGAGAAAAAGCACTCAGCTACAAGGTTGTCCTAAAAACCTTAAACCCTTTCCTTCTCCAGAATGAGGTTTGGGGTCGGAGCACCAAGCTTAGTCTGTATCCTCCAAGCCTTTCTTAGGTCATGAAATATTCAATCAATGTTTAATTTACCTAACTCTTTGTAGAGATTTATTTCCTTGGGTTCTAGCAAGCAATACTTTGTTTCTAAAACTACACAGAAAATGAATGCTTTAAATATAAAAGCAGGATTTTACAAAGAAGGAAAAAGCACGAGAGAGATAAAGAGAGAGCAGAGGAGAGGGAGACAGCAGATTGAGAAGAGAGGAGAGGAGGAGTAGAGAGGGAGAGAAGAAAAAGGAGAGAGGAAGAGAGGGCAGAGAAAGAGGAGAGTGGAGCTTCCGTTCCTTCCTTCCTTCGCTTCCTTGCCTTCCCTTCCTTCCATTTACAACTCCTCTCCAGCCCACTCACAGTTTCCCTTTCACTTTCGCTTGTCCTTTCTTTCATTTTCTGTTGTCTTTCTTTCGTTTCTTTCTAATAGTTTCTTTAACCACTTGATGGCGCCGATCTCTCCAGCCCGTTTCTTTCTTTCTTTCTTTCTTTCTTTCTTTTCTTTCTTTCTTCTATCTTCATGCTATTGTTCTTTGCCTTTCCTTTCTGTCACTTTCATTTCTTTCTTTCTTTCCTGTGCATTCTCTTCTTTCTTTCTTTCTTTCCTTTCTTTCTTTCTATTTCTTCTTTACTTTTCTTCTTTCTTTCTTTCTTTCTTTCTTTCTTCCTTTCTTTCTTTCTTCTTTCTTTCTTCCGTAGTCGCCAGCTGTCCTGGAACTCGCCCTCTGTAGACCAGGGCGGGCTTTAACTCACCTCAGATCTCCTCGTCTCTCTAGCATAATGCGTATGTGCATTGAAGGCTTGCTGCGCACCACGCCCTGGTGTTATTTTTAATTCAAATTTTGTGTGTGTGTGGTGTTGGTGGTGTGTGACTGAGTGTTTTGTCTGCATGGATGTAAATACACCAAGTGAATGCAATGTCCACAGAGGCCAAAAGGTGTAGGTCAGATCTTTCGGAAGTGGAGTTATGGATGGTTAATAGTTACCATATGAGGGGCTGGAGAGATGGCCTAGCGGTTAAGAGCGTCGACCGCTCTTACAGAGGACCCGGGTTCGATCCCCAGCACCCACATGGCGGCCGAGAACCGTCTGAAACTCCAATTCCAGGAGAACTCCAGTTCCAGGGGAATCCGACACCCTCTTCTGACCTCCGCGGCATTGCACCACACGGGTGCACACACCTGCATGCAGACAGTACATTCATACACATACCGAAATAAAAAAAAATAAATAAAAAAAAAATAGTTACCATATGAATGTTTGGAACTGAAAATGGGTCCTCTGAGAGCAACCAGTACTCTCAACTGCTGAGTCTTCTCACCAGCCCCTAATTTCAGCCTTTTAAAATAGACTTGTTTTATGGCTGAGTAAATATACCTTTAGCATTTGGAAAAAAATATATGTTCTGCTATAGATGGGTACAGCATTCTATAAATAAAAATCAACTGTTTCTTCGTGGTTGATAGAGTTTAGGTCATCTATTTATTTATCTATTAAGTTTTGACCAACTGCAGCCTTATTCTTTTCCTTCCATTCACCTTTCCTAACTTCATATACTTTTTGAAAAGGATGATAGATGTGGGTCACAATATCTGACTCAACTTTTTGTATCATATAGTTGAGAAAGGTTAAATTTTGTAATATGCTTAAAAAAGATGAAATGCCTGGCCTCGTGATGTCTATGGCCTGTAATCTCAGCTACTCTGGGAGCAAACCTAAGAGGATCTTGAGTTCAAGGCCTGGCTGGACTACAGAATGAGCTTAAGGCCAGTTGGACAATTTGTTGAGACTCTTAAAATATAAACAAACAAACAAACACATGAATGAGTCGACTTATCAACAGAACGGGACTGGACATGGTTCAGTAATGGAGATCTTGCCTAGCACACGTGAGGTCCTAGGCTTAGTTCCCACACTTGCTTCCCCCATTACCTATACACATGTATATTTTGAATGATTATAAATGTGTTATAGGCCAGGCGTGGTGGCACACACCTTTAATCCCAACACTCAGGAGGCAGAGGCAGGCAGATCTTTGAGTTCAAGGCCAGCCTGGTCTACATAGTGAGCTCCAGGCCAGCTGGGGAGACCTGTCTCAAAATGACCCCCCCCAAAAAAGGGTGAAAAATGTGTTATAAGATTAAATGACAATATCCTATCATGTTTAACTTTATAAATGTATTTTGGAAGATATTCTTATACTATTTTCACCAGAAATAACAATTCAAAAGTTTGACAAAGTACAAACTTTTTATATTTTTACCTAAGTATGGTTATAATCTTTATATCTTTATATTTTGGTATAAATATGATTATAATTTCCTATGTCTCTACTCACCCTCCTTTAGATTGTACTCCCCCCAATGCCATCTCATGCTTTGCAAAAACTGATAGCTCTCTTCACTACACAAAAGATAACGAGGTGCCACAGCAAAGTCCTGACACTAATGAGGATGTATTAAGTACAGGAAAGAGAACACAAAACAAACTTTCCACCTCTAACTCTCCATTCTTGCCTCATGATGTAGAAGTAGGAGAAACAATGTGGAAGACAAAAATAAAAAAATTGTATTAGATGCACACTTTTGGTCTAGAGTGTTTTAACTTTGGGGATCTGCTTTCTTCAACCTACTGCCATCAAGAAAACAACACCTACCCTCCTCACCCCACCCTGTGAGGTGAGGCACAAGTTTAGGAGAAATATAGCAAAAGATAATATCCCAGTGTCGGAATGCCAGGGCGGGGGTGGGGGTGGAGGGGTGGGGGTGGGGGTGGGAGGGATGGTAGGAGGCAGGAGGCTGGACAGTTGTTCTGCAGTCCCAGCCCTTTGCATTCCAGGTGCTTTACATGCAACATCTAATTTACTCCCTCAGTCAGCCCAGAAAGTCAGGCTCTGGGCTTATCACCCTTCTATCTTCACAGCCGGGAAGCCTTAGCACCCCTAGAGCAAAGTGGCAGGTCTGTCTGCACAGAGAAGCATGCTTTCTGATTTCTAACAACACGCCTTGGGCAATGTGTGCAGGGCAGGTTAGAGCAGGAGACTGGAGAGCCAGATCCCTGTCCTCCAGACAAGGCCTTTGTGAGCCTCAGGGAACCTGCTACTGTGTGGGTCAGTCAAGCCTCAGAACTGTCGTAGATCGGCCCTTGCCGTTGACAACAGTAGGGCCTATGTTTGTTTCCAGAAATCACAGTAGCGATCACAATGAGGCTGTGTTCACATGTAATCTGGTTGACAGAAATTAATTTTTAATAAGAGGCTCTATTCAGTCAAATAATTGCCCTTTGGCCAGGGTCAGGGTCAACCATCCAGAGCTGGGCGCTGGCACTGAATGGGCTCTTGGCTGTGGCCTGGGGCGAGAGCAAGCATCCTCTGAGGGTGCATACAAGTTGGGGATGCTGGAGGGAATGGAGAGTACCGACTGGTCTTAGATGAGAAGACCAGTTATTAGAGTAACCAGAAGTGGGAGAAGGTAAGGGCCCATTTCTTTTATTGCCAAGAAGAAGACGTGGCAGTATAGTGCCCCCTTCGGTGGCTTATCCTAAGTACCCTTTCCACAGACTGTGGGTCTGGTGGACACCCATCAAGACAAGCCTTTCACTGTGGCGGTGCAAAGGGCTGCTTACTCTGCACGCTCATTTAATCCTAACAGCAAGCCTCAAGGTATCAAATCCACCTGGTTTCACACAGCTGGGAGGGGTAGGGTGGGGGCGGGAGGGGGGGCGGCTCCCTCATTCCTGCACCAAATCATCTTTCCTCCTTACTGGCCCGTTCACCCTCATGGTTCCTCTGAGGAGCAGCGACCCATTTGTTCTGCCCCTTTACAAAGAATTACTTGAAATCACATCTCTTCTGGAGACACTCACTTAAGGTCCGTACTATTTGAGTCTCCTGCTTGTTAACAGGACTGATAACGGGGTGTTCACCCCAATTTCAGAAGACGTGGGGGGCTTTCTTTGTTTTTCTCCTTTGGAGACTGCTTCCATGTTTCTGTGCATTTTCTCAGGAAAAGCACACTTTTTCTTTCTTTCTTTTTGGTTCTGCTAAAAGACAAACTCCTGCGGCTCTAGCTTCTCGGCGTGGGCGGGACTGCCATTTCCAGCACCGAAAACTTATCCTCCAGCCGCCCCCAAAGGCTTTAACAGGAGACATGGTGACTTCTCTCCTAAATTACACAGATTGGTTTAAAAATAGAGTGCAGGGGTTCCCTTGTCAGGAGAGCTGTCAGCCTGCCCGCGTTTGACAGCCTTTTCTACCTCTCTTCATTGCTACACGTCAAAGCATTTTTATTTTTATTTTAAAAATGTTCTGCTTAAGTTTTCTGGAGCACTGAAATTACCAGAAAAGGTTCATTTAAAGTGTCTCAGGGGGTCTTTAAAAATACTTTTGTTTCCTGGCTTAAAATCATGCACAATTTGATTTTCTATTTCTTACCGTCTTTGAGAGGCATTGTTAGATATGAAAATGGATTTTTAAAATATATTCTAGTGGAGGCGAGAGCCAGGGAAGGCAGAGTTGTGCAGGATAAGCTGGGGTGGGGGGAGGGGAGGCTCAGAGCAACCCTGTGCTTATGTAAGTGTGCACAGTGACAGCAGCAGAGGACATGAAAAATTAAACAAATAGAAGAGGGAACATTAAAAATGCACCCTGCAAATAAAAACAAGTAAGTGATATTAGTACTAAAACCTTGCCACACACAGAGGTGGGACATAGAATGGATGGCCTGCCTCTTGGGTAAACGTTCTGTTACTTCTTTCCCTGAATTACAGAATGTGTGGAAACATCTTGTCCTCTGTGGTGGGGATGTTAAAACCTCCGTCTCCCCCCCTGTAACCTTGTGGCTCCCCATTCCTTTCCTCTTATCCTACTGTCTGTTTTTCCCTTATATGGCTGCCCTCGGAAGTCCAGGAATTTGGATGTTATGTGAAAGGCTAATGGTAATTGGGCCCAGTGACATTCATGTCACAGGGGAGATGTATGAGGGTCGCCCTGCAAGAATCAGCAAGGATCTGCATCTGCTGTGCCGCCTTGCTTCTTTCATTCCTTTCTCTCTAAATACCAGTCCTAGCTAATGGCCCCGGAGCCCTGCGGCCCCCTTCACGGGGGCCCCCTTCTAAACCCACCCTTTCCCTTATTAGAGGGGCAAAGATGATTTCTAGTATTTCTTTCACATTTGAGCATTGCAAAAAAAGATGATTTGCATTTACGATCTCTTTCTCTCTTTTTTCCTCACAGAAGAAGCCTGTGAGCTAGAAGGCAGGCATTATTCAATCGTGCCCCCTTTGCAGCCCAAGAACTGGAGGGTTTAGCCACTCCTAGTTACTGCTCACCATGACATGCTCATTAGAGGCAGAGTCCACTTCCTTTCTCCCAGCCGCAGGCTCCTTGGCGCCCTGTTTGGGTGGATTTCCTTAAACAAGATGCTTCCTGACTTTGGACATCAGGCACCATTTGTGGATCCCAGTTACAGATAATTTTGTCATATAAAAGCTTATCCAGATTTATGTCCCATATTAAATAAGCTTTCCTTATCTCAATCTAAATGACTTCATACTTGAGAAAGTATACTGGCTTCACTCATTAGTGAATAGTTGTAATGACCTAGTTTGAGTATAGAAAAGTAAACAAAAGAGAAAAAAAACTCTCTAGTGGAGGAGACCAAGAATAAGTAAGGAAGAAAATACATGTATGATGGGACTGGGAGTCCAAGGTGCCAAGGAAAGTGTTTGGATGAGACCAGGAAAGGCAGTGACCTTTGAGGAGATGCCCGAGGAATCAAAGGAATGAGTGAGGGTCAGATATTCAGATATCTGGGGGTCAAAGAAGCTGTCAGGACAAAGGTCCCAGGATGGGAAAGTGCCTGACAGGTGAGAAGAAAGGCATTTAAGGTAGCCTGGCCAGGGTCGGGGAAGAATGGAACAGACAGGCACAGGAGGCGTTGGAGAGATGGACTCAGAGTGAGAATTTTGGCTTTAACTCAGACTAGATAGATAAGACACTCTTGGAGGGGTTTGGGTGTGGGATGCTGGTGTCAAAAAGCGCAGTTAGACAAATGTCTGTGTCCTGCTGGGCTATGGCCCAGTTCTGACCCCTTCCATGTCGCACCAGGGGTGGCTACATAACTTGCATGACCCAGTTTAAAAGAGAATATACTGCTACTTGTTTAAATAGCAGGAAAAAAAGACAGTTGAAAGTTACTAAAATATCCAGCCTTTTCCTTCTTACTCAGCCTCACCTTCAACTTGCCATGGTGGTTTGAATTTGCCTTCTCACATACGTCTAAGTAAAGAAATGCTCACATTTAAAGCTGTTAGCATGAGTTTTACTGTTCATCTTTGCACTCTCTAATGCAAATGCAAGCAAGGACATTTTACTGCTATGCAGAATCAACAAAATGATCCATTTCCTGCATGTCTTTTGTTTGTGCCAAGACAGTGGAAATGCTACACAGAAGACCACAATTATTTTTATTTCCTGATATGCAACCTTCTACCAGTGCTCCAGTTTCTGCTTGACAGTGAGGGCAGCTTGGAAGGAAGAGAGGTTATTGGTTGCACAATTGTTCTATTTTTTCCTAGGTCATTATTTTCGGGGTCAACTGTTCATTATAACAAGGAAGTATTTGGAGTATGAAAGGATGTGGTAGAACGAAGGACAAAGACGCCAACGTCTTCTTTTGCATCTGCCCAAGTCTTTCACTGGAGTGGAAAATGTAGTCCCTAGGTGTGGATAGCACCCCCGCCTAGTCACGCATGTAAGATGCTTGCCTTGTCCTAGATTTCTGTCTCACTGAATTCCCAACTATCATTAGATCTACAGGAATTCTGTGCTCCGTGAACATGGCGAAGCTCTGCAGGAAGGAGGAGGCAACACACGGTGGTCGTGCATACCAAGAGGGTCTCCTCTGTCTCCGCACATGGCTCCTTGTCCCACTGGACTTCAAAAACAAGAAAACAAAGCTTAGTGACAAAATTATTAAGAATTTTAGATTGATGATATCAGACTATTGAGCCAGGGCCACCATGTTTGTGGTGGGCAAAACACAGGCTGCATGCCCACACAGCTGACCTTGTTTGACCCTGCTCTTTCTAAAACCAGCCTGGCCTTTGTGGTCAATGTTAAAGGGCAGAATGAATGAGAGAAATAAACTTATTCCCTGAGGCCCATTCCTAAGCCTTGGTTACAATTTATACTACTAACAAAGAAGAGAGTTCTTAAACTCTGGTTGAAAAAATGGTACTTGCTTAGAACCGGGATGGCTTTTATGGGTGGATGAAGAGACAGGATGAGTAAAAGGGAGAAAGCAGGTGGGGAGTGGATGAAGAAGAAAATGTCAGGAAATAGTCAGGGCACAGCAATAGAGGCAAAGTTGGGTATAAGCTTAAAACAGTTACTGATTTCTTTTTTTTTTTTTTTTTGGTCTTTTTGAGACAGGGTCTCCCTATAGCTCTGGCTGTCCTGGAACTCACTCTGTAGACCAGGCTGGCCTCGAACTCACAGTTACTGATTTCTTATGGGAAGGGAGGAAGGAGTAATGGCTTAGAGATAATCTTCACATATGATATGTATATGTGTGCCTGCAAATATGTGTGTGTGTGTGTGTGTGTGTGTGTGTGTGTGTGTACCCATATCCCCAGTTTCTCTTGGGAAAAGAAGAAATACAGTAGGATTACTTTGGGGCAGGATAAAATGTCAAGAAAAGACAAGCTTTCTGCATTTGGAGAAAACAGGAAACTTGAGCTGCTTTTTCAGACTGAAGAATAATGTCAGGAATGAGACATTAGAAAGAAGCTCATTGCTTGACATTTGTTTGTGATTTATGGCTAAGGTTGTAGGGATGGAGGTGTCACCAAAAAGTTGTTAAAGTATAGCAACTTCCACGGAGGCCATATGTCTGTGGGAGAAGGAGTCAGGTAGGACCTCTCTGTCCCTCGGAGCTAACACAGACATTCAGAAAACGCTGTGGTCTCCTCAGTGGCCTAAGAACCAAGACACGATACATCCCTCCCTGCCTTGAGTTCTGCATTGAAAGGGGCCTGTTACGATTTTCTTAAGGATGGATGGGCGAGTCTAAGGCATACACCCTTGTGAAGTCTACGATCTCTTTTGATACCATGATCTAGACACTCAGGCCCCAAACTCATTAGGCCTGATTCTAGTCCTTCCTGATTGTCCCCCAAACAGAAGACGACAGTACACTGCCAGGCTGGTAGGATTGCCAAAGGGTGACTGTTAAAGTTGGACTGCTTGGATATGCAGGCTGGAGTGCATCTGAGTATGCTCTTGAAGCTGCCTAGGGAATGGAGAAGAAAGGAAGGCAGGAGGCAGGGGAGGGTTATCCCCATATTCCAGAGCTTCAGTGTGGAGCTCTGAGTGATCCAAGCTTGAACCTAGGTGTCCTTGTTACTAGGAAGGTATAGTTGTTAGAATTACAGGATAAACAATATTTTATTTACTCATTTGTTTACTTCTTGTATAACTTTCAGTATTTATGCATTGCTGTGTGGGTCTGAATTCATTCTCCTGCCCTGGACCTGTGCCAAAATGAATTCCTTTTCCGACTGAAAGGCTTAGGCCATGGGTACAGCGTGACACTTCTTTACCTCTTAGTGTTCACATTATCATTGTTATTTTCCTTAACAATTACATAGGTGACCCTTAAAGGCTAGTAGCATAATCTTTTTGCCTAAATGTTCTCTCAATTACTTTTTCATTTTATGAATGAGCTTGTTGTTTGTTTTTGGTTTTTTTTTTTTTTTTTTTTTAGAAGAATAAAAGTACCTTGATGTTTCAGGCATGCTTTCTCCCTTTGATAACTTGTACAGGATTGAAAAGATGGAAAGACCGGAACTACTGGTTAAACTGAGTATCTTGTTTCCACTCTCTGCCCGCAAGGCATTCTTTTCCTTGGGAGTTGGGATTAGAATTCCTTCATGAATTAGGAACAGAGCCAATGTTCTGCAAAGCACCCCCCCCCCCCCGCCCAGCTTTGAGCACTAATCTCAGACCTTTTATTTTATTATTTTATTTTATTCCTTAGGTTTGAAATTAGGAATCTTAAAAACAGGTAAGAGGAACAACTTGAGTAGAGATGAGAGCTATGGATCCAGAATGTTGAGTTGAGAATTTCAAGTTCTGCTTTGTCCTATAAACATGCAAGCAGGTGATTTTGAGGGTGGTCACTTCAGGATCCCTTTGTTGTTTTGAGGGTGGTCACTTCAGGATCCCTTTGTTGTAAGCCTGGCTAGGACTATGTGTAGATGGGATTAATAGACATAGATTAAATCCTAGTCAAATACAGGTGTCACATTTCCTGAATAGCTCCTAAGGCCCAGGCACATACCGATCACATGTTATGCTTTATATCATCATAAGTAGATTTTTTTTTTTTTTTTGGTCTTTTAGAGACAGGGTTTCCCTGTAGCTCCAGCTGTCCTGGAATTTGCTCTGTAGACCAGGCTGGCCTTGAACTCACAAAGATCTGCCTGCCTCTGCCTCCCGAGTCCTGGGATTAAAGGCTTGCGCCACCACGCCTGGCAATCATTAGTAGATTTTAATATAGCTATTATCCTTAGGTTACAGATGGGGAAAGACTTTGGTAATCTAAGATACCTGGCAAAATTTTACTGCTAGTCAGGTACTGAGCTGGGTCTAAAAATGGTCCTTTTGGATAGGAAAGCTCATGCTTTCTATCACAATAGACCACAGTGCTAAAGTGACTAGATTCCCAGTACTCCTTGTTATGAGGTTGGGATAGCTATTTATTTGTTTACACATTTATTTTGTTACTGGGGAGGTAAAGCTTCAAATGTGCTAGGCAATCACTCTGCCACTGAGTTTTATCCTCAACAAAGCATTTAGAAAGGTTACCTAATTTGACCATTTTAATTAATTAATTATGAATGCACATACCCAGAAGAGTCACATGACTTGTCTCAAGTCAAATAGGAAAAATTATAGAGTCTAGGCCTGGGAATTCTATGGATGCCCAGCCACTGCTACATTCTGGTGAACATCTCCTGGTTCAGAAATGCAATTCGGGGAGATCTCCCAAGACCACCTGAAGCACAGGTACCGGGGCGCGGGATTACGAAGGCATCTGAAGGAGGTGAGCAAAGAAGCCTTCAACACAGTGAAGAGGATTTGGGACTCACACTGGAGTACAGGCAAGGAGAAGCCCATATGCCAGGATCACGAAGAAGAGACAATATGGGAAAGGGGCAGGATAACCCCACACCAAGCTCTACCAACCCCGTGGAAGATTCCTACAGTGGGATCCCCCAGGGGATGGCCCAGGACACAGATATCAGAAGCACAATCATGAACATACTTAAAGAAATGCAAGATTATAAAAAGCAAATCAAAGAATTAAGAAAAGAGAACAAAGAACTCAAGAAGGAAGTGGAAACACTGAAAAGAGCCCACGTTGAAAAAGATAAGGAAACCAACCAGCACAGCAAAGAGCTACAGGAAGGGATTGAGAAGCTCCCAAAGAAATCAGAAGAGGAAATGAAACAGGAAATCAAACACTCATCCAATCAAGAGGAAAGGAATGGAAAAAGCCTCAGAAGCAGAATGGAGGAAGCAGAACAAAGAATATCAGACCTGGAAGATAACACAGAACAACTAAAAACCTCAAGTACAGATTATGAAAAATTTAAAAATACACAAAAGTGGAACAATCAGGAACTGTGGGACACTACGAAAAGATCAAACCTCCACATCATAGGAATAGAGGAAGGAGAAGAATCCCAAGAGAATGGTATTGATCAGATCTCCAACAGAATAATAGATGAAAATTTCCCAAACTAAAAGATATCATCTTGCTCCAAGAAGACTGGCTAGGATCAGTCTTATTGATACCAAGTGCTGGAGAGGTTGTGGGGAAAGGGGAACACTCATCCACTGCTGGTGGGAATGTAAACTCACTATGGAAAGCAGTGTGGAGAACCCTTGGAAGACTTGGAATTAACTTGCCACCTGACCCAGCCATATGACTCCTGGGCATGTACCCCCAAGACTCACCCCACAGCAGAGATACATGCATGGCCATGTTTATTTCAGCTCTCTTCACAATAGCAAGGAGCTGGAACCAACCCAAATGCCCCTCAACTGATGACTGGATAGAGAAAATGTGGTACATCTACACAATGGAGTTCTATGCAGCAGTAAAGAAAGATGACATCATGAGCTTTGCAGGAAAATGGCTGGAGCTAGAAGACATCATGCTGAGTGAAGTAACACAGTCCCAGAAAAACAAACAATCAATGGTATCCCTCATCTGTGGATGCTAGTGCCAATTACCTAGTTGTAAGTATTTCTTGTGCACAGCCCCTTGAACTTTTTCCAAGCAGTTGGGAGTGATGCATACTGGAAACAAGAACAACAGCAACAGCAACAACAACAGAAAGGACTGCATCAAAGAACTGACTGAAACAGTGAACTTCTGCTCAAAACAGTCAACTTCCACATGGAGAATATCGAGAAAGACTGAGAAAGAGATGAAAGGCATGTTTGGCAGAATACATGAGCTTTGGTGGGGTGGGGGGATAGGGTGGGGGACACGGGTCTCAATTTGATAATCTTGTACAAAATATATATTAAAGAAAAAAAATAAAGTATCCCACAGGTAAAAAAAAAAAAAAAGGAAAAAAAAAGAAGAAATGCAATTCGAGAAGTGCTAAGTGCAAAAGTAGAAATGTTGACTTTTCAAATTCACATTTAGATCAGAGTTGCCAGCCTTTCTTTTCTCTACTTTTTCTTTGCTCTGCAACCTGTTCTATGAACTCTCAAGACTTTCATAAGGAAATGCATTGCTCATGGTTTGGCCTTGAGTGTCATATTAAGGATGAAGGCACGTGGTAGCTTTTACACCAAATATGTTCTCTCTCTCTCTCTCTCTCTCTCTCTCTCTCTCTCTCTCTCTCATGCAGGTGCTTATGCCCATGACATGGAGGCCAAAGCAGGATGCCGGGCGTCTTCCTCTATCTCCTGCCACCTTGTTACCTTCAGACAGTTTTCTTAGAGAACTGGAAACTTACCTTTCTGCTAGGCTGGCTGGCCAGTAAACTCTGCGGATCTGATTCTCTCTGTCCACCAAAGTTCTCAAAGCTGGGTGTTTTTTTTGGGTGGTGGGGATTTCAACTCAGGTCCTTATACTTGTGCTTTTTACCAACTCGGCCTTCTCCTCAACTTCTGGGTGTTTGTCTTTATGACTGTACCATCGGAACCATCTTCCTTCTCTTAAGGTAGCTAGGGCAGAATAAACATGATCCAATATTCAAGTTCCTAATTTATACTTAGCTTTTCTTTCTTTTTAAGTATTTTATTTATTATTTTTATTTTATGTGTATATGTGTTTTACCTGCATGTATATAAGTGCACTTATGCTGTACAGTGCCCACAGAGGTCAAAAGAGGAAGTCAGGTATCCTGCAACTGGAGTTACAGATAATTATTAGCCACTATGTGGGTGCTGGGAATTGAACCCAGGTCAACGCAGCCAATGGACCTAACTGTTGAGCCATCTCTCCAACCCCATATACTTGTCTTCTTTGTTGGAACAACATTTGATCCTCCGTTCTGCCTAATTGAAATTGTGAAGGGGTGGTGGGGCAGGGATAGTGGCTCATGCCTGTAATTCCAGCACTTTGGAGGTTAAGATGCTGAGTTCAAGGTCTCATTACAAAACAACAAGAACAACAACAAAACAAATCAGCAACAAGTAAACACAAAACCAACACAAAACCAACTAAGTTTAATTTAGAGAAAAAAATTACATGATATAGTTTAAAAAATACTTAAACATTAAAAAGGGATCTAAAACCAGAAATTAAAAAAAAAGTGGAAGTAGGGTTCAGTGGCACAAGCATTTAATCCCAGCACTCAGGAAGCAAAGACAGGTGAATCTCTGTGGGACTGAGGACAGCCTGGTATACATAGTGCGTTCTAGGCAAGTTGGGGCTACAGGGAGATCCTGTCTCAAAAAGAACCCCCTCCAAAAAATTGGAGTATTTGCCTACCCTACGGGTTCAGAAATTGTCTGAGTTAGTTTTGTCAGGACAAATAATCATACGAATCATCAGTTCACCCTGAGTTCAGCTGACAGGTCATGATCATCTTCTCACTTCCAACTGCAGCAGATTGTGACATAGTAGATGGTTTGCAGATGGCTGTGACCATTCCTTCTGTTCATACACAGTAGTGCTTTTGCACTCTGATGTTGCCACTTCTCTGTTAAATAGAAGAGATTATCTCTCATTAGTGTTTGTTGCTGTTGTTTCATTTTTTTCAGACAGAGTCCTACTCTCTCACCTAGGCTGTCCTTGAACTGTGTCAGCCTCCAGAGTAACTATGACCAGAAGCCTGTAATCATGCTGGACTTTTCTCATTTCTTTTTTTTTTTTTTTTTAAGATTTTCTTTTTACTTATGTGTGTCTCTCTACGTATATACCACGTATGTGTGGGTGCTCAGAGGCAAGAAGAAAGTGTCAGATCCATTGGAAACAGAATTATAGGCAATCGTGAGCTGCCCAATGTGGGTGTTGAAAACAATTTGGCTAGTCTGGAAGAACAAATATTCTTTTTGATTATTTATATATTTATTTATTTATTTATTTATTTATTTATTTATTTATTTTGGTATTTTTGAGACAGGGTCTCTCTTTAAGTCCCAGCTGGCCTGGAGCTCACTCTGTAGACCAGGCTGGCCTTGAACTCACAGAGATCCACCTGCTTCTGCCTCCCAAGTGCTAGGATTAAAGGCGTGCACCATAAAGTAGTTTTAATTTGCACTTCCTTAATTACTAATGATGTTGAACACTTTTTTAAGATGTTTCTTGGCCATTTTTACTTCTCTTGAAAAGTCTGTTCAGATTCTTAGCCAATCTTTTAATTGGGTCATTTATTTTCTTGGTCCTGTGTTTCTTGAGTAATTTATATACTCTGGATGTTAAGCTTCTGTCAGATGTGTCACTGGTGAAGATTTCCTCCCACTCTGTGCATTTTCTCTTCACTTCTTTCATTGTTTCTTTTGCTGTACAGAAGTTTTTTTAGTTTAATAAGGTCTCACGTATTAATTGTTGACCTTATTTCCTATGCGACCGCTGTCTGATTTAGAAAGTCTTTTCCTACACCTATATTTTGTAGGTTACTGCCAGTGTTTTCTTCTAACATTTTCAGAGTTTCAGGTTTCACATTGAGGCCTTTGATGCATTTAGAGTTGGCTTTTGTACAAGGTGAAAGATAGGAGTTTAGTTTCATTCTTCTACAAGTGGCAATCCAGTTTTGCCAGCACCATTTGCTGAAGATGCTGCCTTTCCTCCATTGAGTGTTCTTGGACTCCTTGTCAAGTATCAGGTGGCTGAAATTGCATGTACTCAGGTTTGGCCCTTCAATTTTGTTCCATTGATCTACAGGTCTATTTTTGTGCCAGTACTATGCTGTTTTTATAACTATAGCTCTGTAATAGAGTTTGAAAACTAGTTTAGCAATCCCTCTTGCATTATTCCTTTTGCTCAAGGTTGCTTTGGCTATCCAGGATCTTTAGTTTTTCCATATGAATTTTAGGATTTTTTTTTCCTAATTCTGTGAAGAAAGTCATGGGGATTTTGATTGGGATTGCATTGAATTTTTATATTACTTTTGGTAGGACGGTCATTTTTAGTATATTAATTCTTCTAATCCATGAGCATGGGAGATCCTTCCATCTTCTGATGTCTTGCTCAATCTCCTTCTTCAAAGATTTAAAATTTTCATTATATATATATATATATATTTATATGTATATGTGTGTGTGTGTGTGTGTGTGTGTATGTATTAGGCTATTGTGAATGGAAGGGTTTCCATGTACTCCTTCTCCAATTGCCTGTTATTGATATATAGAAAGGCTACTAGTTTTTGTAGATTAATTTTGTAACCTGACACTTTACTGAAATTATTAATTATTTCTCAGAGTTTTTTGGTGGAATTTTTGGCATCCCTTTGGTATAATATCAAGTCATCTGCAAAAAGGGATAATTTGACATCCTCTTTTCCAATTAGTACTTTTTAAATTTCCTTTTCTTATCTTATTGCTCTAGCAAGTTGCAAGCACTGTATTGAAAAGGAGTGGATATAGTGGGCAGCCTTGCCGAGTTCCTGACTTTAAGGGGAATGTTTCTAATCTTTCTCCATTTAGAATGATATTGGCTGTGGATTTGTTGTATATGGCTTTAATTATGTTGAGGTATGTTCCTTCCAGTTCAATTCCTTCTTTAAACATAAAGGCATGTTGAATTTTTTTTTTATTTTTTATTTTTGTATGTGTATGAATGTACTGTCTGCATGCAGGTCTGTGCACCCGTGTCGTGCAATGCCGCGGAGGTCAGAAGAGGGTCTCGGATTCCCCTGGAACTGGAGTTCTCCTGGAATTGGAGTTACAGACGGTTCTTAGCCGCCATGTGGGTGCTGGGGATCGAACCCGGGTCCTCTGCAAGAGCGTCGGTGCTCTTAACCGCTAGGCTATCTCTCCAGCCCTGAATTTTTTTTTTTTAATTTTATTTATTTTTGTATGGGTATGAATGTACTGTCTGCATGTAGGTTTGTGCACCCGTGTTGTGCAATGCCTCGGAGGTCAGAATAGGGTCTCAGGTTCCCCTGGAACTGGAGTTCTCCTGGAATTGGAGTTACAGATGGTTCTTAGCCGCCATGTGGGTGTTGGGGATCGAACCCGGGTCCTCTGCAAGAACAGTCGGTGCTCTTAACCACTAGGCTATCTCTCTAGCCCCAGTCATGTTGAATTTTATCAAAGGCCTTTTCTGTATCAATTGAGATGATCATGTGGTTTTTGTCTTTGAGTCCATTTATATGATTTATGACAGTTATTGAATTACATATGTTGAATCGTACCTGCATCTGTGGAATAAATCTGACTTGATCATGGTGGATGACCTTTTTGATGTATGCCATATGCAGTTTGCAAGAATTTTGTTGAGAATTTTTTCATGTATATTTATTAAGGATATGGGTTTATTGTTTTTTGCTTTTTTAATTTTAATTATTTTATTTTTTATTTTTTGGTATTTTTGAGACAGGGTCTCTCCCTTTTAGTCTCAGCTGGCCTGGAGCTTACTCTGTAGACCAAGCTGGCCTTGAACTCACAGATATCCACTTGCTTCTGCCTCCCTAGTGCTGGGATTAAAGGCATGTGCCACCATGCCTGGATTTTCTTTTTTTATTTATTTTATTTTTTATCGTTTACTTTTTTGGTTGTATCTTTGCCTGGTTTTGGTATTAGAGTGATGTTGGCTTCATAGAAGGAACTTGGGAAATTTCCTTCTGTTTCTATTCCTTTGAATAATTTAAGTAATATTGATTGTAGGTTCTCTTTAAATGTCTAATAGAATTCTGCTGTAAATCCATCTGGGCCTGGGCATTTTTTTAGTTGGGAGGTTTTATATACTGTTTCAATTTCCACATATGTTATGGGTCTGTTTAAGCTATTGACCTCTTCTTGGTTAAGCTTTGGTGAGTCCCATGATTTCAGATATTCATCCATTTCTTTAAGGTTTTAAAATTTTAATAGAATATAAGTTTTTTTAAATTTTATTTATTTTCATATGTGTATGAATGTACTGTTTGCATGTAGGTTTGTGCACCTGTGTCGTGCAGTGCCGCGGAGGTCAGAAGAGGGTGTTGGATTCCCCTGGAACTGGAGTTAAAGAAGGCTCTCAGCCGCCATGTGGGTGCTGGGGATCGAACCTGGGTCCTCTGCAAGAGCAGTCAGCACTCTTAACCGCTAGGCCATCTCTCCAGCCCGAATATAAGTTTTTAAAGTATTCCCATAGAGCATTCTTGTTCTTTTTATTATCTGTTGTAACGTTTCACCTTTCAGCTCTAATTTTGTTGATTTGGAGTTGCTTTTTCTTTCTTCTGGTTAATTGGGCTAAGGGTCTGTCTATCTTGCTTATCCTTTCAAAGAAATGACTCATTGGTTCTTTGTATTGTTTTCTTTGCTTCTATTTCATTAATCTCTGCTCTGATTTTTGTTATTTTTTTCTTGCGGGTTTGGGATTTACTTGTTGTTGTCTTTCAAATGTCTTGAGTTGCAATGCTTTTTTTTTGGTCTTTTCAAGACAGGGTCTCCCTGTAGCCCAGCTGTTTTGGAATTCTTTGTAGACCAGGCTAGCCTTGAACCCACAAAGATCCTCCTGCCTCTGCCTCCCAAGTGCTAGAATTAAAGGTGTGCTCCATCACGTCCAGCAGGACTGCTTTTAAAGTGTCCCACAGGTTTTGTTTCTACACTTTTATTTCTATCTTAATTTCTTCTTTGATCCATTCACTATTCAGGAATTTGTTATTTAATCTCCATGAGTTCTTGTAGTTAGTAGGGCTTCTTTTGGTGTTGATATTAGACTATATTACATTGTGGTCTGATAGAATGCATGGAATTATTTCTCTTTTTTTTGGTATTTGTTAGGCATTGTTCTGTGCCCCAGTATGTGGTCGATTTTGGGGAAGGTTCCATGGGGTGCTGAATAGAATGTATATTTGGTGTTTAGGTGGAATATTTGGTAGATGTCTGTTATGTCCATTTGATGTATCATATTGTTCAGTTCAGATGTCACTTGGTTTATTCTTTGTCTGGATGATCTGTCTAATATACATAATGGAGTACTAAAGTCCCCTACTACTAGTGTGTTGAGATTAATCTGTGCCTTAAAGTTCTCTAGAATTGTGTTTGTGTTCAGTGCACCAGAGTTTGGTGCGTATATATAAATGATTGTGTCATCTACATATAAAAAAGATGGATTTTGTTTCTTAATCCATTCTACTAGTCTATGCCTCTCGATTGCAGAGTTCAGACAATTGATATTTAAAGTTATTTTTGCGAGGTGTATATTGCTTTCCATCATTTTGGTTTCTGGTGCATTCTTGTTCTGGGTTGGTATTTCCACATTTGTACCCTGATTACATACTTTTTGTTGCTGCTTGGGTATAATGATTCCTTCCTTTTGCTCTTGGTATTGCTTCAAATGTTCTGTGAAGGCTTTCTGGCCATGAATTCTTTCAGCCTATTGTGTCATGAAATATTTTCCTTTCTTCTTCAACTGTAACAGACATTTTTGCTGGATAAAGTAGTCTTGGTTAGCATCTATAGTCATTTAGAACTGAGAATACTTTGGTCTAACTCTTCTGGCTTTCAATGCTTACATTGAGAAATTAGCTGTAATTCTGATAGGTTGTTTTTCTCTTGCAGCTTTCAGTATTCTCTCTTTGTTTTGAACATCTAGTGCCTTTATTATGACATGGCGTGGGGAGTTTCTTTTCTGGTCCTGTCTATTTGGTGTTCTGTATGCTTCTTGAATTTGTATGGGCATGTCTTTCCTTAATTTGGGAAATTTTCTTCTATAATCCTGTTGAAGAACTGGTCAATACTATTATCCTGAGATTCTTCTCCTTCTTCTATATGTATGATGGGTAGGGTTGGTCTTTTCATGGTGTCACACAATTCCTGATTATTCCATTCCCGTGTTTTTAAAATTTTTTCATAATCTTTGCTTGAGTGGTCCAGTTCTTCCATATTGTCTTCCAGTCTTGATATTCTATTTTCTACTTCATCCATTCTGTTACTGAGGCTTTCTCCTGTCCTTTCCTGATGGCTTATTGAGTGTTCCACTTCCCTTTTAATATCTTTTGTGAACTCATGCCAAAGTTAATCATTATCTTCTTTTAGTTTATCCCTATCTTCTTTTAGTTCTTTGATTTGTTTGTTTGTATGTTCTTTAAATTCCTTGAATTCTTTGATCATGTTTATGATATGATAGTTCTTTTAAGATCTGTGTTCTGGACTTCATCTAGGGGGTCTTATTATAGGAATCTTCCACAGGACTGGTAGCATTTAGCAGAGACTTATTAGGGGTTTTTC
The DNA here is from genome assembly GCA_009823505.1 of Rhizomys pruinosus. Lineage (NCBI taxonomy): Eukaryota > Metazoa > Chordata > Mammalia > Rodentia > Spalacidae > Rhizomys > Rhizomys pruinosus. The sequence continues at coordinate 384,404 of VZQC01008045.1, forward strand.
ATGTTAATATTTTTTTGTTGTGCTCTTGGCATATGGATTTCTTTTTTGTTTGTGATTCTGGTATGAAACTCAAGTGTTTCTTTGTTGAATTGAAGATGACTTTGCTTGTATTCTTCAGATGTCTTTGTTATCTTCTTATTAGGTATGCAAGGCTGGTTGGTCTAGGCTTCAGGTTCTCACTTCTGACTTTGTACTGGAGAGACTAGCTAATTCTCACCCAGCTAGTCAGAAGCTCCTCTAGAGACCTGAGATAGGTAATGATCATGCAGGCTTGAACTCCACACCATGTGGGGTTTATCTACCAGCTCTCCCAGGCTTGTTTCAAACATCTGGATTTGGGTCCAAGGGCAGGGAAGTCTAGCCTATAGCCAAGGGAGGGGTCCCGGGTCTTCTCTAGCTAGTGGGTAGGGAGTCTGGAATGTCTCTGAACCTGATGCCTTCTTGTTGTGGGGTCCAATGCTACTTACACTGTCAGAACAAGTATTCTTAACTGCTGAGCCATCTCTCCAGTCCCCTCTCCCCCATTTCTTTAAAATCCTTTGTGTTTGATTTAAAGAAGTGACTTACTTTGCCCAATGGAGCATTAGCAAGTAGGGCACAGAAGCCATTTGTAAAATACTTGGATCCTACAGCTTGTTTTCTTGCTATAATGTGAGAGACCACCTTTGAATGAAACATCAGTTAGTTGGTTTCCAGACAATAAGAAACATGTTCTGTGCTGGCTAAAGCTTGAGACTATCTTAGATAGTCTTAGAATCAGACTATCTTAGATCTGCATTTGTGTCAACTTCATCCAGACCAGAAGAGCTGAGTGCCACAGGTGCTATGAATAAGCCACTTAATAATCATTTTCAGTTGCTTGCTTAAAATATTATATTTATGGTCCCTTTATTAAGTCATATAACAACTTTCAATAATTATTTGTGTGTCCTTTAAGAATTTGAATGGTTAGCTAGCCATCTAAAGCAGTTTTGACAGATTTTGTTGCACAATACATTGTTATCGATATATCTCATACAACAGTCATGGTTCATAGCTTGGGAAGCTGTCCTTACTCATGAGGAAACCCTCAATGGTAAAGAAATAATCAGTGGAAGGTAATTCAAGAAGCTATGTGGGTTCCACAGATGTATAGAGGTGCTTTTTTTGCAAGCTGTTTCACCTTCTCATAGCAAAAGCTAACATGTAACTTCAAAAGTCAAATGGCACCTGTAATACTCCCACTGATGAAGGCCATGCTGGCAAGCTAAATTAATGGAGCTCATAAATGAAAGAATTGAAAATAAAAATGTGACCCTGTGAAATGCTTTTGTGTTTTTGTAAAGTGAGACCAGAGAAATATCTTTACTTTTTCCTTCTGGGACAGTAAGTGGTTTACAGTGTTAGGTTTAAGCAAATCAATGTCTTCAGAAAAAAATTCTGTTATACTTTTTTTTTTTTTTTTTGGTCTTTTTCGAGACAGGGTCTCCCTATAGCTCCAGCTGTCCTGGAACTCACTCTGTAGACCAGGCTGGCCTTGAACTCACAAAGATCCGCCTGTCTCTGCCTCCCAAGTGCTAGGATTAAAGGCGTGTACCACCACGCCCGGCAATTCTGTTATACTTTCAACAAATGTTGATGCATAAAAATCCACCAAGAAGAATCATTATTACACCATTGGTTGTGGATGGAGACCCCTAAATAGTCAGAAAATTCTCATTTCATGTAGGTACCTTGATGTTATGCCCAGTCCACTGGACAGAGCAATAACTGGCTATGTGCATTCAAAGGCACAGTGAACTCGAAACAGCACCTGCCCAAATACATGTTAGTGATGATTTTGACAGCCACAATGTCCTTTTTGTGTGCCAATAGCAAAGATTGGAGATATAATCATCATGTTGAACTATGAACAACTGTTAACAAACGTCCACCCTATACTTCATCTATAATGCTGACATATTTTTGTGCATCTGGAGGTATTTTAAAGATGCAGTGCAGGGGCTGGAGAGATGGCTCAGCAGTTAAGAGCGCCGACTGCTCTTGCAGAGGACCCTGGTTTGATTCCCAGCACCCACATGGCGGCCGAGAACCATCTTTAACTCCAGTTCCAGGGGAATCCGATGCCCTCTTCTGACTTCTGTGGCATTGCATGACACAGGTGCACCAACCTACATGCAGACAGTACACTCATACATATAAAAAAATAATAAATACATTTTAAAAAATTAAAAAAGGTGCAGTGCAAAAGGAAATACAAAAAAAGTATGGAGTTGTCAGGAATAGGAGAGTTGAAGGATTGGTCAACTTTCAAACAATATGAAATTGCTTTCCTCCAGACATTTCAACTTAGAGAGCAAGAACTTTCACTATAGTAAAGGTAAAGAAGAAGAAACAGCAGAACTTAGTGAATACGGATAAAGGATGTGATTCCTGGGGCAGAGGTACTTTAGGAAAGAAACAAAGAGAAGGTAGAGGTCGCCAGTAACAAGTCCTAGGGCCTCGTGTGCTCGGCAAGCACAATACCACCAAGACGCATTCCCAGTCCTTTGGGCTACACTTGACTTCAGGACTTGAAGACAAACCTCCTTGTCCTTCTTCTTTTCCTCTTTTTCATCTTCCTCCTCTTCCTCCTTCCTTGGGTCTACTCAAAACCCACTGTGTTGGAGTTATTCTGAGGAATAGTGTAGGGCATTCTGACATACCCAAAGATTTTATGAAACATGTTCTAACATTTGTTTCTCAAAATAGTTTGAAAGGGATAAGGAGTTCGATAAGTTTGAAGAAAATTACATACTAAATCTCACTTTTTATCATAATGGAGATTACTATAGTATATTGAGGCTTTAAGAAATACCAGAGTAAAGAAATAATTATCTCATTTACAAATGCAGTGCTTGTCAAGCCTATCTAAATATAGCAATGTCTCTCTTCATAAAATGACTTAATATGTATAATTGACTTTCTCTTAGAAATACTGAATTCATTGGCTCAATTCAACCAATAGCTACAAATATTATAGATATGTATATACTAGGCATTTTTGACAAATATAATGTATTAGATATGGTATAATAGGAAATATAAAACAAATACACTGAAGTATTATACAAAAAGAAAGAAAGACCAAATCAATAAGATGCTTTCACTGGGGTATAACAAATTTCAGCTCAGTGTGGCTTAAATAGTGAGAAGATAACTGTTTTATGGAACTGGAAGGTTCAAGGTTAGGTCAGGCTCGGTGAACTTGCTCTATTAGGGTTCTGGTTCCTTTTCCATATGAATCTTTATGTGAACACTCTTCTCTGGGTGTCAAGGTCACCCTCAAGCTGGCTTCTTTTATAAAAATAAAATATCTGCCATGCTGAAAACATTTTCCTTGAAGAATAGCTTTCATAGTGTCAGAAGATACTATGCAAGTTAATAGGAGAGAAGAATAATCAATGATCCTACCTATGGCCCAGCAAACTGTCTCTATTGGTACAGTAGTAGCTCTTTTATCTTGCAGGTAATCAACCTCTGTCTAATTAGATGCAAGGCCTGTTCAACAGGAGGGAACTCATGTGTGCTATTGTGAGCATAGCCAAGGACATCTGCTTGAGAGGGTGTGGACCCTAGAGGAAAAACCTACTTTTGTCATATCTCTAGACCAATGTCATTTCTTATTATATTCTAAATGTATCCTTATATTTATAGACAAGTGTACCTCTCACCACCCATCAAAAAAGCTTTTTTTGGTAACAGATAGAGACTATTACAAAGTTTTACAACTGATCAAACACAGAGAACAAATGTCCGTGGAGTGCCCAGCCCTAAGTGACGCAGCTATAATCCAACCTCCACACCTAAGGCTCAGAGAACATTGTGAAAGAGGCAGCAGAAAAATGTTGGAGCCAGAGGGGGAAGACAGTTGTTACTACTTAAGGCATTCTAGACAAGACAGGGAAGTTACAGCAGTGAAATCGCCACAGTATGGTAGTCTAACAAGCTGTGTGTGTGTGTGTGTGTGTGTGTGTGTGTGTGCATATACCTTAAGATGAAGAGCTGCTGGGAACCAATGGCTGCTAAGAGAGGGCAAATCACTTTTTTTCCCCAGGGACTAGCACCCTGAGATGTTGTCTAACTCCAAGTGAGTAGCCCTAAACACAGGTACACAAGACCATCACTGAATGGATTCAATGTATTTTATATGCATACATATACATATGCATGTATATGTAACAAAATAATCAAGGAAGAGGTGAGGAAATTGAGAGGGAGTTGGCGGGATGTTGGAGAAGTTGGAGGGGTGCTGGGAAGGATAGAAATGGTGCAAAGACTATATCCATGCATGATGTGATCACACACAAGGGCACACGTGTGCACACACACACACACACACGCATAAATTAACTCACTTGGAAAAAAAAATTGCCATGGCAATTTGAGCCACAAAGTTCCTAGTTTTCAAGTCCAGAAAGAAAAGTTCCCTCCCATAATGATAGTGCTAAGATAGGGCATGATTAGACCTCACCCGAACAAGTCTATGTCATCAGGAAAATGTCAAATGTGTATCAGTGAGGCTTGGCTTATCTGGACCAACGACTAAGTCAGAACAGTTGGATTATCTTTATTGGCATAGACCCTATTCCAGGCTCAGTCTTGTTGAAATCCTGTGGTTGCTACCATATGTTAGAGTGGGTAGAACAATGTTGCAGGGGAATAACCAAAAAAAGTCTATTACAGAAGGCTTGTTTAGAAGCTCAGGGTAGGAACTGCATGAGTCAAGAACCAAAACATCACTGAGTGAGTTCTTGAAGAGCTGTTAGCCAGACAGAGCCTCTTTGGATGGAGTAGTCATAGCAAGGTTTCTATGGTAAAAAGCATTCCACATTCCAAATACTTATAAAGTGAGATTTTGAAATGCCACCCATTAGTAAACTGGGAACTCCCTGTTTTCTTAGTGATAGTGGTAACCCTCTCACCATATTATATTTAAGGTACAGAAAGAGTATAATTGGCACATCCATGCAAAATCATTAGAGATCAACTACAGGCTTGCTTGAAAAGATGTCAGATTAGTGGAACTGACCAGAGACACATTTTTAGAACAAAATATTTGTTGTCAGGAATAAAAAGGATTTCTTTCTTTTCTCTGAGGATCTGTTACAGATTATATACTATTAATCCAAAGAATCATTTAGATTGAGATAAAAACACAGTCAGATTTTGAGGGACTGAAGAGATGGCCCCGCAGTTAAGAGCACTGACTGTTCTTGCACAAGACTTGGGTTTGATTCCCAGCACACAACTACTCATAACTCCAGTTCCCAGGGGATCTGACACTCTCCTCTGATCTCTTTTTTGTTTTTTGTTTTTTTTTTAGTCTTTTTGAGACAGGGTCTCCTTGTAGCCCCAGCTGTCCTGGAACTCGCTCTGTAGACCAGGCTGGCCTTGAACTCACAAAGATCTGCCTGCCTCTGCCTCCCAAGTGCTAGGATTAAAGGCGTGCGCCACCACGCCCAGCTCCTCCTCTGATCTCTTATGGGCATTGCACAACATGGGTGCGCTTACACACATGCAGGCAATGCATTCATATCCATAAAATAAAAATAGTAAATAAAATAAAATACAGTCAGATTTTGAAATACATATGGAGTTTTCCTGGACTGTTCATCACTTTATCAAATAACTAAGAAAGATTATCATGTTAATATAAACCTCCTGGATAAAGCTTAATACTCAAAAGCTATTAACAATGTGAATTAGGAGGAAGAGGAAGAGGAGGACAAAGAACAATAGTTAAATAGTGAAGAATTACATGGGTAGTGAGCAGTTGACAAAAAGACTAGTTACCGGACTAATAAAAGATAGCTCTGATATATTTTGTTCTTTAAAAATGCTTCCCTCAGTTTGGATTTTCATTTTAAATTTGTGGTCTTTCTTCTTTCCCTACGCCTCCAGCCTTCCTCCCATTTAAGGAACCTGTGTTGGTCTTGACATGTGGATTTTTCTGTAAAATCTCAAGCTTTGGTATTGTTCATTCTACTTCCCCCAGTGACTGGTTTTAAATATGTAATTACTTCTAGGTGGAAAGGAGAGGATTAGCAGACCCTGCCCTAATTGCTTGTTTTTGTAGAGTTGTTAAGAAAGATTTGGGCTCCAGAAACAGAGGGTGTAGCCAGACGGAAGGCAGCCTGGAGTTCAAAAGTCTTGTAATCTTTGGCTCCACAGGCCTATAAAATGGAAGTGTTGACTGAATGCAAACAGCCTGTGAGGCCCAGGTCCCAGAAAGGACTGAGGCCCACCAGTCATTTGAAAAGACAGGGGGGTTCATAACGACCCTGACTGGCTTGTTAATGGATTTGATTTCCCCTTCTCTGTGAATGCCAGACCCGAAGCTGTCTGCCACACAACAAAGCTGTTCTCTGCTCCCAGATTCCTGGAATTTAAGAATAAACGAGGCCTCTCTAAAAGACCCTGCATGAAAGAAGTAAATTAGAAATTTGAAGGGATGATGATGCAGTAATAATATACTCTAGTTTCCTGGTGTCCCTCTTGAGGTAATGATTATATGTAATTTGTGAGCAAGATTGAGCTCAATATTAAAACATTATTACAGACAAGTAGAAGCAGGGGCTCTTCTGGGAAAGTGTGAGTGATCATTCACCTCCTCACCTTCAAGTCTTAAGGGTTACCGGAGGTTAGAAGGGTTAATGAGTATGGAAAGTTTTGCTGGGTGAGAGGGCATTTTAAAAATGAAGCTGGAAGCTCTTTGAAGCCATTGACTTCACAACAAATCCTGCTTCCCAGTGCTCCATGGGTTCCTATGAATTGACTGGGTGTCCACAAGGAGAACCTGCTCACCTTAGATGCAAAGTGGGAGGTATATTCTCTACCTGATTGATTTGTGGAATAAAATGTACATGTACAAGAATATGTAACATAATAACACATCAACACAGGTTAGCAGAAGATGCCATTTGAAGATAAATGGACATAGACTTTTATTTTATTTTATTTTTAAAAATTTATTTATTTCTGTATGTCTATGAATGTACTGCCTGCATGTAGGTTTGTGCACCCGTGTTGTGCAATGCCACGGAGGTCAGGAGAGGGTGTCAGATTCCCCTGGAACTGGAGTTCTCCTGGAATTGGAGTTTCAGACAGTTTTCAGCTGCCATGTGGGTGCTGGGGATCGAACCTGGGGCCTCTGTAAGAGCAGTCAGCGCTCTTAACCGCTAGTCTATCTCTCCAGCCCCAGACATAGACTTTTAAACAATTACTTTTTAGGTAGGCAGAAACAGGTAAGAATGAGCAGTCATTTCCATTTTCTTAAAAAAATTTAAAAATGTTTTATTTATTTTTATTTTTTATGTGTGAGTGTATTGACTATGTATGTAAGTGCACCTGTGTTTTTTTTTTAAATCCTTTAAAATATTTTATTTATTGCTTTTATTTTATGAGTATGAGTGTATTGCCTGCATGTATGTAAGTATGCTTGTGTTGTGCAAGGCCCTGGGGAGGTCGGAAGAAAGCTTCAGATCCCCTGCAACTGGAATTGCAGAAGGTTGTTAATTGCTATGTAGGTGCTGGGAACTAAACCTGGTTGTCTGCAAGAGCAGCCAGTACTCTTAACCATTGAGCCATCTCTCCAGTGCGGGCCTCCCCCACCCCAGGTTTTCTACCTAACTTTTATTTTTTTTGGTCAGCAATCTAATTAAAAGTTATTTTAGGAAAGATGTATGGCATCCAACTTTGAAGAAATTATAAATGGAAATATATTTTAAAGTTGTTTTAATGAATCTAGTTCCTTCCCTTTCTTTTCAGAATAGGAATCTTTAGTCTTAGAAAATCTTCGAGGCTGGAGAGATGGCCTAGCGGTTAAGAGCACCGACCGCTCTTGCAGAGGACCCGGGTTCTACCCCCAGCACCCACATGGCAGCTGAGAACCGTCTGTAACTCCAATTTCAGGAGAACTCCAGTTCTAGGGGAATCCGACACCCACTTCTGACACGGGTGCACAAACCTACATGCAGACAGTACATTCAAACACATAAAAAATAGCTGGGCATGGCAGCACACGCCTTTAATCCTAGCAGTTGGGAGGCAGAGGCAGGCGGATCTTTGTGAGCTCAAGGCCAGCCTGGTCTACAGAGTGAGTTCCAGGACGGCTGGGGCTACAAAGAGACCCTGTCTTGAAAAGACCAAAAAAAAAAAAAGAAAATCGTCATTACTTTTTCACATTTTGCTGAAAACTGGTAAAAGTAGTTTATTTTAGTATTTGGACCATGAAATCAAGAGGTTTCCTACAATCATACTTATGTCACTAACCCCTATACTTGGTTATATTAAAACATTTCCTCCTCAAAGTAGGGTTTGATATTTGAGAAAGCACTTTTTTTTTGAGAGGGGGTCTCATTATGTAGCCCTGGCTGGCCTGGAACTCACTATGTAGACCAAACTAGCCTCAAACTCACAGAGGTCCATCTGACTCTGCCTCCCGAGGGCTGGGATCAAAGGCATGTGCCACTATGCCTGGCAAGGAAACATTTCTTATTCTTAAACTCATTTGTGTTTGTGATCTTTTAAAACTAAGAAACTGAGATAATTTGGGGTCTAAATTCATGAAATTTCACACTTGTTACGGGAACTTTACTTCCATCTACAAACATTTCTGAATTCACTGTATGTCTGGAAGGCCTGTCCATTCGATGAGCTGCCTTATATTGGCAACCCTCTGACTTTCTGTTTTCTTGGAGAAAAAAAAAATAAGACCCATTAAACAACTTGATCCCTGAAAGTAGTTACTGCCTTAGTTACTTGAAAGGAACTTTTTAATCTAATTCAAATAAAATGTCTACCCTGCAAACAATTACAAAGGTTATGCATATTTTGAGCTCTAGTCTGGCAGTTGCTTTCTCTGACTCCAGAACTGCCCTGCAGACGAAGTGAGAGGACCTCGAAGACCAGTAGATGTGCAAAGAAATATCACTCCTTTATTTAGCTCATTCAAGAGTATCTACCTGCTTGTTTGTGGGAAGATGTAAATACATTTCTAGTGTCTTAAATACATTTCTAGTGTCATAAATACATTTCTAGTGTCCATCTGGCTGGGCGTGGTGGCGCACACCTTTAATCCTAGCACTTGGGAGGCAGAGGCAGGTGGATCTTTGTGAGTTCAAGGTCCGCCTGGTCTACAAAGTGAGCTCCAGGCCAGCTGGGACTAAACGGAGACCCTGTCTCAAAAAAAAAAAGACAAAAAAAAATAAATAAAATTAGTTCATCTTGACAATTACACAGTTCTTCAGGTTATGCTCACCTTCTCGTGAATAAGACTATCCAGAGTGTCAAGTAGTCTGCATTGCCACTTACCCTTGTGTGTAACACTGAGCTAGGAAACTCAGAGATGAATTTTGCTTACCCTTGTATATCCCAGGAGCAGGGGAACTGATCTGAGCATCTTCAGATGAGGTGTCTTCTGGGCTCTAAGGTCATGGCCATCAGGTTTCTTACCACTGTCTTTGTTCCTGGCTTTCAGAGCATATATATATATAGGCTATTCTTTTGCTCAGGCAATGTGTGGCTGATTCAATGTTTCTGACAGACCCTTATCTGGCCTTGCATTCTGGGATTCCTTTCCATTTTGCTATAGAGTCCTTATGCTTTGCCTTGATGGTCGGTTCCACAGCAGTGTATACTGCTATCTTCTCTGAATCCAGGCCACAGAAGAATGCAGGTGGATTAGAAATCCTAAACCTTAAGGCTTCCTTGCCAATCCCCATGGAGGTGGCTGTGCCTTAGATTGCATTTTTTTTGCTGGAGGTTGCTTTTGATCCTCTAAATTGGGATAGCTTGGGGCTAGAGAGATGGCTCAGCAGTTAAGAATACTTTCTATTCTTCCAAACGACCTGGGTTCAATTTCCAGCACCCACATGACAGCTAACAACTGTCTATAACTCCAGTTCAATGGAATCCCACACCTTCTGGGTTCTGTGGGGCAATGTATGCATATGGTGCACTTACATACAGGCAAAACACCCACACACGTAAAATAAAATAAAACATTAAAAAAAATTGGGATGGTTTATTGCGTGGACACTTCTATGAAGCTAGTTTCTCCTTTACATTGTGGAAACCATGAAGGGGATGATGTAGACGGACATGTTTCTTCTCCCCTCCCCTCCCCNCTGTCTCAAAAAGACCCCCCCCCAAAAAAAAGAAGTGATATTTGAATTTGGATCTCAGTACAAAAGCAAAAGTTTCCTAAATGTTAAGGGAGAAGGGAGGAGAAGGGAGGAGGAGAAAGGCTCTGGGGCTGGAGAGATGGCCTAGCAGGTAAGGGCGCCAACTGCTCTTGCAGAGGACCCGGGTTCGATCCCCAGCGCCCACATGGTGGCTGAGAACCGTCTTTGACTCCAGTTCCAGGGGAATCCGACGCCCTCTTCTGACCTCCGCGGCAATGCACGACACGGGTGCACAAACCTACAGTACATTCATACACATACAAGAATAAATAAAAAATTTTAAAAAGTTAGGTGTCTCCAAAGATGAGTGGTATCAGAATTGGAAAATCTTGAACTTCAAGGAATCAAATAAAGGTTTAAAGTTTGGTTTTTGTTGTTGTTGTTGTTTTTGGTCTTTTTTTAAAATTTTATTTATTTCTGAATGTACTGTCTGCATTTAAGTCTGTGCACCCGTGTTGTGCAATGCCACGGAAGTCAGAAGAGGGTGTCGGATTCCCCTGGAACTGGAGTTCTCCTGGAATTGGAGTTTCAGAAGGTTCTTGGCCGCCATGTGGGTGCTGGGGATCGAACCCGGGTCCTTTGTAAGAGCGGTCGGTGATCTTAACCGCTAGGCCATCTCTCCAGCCCTTTTTTTTGTCTTTTTGAGACAGGTTCCCCCTGTAGTCCCAGCTGGCCTGGAACTCCCTATGTAGACAAGGTTGGCCTTGAACTCACAGGTATCCACCTGCCTCTGCCTCCCAAGTGCTGAGATTAAAGGTATGTGCCACCAGGCCCTGCTTTTATTTTTTATGTATTTATTTTTAGACAGGGTCTCCCTGTAGCCCCAGCTGCTCTGGAACTCGCTATGTAGACCAGCAGGCTGGCCTCAATTTCAGAGCAATCCACTTGCCTCTGCCCCCCAAGTGCTGGTATTAAAAGCATGTGCCACCACATCTGACTTATTTTTGACATTTTGTAAATTGAAATGGAAATGAAATGTAACCTTATAGTACATAAGCGTTTCCTCTCTCTGACAAAATATAGCTGAATGGATATACTCACTACCTATTTTGCCTCCCAGTCCATCAATTAATTTGTTATTACGTTATCCTTTATGCTACTTAGTCTTACTGAAGGTATAATTTCCATTTATTTGCTTGTTTATGTTCTGTTTCTGTCAGTAAACTCGAAGTATGAAGATAGGAATACTTCATCTGTTTTATACACCATAGCATTCGAATGCCCAGAATAGGATACGCTCATAACAAGGAATCAATCTGTTGACCAAATGATCTTATAAAGGGGTGGATGACTGCATCCATAGCCAGAGTGTACAGTCAATTGGCTTTTTCCTACTAGTCTATAGTACAAGTCAGCTGTTTCCTGTTAATTACAAATCTCTGTAGAATTTTACTTTCTATAGACTTTTCAACAATGGCTGATTAGTAGCAGTGTAATTATTGATGACTAAGCAGTGTGCATGTGTGTGTGTGTGTGTGTGCCCATGTGTGAGTGTGGGCACGCATAGGGAGATTGGAAGACAACCTCAGATGTTGGTCCTTGCCTTTCACCTTGTTTGAGACAGGATGTTTTGTTCACGTCTGTGATAATCTGGCCCACACACTTCCAGGGAGTTTTCTGTCTCTGCGTCCCATCGCATCATAGCAGTGCCCGGATAACAGCAGATACAGATGTGTGCTGATGCATCTAACTTCATGCTTACACAGCAAGTGCTTTATCTTTTATCTATTCAGCCATCTCTACTGCCCCTATATACTTTTACTAACACTCTATTCATTTGTTCATTTTTGTAGTTTGGTGCCCAACCCAGTACTTGGCATATTGTAAACATCAGTAGTGTTTGCTCAATCAGTTTAATATGAAATGTAAGCTTGGAACTTACTTTCCTGAAAGTCTATGTATAAATGACCCTGAAGCCACCACGTCCCAGTTAATAACTATACAAGTCATGTTCTGTTTATTCTAAGTAATTGAACAAGATCCTCAATCTCAGTCTACTTTAGTCTATCTTAATTTGTATGCTGTTGTTGAGCTTCATAGCGAGCTAAGAAAAGGCATTGCTGGAATTGGTGCTTTCAGTCTGTTGGGAAGCTCTGCCAGTAATTTAGGATATATAAAGTTCCTTACTCTGACATTTCAGTTCATGGTATTAAAATGATGTTTCCCTCACCCCCAACATTCTCTCTGGTCTCAAAGCAGTGGAGCAGAACTATTCACAAATTAATCATGGAGTTCTTGCATTGTTATGGTGGATGAGGATTTGCACAGCTATTATTGACTTCATGGGTTGGCAAGTTATTTAGATTTTCTATGCTGGGAGGGATTGACCACAGGAATTGTTCAGACATCCATGAATAAGTTGTTCCAGGCTGGTGTCTACAGTGAGCACAAGATCCCACTGCTTCCCCGTGATTAAGGCTGTGCGTCATCCTAGATTTATGCCCAAGCCATTTGGATCTCTTGGAATGGCCTCACCTGTGTTTAGAGGCTTGGTTCTGGGAACTGAGGTCTGGGCATATCACCAGGGCTCTAGGACTGTTGACATCTTTGGGCAGTTCTCCAGCTGCTCAGAGGAGTGATTTAATTGAGTTCTCTCTTGCACTGATGGTACCAACATTTAGGACCATAAATTTAGATATAGAGTTAGGATATGTGTTGCTATTGTCTAATGATGTTTACTTAGCTCAACATTTACACTGACTCTCCATTGAAATTGTGTACAGTTTGTTTGTAGTAGGCCACTTAGGGTAAGAAAGACTGCTGGAGAAGTCACAACATTTTATTGAAAAATGAATATGAAACACCTATTGGGTATAAGGTTCTTTTATTTATTTATTTATTTTTTTTTATTTTTTGGGGGGGTATAAGGTTCTATACTAGAGAGATACAGGGGAGAGCAAGAAAGATTCTTATCCTCATGGAACTTGAGTTTTAATGTTAGTCACAGATTTATACTTTGATACAAGTAGCATATGAAAAGGTCTTCCTTCCTTCCTTCCTTCCTTCCTTCCTTCCTTCTTTCCTTTCTTTCTTTCTTTCTTTCTTTCTTTCTTTCTTTCTTTCTTTCTTTCTTTCTTTCTTTCTCTTTCTTTGTTGAGGAAGTCTTTCTATGTATCCTGAGTTGGCCTCAGATTGATGAGACTTCTGGCTTTGCCTGTGAATGGCTAGGACTGCAGACATGTTATCATCTCCAAATTAAGTATTTTGACATAAGAAGACATTTAATTTTTTTTCAAGTTTTCCTATAGCATATGGATAGAGAAATATACTGGCCTTAAGTTGTAACCTCATGAAAGTTGATGGACTCTTTTGTCCTTGGGAAGTTATAGAATCTCCTTATATTACCTTCCATGTGTGAGAGCCATTTAAAACAGTCTTGAAAATTGCAAAATAGAAATGAATGAACAAATGAATTTCTGAAGAAAATCATCTAAATTAATCAGAAATATGAGTAATAAAAATGGAATTTTACATACACTTTTTTTTTTTTTTGGTCTTTTCAAGACAGGGTCTCCCTGTAGCCCCAGCTGTCCTGGAACTCACTGTGTAGACCAGGCTTTGAACTCACAAAGATCTGCCTGCCTCTGCCTCCCAAGTGCTAGGATTAAAGGCGTGCGCCACCACGCCCGGCTAAAATTGACATACTCTTAAGCATTCTTTGATATTTATCTTCTTGGGATCTTTTTTCCTACTTCTGGTAAAAACACACAATAGAAAAATCATAGGTGCCGAGATTTGTTTCTTCCTTCGCTGAAGCACAATTTTCTGGGTTGTTTTTGTTACTGATTTTATAAGGGCGATATTTTAAATTTCCAACTCTTGGAGATAACTTTTATTTCTCAGGAAAATCCTTTTTTCCTCCCTCTGCTGCCATGTTCCTCGGCAGAGAGAGCACAGCACCTTGTAAGTCTCTCCTCCTCCCACGGCACGCTTCATAATGCCAGCGTTTTTCAGCTCAGCTTCCAAATTTAATTCATTTGTTAGGCCTATTTTTACCTTGAGACATGAAATCTGAATGTGTTGCTAAACTATCAGGGAAAGTACTTTTCTTTGTGCCTTCCATCTAAGGCAATATGTGCTTTCCTAATGGTATTATTTATAGCTCTGGGCTGTGAAAACGCAGCAGAGGCAGGCTGCCTACATCTCATGTCACGCTTTCTCTTTCTCTCTTGCTCTCTCTCTCTTTTTTATTTTGGTTAGTAGTTAGTCATTAGTGCTGACTTGTTTGGTCACAAGCAAAGAGAGAGTGAATGTGTAAAATGCAATATGCTTCATGTGTCCAATCTGTGGGGGGAACTTCCTGAGTGAGGTCCTCACTTGACAAGGGTTCCAGGTTGAGGAGGTGTCCTCTGCATCTCTGGACTCATCCTTCCTGCTTTGGAAATTTGTGTTTATGAACATGTCAGTTAAGAGAGGATCGTTTCATTTATGCTGCAGTGACAAAAGGCTCCCAAATCTCAGGCAGACTGATGTCTCTTCCAATGACATCCTTTCCAGCTTGGCCGTCTCTCCACTGCCTGCCATCTAATGGAGCAGCTCTGCCTGGAACACTCAATCTTTATAGCAGAAGGAATGAAACAAAGTGAAGCCCTTTGCTGGTTCCAAAGGCTTCCAGGAGGAGGTGATATTCGTAGTTTCTGTCCACGTTTCACTGGCTCTAGCAAGTCATCTCGTCATTCCTGAGTTCAGCACAGGAGTGGTGTGCAATCTTCCCTCAGGGTACTGGGGAAGAGACTGGTGAACACCATTACAGTGTGCATTCAGTGACTATTTGCTGATTGTCAACAGTAGGATGTTTTCAGAGAGCTGAACCCTGTGACTGACTGCCAAACAGTACTTTCTTTCTTATGACTTTTTCTCCCTGGGCTTGGGAAGAGACATTAGATGGTCTCATTGTTTAGAACACTACGCTCTTGAGGCTACTCTCTAGGGTGTTTATATTTACATTGTGTGTGGTGTCTGTATTTATTGCTTGATCTACTCAGCTAAAAGATTAATTTTTTTTAATTTTATTTATTTTTCGTATGTGTGTGAATGTACTGTCTGCATGCAGGTTTGTGCACCCGTGTCACGCAATGCCGCGGAGGTCAGAAGAGGGTCTCGGATTCCCCGGGAACTGGAGTTCTCCTGGAATTGGAGTTACAGATGGTTCTCAACCGCCATGTGGATGCTGGGGGATCGAACCCGGGTCCTCTGCAAGAGCAGTTGGTGCTCTTAACCGCTAGGCTATCTCTCCAGCCCCCAAAGATTAATTTTTTAAAGATTTGATATCTTGCCTACATATACAGGCTCAGCTCTTGCCACATTTTCTCTTAGACTCTAAGCTCTAGGCTGCAATTAATTATTTATTATTCTAGACATTTCCTCTTGAATCCTTTAGTGCTTAAATCATTTTTTTGCCTTTTCTAATCTAGGTCAGTTGCCTCGGTGTTCCAATAGCAGGCTTTCCTTTTGATTTTGATCATAATTCTTATCCTGTGGAAGTAGTATTTGTTTACTAGTCTCACTAAATCTAATTCATCATTTCTCAGAGGGCTGAGAGTCCAGCTTTATTTCTCACCATTCTTATCTTTTGACCAGAATGTTACAGTCACACTGGACACCTGGCTGTTCAGCCTAGTTGGACCACACCTTGGTATCTCTCCACTATCCATATCTGCTGCCTCAAATGTCCTTTCCCTGTCGTCTTCAGAACAGTTTTATGTCCCAATTTAAATATCATTTCCAGCTGGGCTTGATAGTGTGAAGCAGGAGTTCAAGATCAAGGCTTTCTTGGGCTACAAGGATGAGTTCCAGGTTAGCCTGAGAAACTCAATGAGACTCTTTAAAAAATATTTTATTTATGTGTATTTTTATTTTTATTTATTTTTCTTCTTTTTCCTACTTTTTATTACATTTGTTTTTTTTATTTATTATATTTTAAGGGATTCACAATATAAGAGCACAGTTGTTTTCAAATCACATTGACGTTGCTCAGTTTGCCAAACAATTAGGTAATTGGCGCTAGCATCCACAGATGGGGGATACCATTCGTCGTTTGTTTTTCTGGGACTGTGTTACTTCACTCAGCATGATGTCCTCCAGCTCCAGCTATTTTCCTGCAAAGCTCATGATGTCATCTTTCTTTACTGCTGCATAGAATTCCATTGTGTAGATGTACCACATTTTCTCTATCCACTCATCAGTTGAGGGGCATTTGGGTTGGTTCCAGCTCCTTGCTATTGTGAAGAGAGCTGCAATAAAAAGCAATAAACATGGCTGTGCATGTATCTCTGCAGTAAGATGAGTCTTGTGGGTACTTTTATTTTTATTTTATGTGTATGAATGCATTGCCTGTATGTGTGTAAGTGCACCCGTGTGGTGCAATGCCTACAGAGGTCAGAAGAGGATGTCAAATTCCCCTGGAACTGGATTTACAGAAGGTTGTTAGCTGCTATCTGGGAATCAGGCCTGGTTCTTCTGCAAGAGGAGTCAGTGTTCTTAGCTGATGAGCCATCTCTCCCGGACTCTTTTTTACAATAAAGAATAAGAAGAAGTCTGGGTATAGTTTAGCCAAGTCCTGAATTCAATTCCTGTTACTGTTTAAAAAGAAAAATTCATTCTCAGGTAACCTAACTCTGATACTGACAGAATCTTTGCACACCCTCATAAGCTCCCAGTGCTTTTCTTATTTATTTCTTTATCATCTTTCTTCAAAAATTTTCAAAAACATACAAGACTCATGGGCAGAAATGTTAGTGTTATTTGTCTCTGGATTATCAATTCTAGGGATAAAGTTGGTTATTCCATACATAGCTTTTGAATTCTGAACAAATTAATAAAATTATGGTTCTTTAAATATACAAGTTAAAGCCTTTATTATCTTTAAGCATTAAGTATTTGCTGACTATTAAATAATGAAATTCTAGAAACTCTTCCCAACCCAGGTGAAATCTCATCTTCCATGTACATCTTCTGAAAACTGTGTTTTGGGGTAGACTTGTTTTTGTCAGTGGTACTACAGTTTGGGTCATAAATGTCCTCCAAATGTCCAAGAATTAAAGACTTGCTCAAGGTACTATTGGGAGATTGTGGAACCTTTAAGAGGTGGGGCTTAGGAAAGGAAGGTAGCTCATTAGGAGAGCTCTCTGAAGGGACTACTGGGATTTCAAGTCTTTCCCGTCCCTTTCTCTTTTCTACCTAGCCACGAGTCAAGCATTCTTCACCAGGAACTCCTGTCAGGCAGTACTGATTCACTACAGGCCTGGATGCAATGGGGTCAAGACTGTCAAAGTAAGCCTTTCCTCTTTTGAAGTTGATTTTCTCAGGTGTTTTGTTGCAGTCATAGTGAGGGACTAACACAAATGGCTTGTATAGAAAGGCTTCGGGTATCTTTGTGAGTTCAAGGCCAGCCTGGTCTACAGAGTGAGTTCCAGGCAAGCTGGGGCTACAGGGAGACCCTGTCTTGAAACGACCCCCCAAAAAATAAAAAATAAAAATAAAGAAAGGCTTCACGGGGCAAGTACGATGGCCATAGATAACTCATATTTAAATGGATTCTATGGGGATTCAAAGACTGCAAACATTTTGAATCAATTAATCATACTTTTATGATCGTAACTTAACCACGGAGAATTAAGTTCTACAACTTCATGGTCATTTCTTGGGATGAGCTTTTAAGACGATGCAATATACTGGGCTGGAGAGATGGCTCAGTGGCTAAGAGCACTGGCTGTTCTTGCAGAGAACTGGGGCTCAATTCCCAGTATCCACATGGTTGCTAACAATGGTCTGTCACTCCAGTTTCAGAGGATCTGACACCCTCTTTTGAACACTGGGGACATTGCTTGACATGGGTGCACGACTTACATGCAAGCAATACACTCATACACATAAAATAAAAATAAAAAATAAAGAGAATCAATATGATTTGGTAATACCTGAGGAAAGTTTTTCATAACATCATTAAATCATAACTTCTTTTTCTTGCAAACAGAATGTGCGTGACATTTTGATTTTAATATTCTACTTAATTTAGAAGGTGTATGACCTTGGACAAGTTGAGAAAAATCTGTGTCTCTGATTTTTCATCTCCAGATACCAGACAATATTGACATCCCAGGGTTACTGAGAAGGTCATTGACTAAAAATTAATTGAAGAATAAGATCTATTTTACAATGATTAGCTTTTAAAAGTCTTATTTAGATATATTGAACTTTGTGGAAATAATGAACACAAAAGAAACCTCTCAAAGATTGAAAGAAATTAATGAAAGTTAATATAACAAGAACCTATTGGTGAAAGGTTTTTTTAATAAATTTTTTAATTTATTATTTTTTATGTGTATGAGTGTATTGACTGCATGTAGGTTGGTGCACCATGTCGTGCAATGCTGTGGAGGTCAGAAGAGGGCGTCAGATTCCCCTGGAAGTGGAGTTAAAGACGGTTCTTAGCTGCCATGTGGGTGCTGGGAATCGAACCTGGGTCCTCTGCAAAAGCAGTCGGCACTCTTAACCACTGAGTCACCTCTCCAGCCCCAAAAGAGGGTTTTTTTTTAAGTATTACTTTATTTATTTATTTATTTTTAGTATTGTAGTTTTAATGGAAAATAATATAACAAAAAACTATTGGTGAAAGAGGATTTTTTAAAGTATTATTATTATTATTTAGTACTGTAGTTTAAATGTAAAATAGCTAATTTAACAGAATAATTTCACTTAAGGAAAAGATTAAAAAATAAACAAAACCTCAGGGTTAAAAATTATTCAGAAACAAAAATAGCAGGATCAAAATGTAGGCTTGAAATATCCTATAGATTTTACTTGTAAACTGATTTTTCTATTGATAATTTGTCTTAGAGAATTTTCCACATAGTGTGATAGTCATCAGCAATATTTTCAATGGGTACATGGTATTCCACTTTGTGTGACTACAGAACCATCTCTAACCAGCGTTCTTTTGTTTTAAAGGTATTTGGTTATTACAACTCAGTGACTAATACCTTTGTAAGAAGGTGAAACACTTTTTATAAAATGAACATTTTTTGACTCTGTCTAGTTTTCTATGGATTTCAGGGGGAAAAATCTGAAAAACCACTTTGGAGAAAAATAGACTATATATGTTTTATTCATTTTTCTTATTTCATTGATATTCTAATTATCTGGCATTAGAACCATTTAATAAATAAGAGTCTTTTGAAGTAAAGCTTTCTTTATCTTCCAATAGTGCCTGACACTGTGACAAAATTTGAGACAGCGTCTGATCTTGCCCTTTAAAATAAGCAAACCTCAAATCCCTCAACTCAAATAGCTCAAAAAACAGCATGAAAGGATTGAAATGCCACAGAAAAACTGCTAGGATTTGATCAGTGAGCATTTATTTGACCTGAGCTTATTCCTGTGCTATTTATAGTCAAAGGCAAACATAATTTTAGGTCTCCTTTGAAACCACAAGCAAAACTAAATGTTTCTGTGAGAGGCAAGGAGAAATGGATTGGGAAGAAACTAATTTTGTGCTTCTCACTCAGCATGGTGAACACATTTTATGAAGAGTTGTTCAATCAGCAAACTGATGAAAGAAAATAGAATATTAATTTCATATTTGTGGCAAAGAAGCTACTAATTCAGCACTGAACATGAGTTAAAATTTTCAACATGACTGATGTCAGAGCTCCTGTATTGATATATTTTGCTTAAGTGCATAGTTTAAGGACTTTAGTATTATATTTGGTTCTGAACTGAGAATAATCCTTTTCACAGTTCTTATGTCTATTAGTCAATTAAAGAAGGCAGTTTTACTGGTTTTATAAGAGATTACCTCTATAATAGTTGTCTCCAATTTACAGTTGGAGAGCGACCTCATCATCGTCATATTTCTCCTTGTCTATGGGGGGGAGCAAAAAGTCTCTCATATCAAACCTTTGCGCACCTAGAAGGTAAGTTTCATTAGGATCATTATAAATAGGTTAAATGTAGGTCCACAGAGGGTTGTGTTTATGGCAATCTGAGCTTTCTTCCTTTCAATGTCAGACGGGTCAACCTTTCAGTTGGCACTTTCTGTACATCTACCAATGCAAAGCTGTATTCTTTTCTTTCTCAGCCTTAAGTTGGTGACATTTTGTCCATTGGGAACCCACAAATCTTTTCCCGTAGTTACGTTAAGATTTTAATTGCAAGGTTTTGACCAAAAGGTTATTCTATCGTCATCTGTACCCCCCCCCCTTTTTTTTAACCCATGAGTCTCCAGAAGACAGTTGTATTATACATAACTATAGGTGGAATTCAAAACATCATTTCATCAAATTCACCCATGTTGTTTTGGGTGACTATATATGATTAACTTGGAAGCAAACTTAAAGATTTCTACCAGGGCAGATGGTTGGCCATGGGATCCAAGCCCCACCCACAAAAGGTAAAGGCCCTTGCCCTAACTGGGATACCTGCAAGAAGAGAGGCGATAAGGCTCTGCTGCCGAAGACGTGACGTTAACATGGGAAAGATGTATTGAGACCCAACACTGCAGTGTACGGTGGCCTCTGGAACACCAGAGTAGTTTACCAAAGGCCACTAACCAATAAAGCAAATTGGGTCTCCTTAGTCAAGCAAGACTCCACCGTCAGCACACCAGCTACACTCAACTCCTGCCTGGAATACTGTGCAGCAGAGGAGCCATATGTGTCTGTATATCCCAAATCTAATTGGCTATTGGCTCCTCCTTGGAGGAATAAAACCCATGGCTGATGCCACAAGCTTACACCCTCTACAGGTTAGGAGATGTTATAAGCCACAATAAGACCTGTCATATTTAACAGGAAAAAATGTAATTCATGGATTAATATACAATCCATAACTAGGTGTACTATCCAAGAACCTACCATAACTATTAGTGCTGTTTAAATACCTATATCTAACTGCTTGTGCTTCATTAGTAGATCGAAAGGTTTTCCTGGACAAAATGTCAGCCATGAAGGAAAAAGCCAGAATTGACCAGAGTCCAAAAACAACAGCTCCAGAGAGAGTTGACGTGCTTCTCATCCACCTGTGCCCCTTTTCTAAGCCTAGGGAACAACCTCTGGGAAGAGGGGGCATGGTAGAATGTAAGAGGCTGCGATTGGGATGATGGTGAAACTACAACAATGTATTCTGGACAGCTCAGTTTGATCAACTTGATTGAACATACAACCCCTCACCCCCTGCTGGAAGGTGGGGCTGTGGGTGTTTGGGCACACAGCCTGCAAATTGGGTTTTACAGGAAGGATGCTTGTACTCAGGATTATCACTTATAGCTAAAAAATGAAAAAAAAACTGAGAGAAAGATGCAGGACAGTTATGGCACATGCATGATTGGGATGGAGGGGGTGGGGGGAAGGGAAAAGGGAAATATGCCTGAACTGAATTGGAAAAATGTATGAAATGCGCAAAGCATCAATAAAAATGTTAAAAAATTTTTTCAACATGAGCCGGGCGTGGTGGCGCATGCCTTTATCCTAGCACTTGGCAGCAGAGGCAGGCGGATCTTTGGAGTTCAGGCCAGCCTGGTCTACAGAGCAAATTCCAGGACAGCTGGGGCTACAAAGGAGACCCTACTACCAGAAAAGAACCAAAAAAAAATTTTTTTTCAACATGAAATTTTGCACAAAACACAATTTCTATCACCTTGAACATCAGTGAGCATTGAAAAATATCTGCAATTAAGATAGTATTTTAGCACTCACTGCTTTTGTCTGAGTAGCCAGAGGCCAGGACGAAGACTAATAATCATTTATTGTGTGTAGCTGGCAATGGATGACCATTCCCAGGAACTCAGTTTACCTTTTAGAAACAACCTCACTATATAGAGCATTGATAATATGCCAGGTACCTTTCTACTTTATAGATGAAGAAACAGAGACTAAATAGTGTTGTTTTTTTTTTTAATTTCTTTCAAGGTTGTGAAGACAGTAGACAGAGCTGGTATAGTTCCCTGCTTCCGCATGACACCAAATCCAGTACCTCTACTATATTCACTGCCTCTCTCTTGAATTTATAATCTAAGAATGTGTATTAGAATGACTTGTGATCCTCCCACAGAAACACCTGCTGATATTTTCTAAAATGTTAGAAGTCACACATTTTCGGGGATGGAGAGATGGCCTAGCGGTTAAGAGCGCCAACTGCTCTTAGAGAGGACCTGGGTTTGATCCTCAGCACACACATGGCGGCTAAGAACCATCTTTAACTCGATTCCAGGGGAATCTGATGCCCTCTTCTGACCTCCTCGGCATTACACGACACTGGTGCACCAACCTACGTGCAGACACTCATACACATAAAAAATAATAAATAAATAAAAATAAAAAAAATCGTACATTTTCATCAAAAACAAATGTGGATTATATTTTTTGTTTGTATGAACAGTTTATTAGTTTCGTCCTCTTAGGCAATATTAGGGGATATGGAAAGAACCTAATTTGATATATATATATATATGTAAATTTACATATATATAAACATATACATAAATATAATTTTTTTTTGGTATTTTTGAGACAGGATCTCCCTTTAGTCCCAGCTGGCTTGGAGCTCACTCTGTAGACCAGCCCGGCCTTGAGCTCACAGAGATCTGCCTGCCTCTGGCTCCTAAGTGCTGGGATTAAAGGCATGTGCCACCACACCCGATTTAGCAATATATGTTAATTTTCCTTACAATGTTCATTATTTTTTTACCACATACTTGAGCTGTGACTCCTCCCACCCATAAGCAAAAAATGAAAACTTTCAGGTAGACACTTTATT
Organism: Rhizomys pruinosus; assembly: GCA_009823505.1. Lineage (NCBI taxonomy): Eukaryota > Metazoa > Chordata > Mammalia > Rodentia > Spalacidae > Rhizomys > Rhizomys pruinosus. The sequence continues at coordinate 407,362 of VZQC01008045.1, forward strand.
TATTTTTTATTTTTTTGGTATTTTTGAGACAGGGTCTCCCTTTAGTCCCAGCTGGCCTGGAGCTCACTCTGTAAACCAGGCTGGCCTTGAACTCACAGAGATCCACCTGCCTCTGCCTCCCAAGTGCTATAGTAGTTTTGATATAAAATAGATAACAGTACTTAGTATAATTACTATAGCTCAATTATATGGTATTTATTTTGGGCCAGGCATCATATCAATCACAGTGAGATTAATTTAACTAGCTTTCAGAAAAGTTCCATGATATGGTTCTATGTGCTACTTACAGAGAAAATGAGTCCTCAGTTCAAGCTGAATCAACAGCTACATCTTACTTGTCTGTATACTTCTGTGTATATGTATAAAAACACTGGGCTTTGATTCCCAGCACCCACATGGCGACTAAGATCTGTCTTTAACTCCAGTTCCAGGGGAATCCGAAGCCCTCTTCTGATCTCTGCAGCAACCTACATGCAGACAGTACACTCATACACATAAAAAACAACAGCAACAACAAAACAACCCACATGCATTCATGTAGTGAATGAGACCAGTCCTATTCTCTGATTAAGAAATGTTGAAGTGATTCTTACACAAAAAAATCCTAGGTCGCTGGTGGTTATTAAGTGATGGGGGTGGGCTCAGACCTGGGTGGCCTGGCTCTGAAATGGTTGCTTCTATCCACACAGACACATGGCGAACGCTTGTCAATTCTGGAAAATGGGTGGTAAAAGTAAATACATAAATAATGAATGAATTTCAATGGGAGCTTTCTTAGGACTAGTAATGTAGTTTTGATTTTGCTTGAAGACAAGACACTGTCAAATATCATTCACAATTTACATCCAGAGTTAATTTAATGCAATGAAGCTCAAATCAGCTCTGCGGTGGCTGCCAGTAGCACTGCATGACTTGAAGCAGCAGTGAGACCTGGAACTGGTCTTGCTCTCCTTGCCCCTTCCTGGGCTCCAGCATTGCCTTCCTTCTTTGGATTCCTGAATACAACCACCCACCGCTTCTAGTTTAATGCCATCCAATCAGCTTGTTTGAGTTTCTTTGTATGTGGGTCATTATCTGAAATTATCTTGTCCATTTATATGTATCCTCATCCTTCTAAAAAATAGGGGCCCATCCATTTTCCAAAGCTTTAAAAAAATATTTATAATCTATAAGCTCCCCAAAACAATGCCTGATGAACTCTTCAACATATTTAAAAAGGTTGTGTGCCAAAATTGATTTGGCTATTTTTTTTAACTTATCTTTTTAATTTTTATTTATTTATTATTTTTTATGAGTATGAATGTACTGTCTGCATGTAGGTCTGTGCACCCGTGTCGTCCAATGCCTCGGAGGTCAGAAGAGGATGTCGGATTTCCCTGGAACTGGAGTTAAAGACGGTTCTTAGCTGCCATGTGGGTACTGGGAATCAAACCCGGGTCCTCTGCAAGAGCAGTTGGTGCTCTTAACCGCTGAGCCATCTCTCCAGCCTCAGATTTGGCTATTTTAATAGAGAATGTTGTTGTCTAGATCAGCAGGTTTTTTTTTTTTTTTTTTTTTTTTTTTTTAAAGACGGGGGTCTAATATTATCTCAGGCTGGCCTGAAGTGTGCTATGTAGCTGAGGATGACCTTGAGCTTCTGATCTGCCTACCTTGTCCCCATTAGTGCTAGGATTACAGCTATGTAGCACCATACCTAGTTTGTACGATGCTGGGACTAGAACCCAAGGCTTTATGAATGCTAGTTAAGTACTCTGGCTATAGAGCTTCCCAGTCACAGCAAATTCTATGTTAGGGAAAATTTATCAGAGTGAGAGTCCTTGTGGAGAGGTAATTTTGGCTTAACAGAAGGCAAATGTTCAGTCCTCAGTGCTCAAGATGAATCAATAGCCACATCTTACTCATTTATATACTTAGGTGTGCATGTATAAAAACACATATGCATTCATGTAGCCAATGAAACCAGTCATATTCTCTGATTAAGAAATGTTGAAGTGGCTCTTACACGAAAATATTATCTGACTAATATTTGCTGTCTATTATGCACATGGGGTACACTTTTGGCTAGTTCTAAATAAAAACCTTTTTACTTAAATAGTAAAAAAAATAGTGCATTTTACACCTTCAACCTTAATACCACACACATGCGTTAGTACAATTTCTCAAGATTGGGATGATGCTCAGAGGGGAAAAACACTGTTACTAAGACTGTAATGAAATGTTCAGTTACCATGGATACCTTTAATTAATGTCTATATGTATGGGAGCTACGAAATTTAGCTATAAATATACAATGATGCTCTTGTGGCAGAATATTTGGATTAGTAATTAAATGCAGTCACGATTTCAGTAGCGCAATGAAAATCTGTTTGCGCCTGTCAAATGAAGACGCAGTCTTTACCTGAGGTTAGGCAAAAGGGTTCCCACCTCTTGGTGTGCACACCTGCATAATCTCCAATCTTTGCCCATGGCAGGTTGTGAGTATGGTGCATTTCACTCCTGTGATTAGGTTATATTATATAACAAAGATGAACGGATTTTTGCAAATGGCCTATCAATCCTATGTTATTTGACTTTGAGCTATTCAAAAAAGGAGATGATCGGGGCTGGAGAGATGGCCTAGCGGTTAAGAGCACCAACTGCTCTTGGAGAGGACCTGGGTTCGATCCCCAGCACCCACATCGCAGCTGAGAACCGTCTTTAACTCCAGTCCCAGGGGAATCCGACGCCCTCTTCAGACCTACGTGGCATTGCACGACACGGGTGCACAAACCTTCAAGCAGACAGTACATTCATACACATAAAAAATAAATTTTTAAAAAAGGAGATGATCAAAATCAGCCTGCAAATTCATGTCTAATGTGGCACTAGTCATAGCCAAGTCCGGAAATCAGCTTAGGTGCCCATCAGTGGATGAACTGATAAAGAGAATATGGTATGTATGCACAATAGAGTATTTTTCTGTTATAAGAATAAAATCATTTTGTTTGAAAGAAAAGGAGACAATTACGTTAAGTGTAATAAGCCAGACTTAGACAGGTATCACAGGCCTTCTTCCATGTATCAAATTGGGGAAGGAATCATGAAGGTAGAAGGAGCCTACTGGGGGAAAGGGAAAGGATCAAGGCGAGAACAAGGGATGTTAAGTGAGGACAATGGGGGTGAACATGACAGGAGTATGTTACATGCACGTATGAAATGCCATAAAGAAACCTATTGTTTTGTACAATTGTTGGGCATCAATAAAACACAAAGGAGATTATACTGGGCAGGTCCGATCTAATCAGGAGTGCAGCTCTGCATGCAGGTGCCACACTACTAAGGCACATTAATCATTTTGATTTTGTTAGAGGGACATAGAAGTATTGAAGTAAATCCTTTGGAACTATTAAGAATTTTTCTTTTCTTTTTTGAGATAGGGTCTCCCCATAGCTCCAGGTGGCCTGGAAATTACTATGTGGACCGAGCTGGCCTAGATCTCACAGAGATCTGCCTGACTCTACCGCCCAAGTGCTGGGATTAAAGATGTATGCCACTATGCTCTGTGGAACTATTAGGGGTTCTTTATAATTTAGTAATTCTTTCTAATTTTATTGTTTTATATTTATAACTTTGAATATATCATTTGAAAACTTTTTTTTTCCTACCAACTGTAATCTGACAACGTCCTTCACACCTAGAAAGATGTTAATAAAGCTTAACAAGCAATATGACATGGTTGACCCAGGACCAGCAACATATTAGAGTAAAATCAATTAGGGTGAAGGTAATTATGCATATTATGGACTGGTAAATGTTTTGAAAGTAAGATTTGTGAAATTCTCAAGCTAACACATTCAGGTGTTTGTATAAAAGATAGCAGGAGGCATGTGCAGTGCCAGCTCTTAAGATGTGTTATGAGGGGCTAGAGAGATGGCCTAGCAGTTAAGAGTGCCGACTGCTCTTGCAGAGGACCCGGGTTTGATCCTCAGCACCCACATGGCGGCCGAGAACCGTCTGAAACTCCAATTCCAGGAGAATTCCAGTTCCAGGGGAATCCGACACCCTCTTCTGACCTCCGCGGCATTGCATGACACGGGTGCACAAACCTACATGCAGACAGTACATTCATACACATACAAGAATAAATAAAAAAAATTTTAAAAATATTAAAAAAAGATGTGTTATGTTTGAAAGGAACCTTAGTTCTCTTGTTTTTGGTTTAAAAGCAGACTATGTCTACAGTGCATGCTGTGAGTCCGTCCAGTGCTGCACAACACTGAGGTTCATCAGATGCTGTGTTGCCTTCTACTCATTCCTGGCCCCAGCCACTAGTGCGCTCCACAGCTACTTCCCAGTAGGTCCAATTTTTTGTTTTTAATTTTATTTATTTATGTATGTGTATCAGTGTACTGTCTGCATGCAGGTTTGTGCGCCCCTGTCGTGCAATGCCGCGGAGGTCAGAAGAGGGTGTCGGATTCCCCTGGAACTGGAGTTTTCCTGGAACTGGAGTATCAGACGGTTCTCGGCTGTCATGTGGGTGCTGGGGATCGAACCCGGGTCCTCTGCAAGAGCGGTCGGCGCTCTTAACCGCTAGGCCATCCTATTTTTAAGAAGGGGCTTGTTTCCCTTTGTTTTCTGTGTTTTCTTTCTAGGTTCCTAATTATTTCAGTGCATTTGTCTAAGCTGTTGGCAAAGTAGCTCTAAGAACAGACATAATGAAAATGACAGATTTTGACTTTCCTATAAAATTATGAATCTGTGTCCATGGAAACAGAAGAAAAAGCAAAATCTGAGATCCCCTCCCTTTTATCTTGCTGTTCCATACAATAACGAATAACCAGAGTTCTAATAGCACAATTACATGCTGCAGCAAATCCAATATTCCAGGTGGCGGGAAGGCATAGTCCTGAAACCTGTGACTGTCTAATATTTTGGATTATAGGAAACATGTCTCAGCCACTGTAAATCTCAGATGAGAGTCTTATCTATTATAACTTGAATGCATTATGGTGTCAGGTTTTAATAAACAGTTGCTTGGATGGAATCAACATGACAGCTATGAAATAATAAAGATGCAATTTTCAGTGCATATTTTTGTATTGGAACCAGTTGCCTTACAGAGTATGGTAGCTTGGATCTGTTGTACAAACAAAAACTTGTTTTCTTGCTGTTCTTAAAACTGAAAGTCCAAGATCAAGGCCCTAACATGGCAGATTTAATAGTGCTATTTTTTCTCTTGGGTTGTGCGTGAGTGCTCTCTAGCTATGTGCTGCTCTTAGTGAATGCTGAGGAGCCAGAGAGAAGTATGGACAAGTTCTCTGGGGTCTCTACATGTAAGGACCCTAATCCCATCCTGTGGGCCCATTTTCATGACTAATCTAACAGTAATTACCTCCCATCCATCCTGAACAACATCCAAATGTCACATTGGGGGTCAGGCTTGATCATATCAGTTTGGGGGGAATACAAACATACCTTTCTTTCAGTTTTCTTGATTTTTATATACCACTGTGATGTCCACAAGAGGAAGCCATCTGTACTTCCTTCAAGAGGAACTGAAGTAGAGGCAAACATGATTAAAAGCTTCCTTAGAATCCACCACTGCACCCACATTTATGATGGTTGCTCCCAGTCAATAACTGCATGTCAGTTTGGACCTGGGAGTTTTCTAACAACCAGTCTGGATTCAGCATCTTCATGTTCATATGGCTGAACATTTCACAGAGCTGCATTGCAGACTGAGACAATTCCTATCGAATTCTGCTTCCTTCTATCCTTCTTCAGAGTGGCCATTACTGTGTCTTGACCTGTGAATGTATCCTCTTTTTTTTTTTTTTTTTTTGTTTTTTTTGGACAGGGTCTCCCTGTAGCCCCAGCTGCCCTGGAACTCACTCTGTAGACCAGGCTGGCCTTGAACTCACAGAGACCCACCTGCCTCGGCCTCCCAGGTGTTAGGATTAAAGGCATGCATCATCACACCAGCGAATGTATCCTCTTTATCTCTCCCTATGTTTGACATTTTCCTCAATGCAACTGGTGCATGCCTAATCACATCTTGATGTCTGCTTCTTAAAGAATCGAAACTGGCGCAATCACTGTTTCAAAAAAAGGATGTAAAAGAGTTTGTAGAAATATGAACAGTAGTATCAGATCTTTAAAATAGGAATGGACAATTAGGAAGTGGGGAAGTTTAAGGAAGCCAAAAAGAACCCAAATGGGGGTTAATTTTCACAAGGAATATGAAGTATGGGTCATGTATCTGGCTCCACGAAAGAGTACACCCACCAATGGAAATTACAAGCATATATATATATATATATAAGGAGAATTAGCTTTGTATTTAGAATAACAACTAAAGTCCCAGAAAATACTGAGAGAATTTTCTTGCCACTAAAACAACTTTGACTTTTGTTTGAGATTAGGAATGGTATGTATGTAACTAACTCATAACTTAGGAAAAAATCCATTTCAGCCAGCCATATACAATCTGCATATGCAAATGTTGCATAAAATTAAAATGTATTTTATGAAATATTTTCTTAGATTAATATTAACATTAGTTGGTATGTAGCCTAAATTTTAATGAAGGTGACAACAGTGGGGAGAGATTCTTGGAAGGCTAAAATTTCTTGTCGATCATACATAGTTGAAGGTTCATGATTATGCACCAAGTTTACCTTGTATCCTGGCAGGCCCACTATGTCCTCGTGGGCTCTTTATACAAATCAAAATGATTTGCATCATCTCAATTCAGTTTTACACTGAAATCCATATCTGAATAAGAGTGAAATCATCTTGAAAACAAGTTATAAATTAATTTTTATCACATATAATATTTTCTACTCTGATGACCAAGTTTTACTTTATTTGTTGTGGAGAGGTAGCTTTCTGTAAGAGAAAAGAAGGATCTGGAGTTACACCAGATACTAGGTTGAGACCAAATCAATAGCAGTTTCAGTGAAAAAGGTCAAACACAACACTGGAATACATTAATATGCCTGCAGACTTGGCATGGGTAGAACACCAGCATAATATTGGTAGAATGCAGAAGCCAAACAATAGTTGTTAAATGCAGGAGTCTGGAGTTAATGATGTTAGTAATCATCACTGTATCGACATGCTGACTTTTATCTATTGACTATCATCCTCTCAAGCTTTTGTAGGGAAACATAATCCAGGAAGCTTTAGCCAGTTATTAAGGCAGGAGACAATCAAATTCAAAATACAGTTACTGCTGTTGTCCTTGGGCTACAGGGAGACCTTGTCTCAAAAAGACAAAAAAAAAAAAAAAGGTAGTAAAGCTATTTTGATTGCTTTCTCCTTCTGATTTCTACTTAAAAACTATCAGTTCATTACCATGCATAATCTTTATAATTTTATTTAAAAAATTGTTATTTATTTAGTGTGCACATTCATGTGGATGTGTGTGTTTGCATGTACTGTGTGTGCGTGTGCATACGTGTGTGTGTGTGTGTGTGTGTATAAGGTTGTCAACTTCAGGTGTCATTCCTCAGGCACTGTCCACCTTGTTTTTTGACAAAGGATCTTTCATTGCCTTGGGGCTTGATGATTAGATCAGTCTGGCTGGCCAGCAAGCCCCAGAGACCACCTCCAAGGGCTGGGATTACAAGGTCATGAAATCACCCTTGGCTTTTCAAATGTGAGTTCCAGGGGATTACACACAGGTCTTCGTGGCTGCTCGCCAAACTCTTTACAGATGAGCTAGCACTCAGCCTCAGAGGCTATCTTCACTTTTTAGCACCAAATACTGCTAGAAGTTTGAGTTGTGAATTCTGGTATTATTGAATAATTTGTATTGACTTCAATGCTAGTTGGGTCATTTGATGATAAGTTAAATTCTAATATGTATAATTTGGGAAGAATTTAGGAATAATTTCAAAGAGAAACAAAGCTTATTAAAATGCTAATATAGTTTTTTTTTTTTTTTTTTTTTTTTTTTTTCTTTTGGAGACAGGGTCTCCCTGTAGCCCCAGCTGTCCTGGAACTCACTCTGTAGATGAGGCTGGCCTTGAACTCACAAAGATCCGCCTGCCTCTGTCTCCCAAGTGCTGGGATTAAAGGCGTGCGCCACCACGCCCAGCTTGCTAATATAGTTTTAGAAAATCAAGGTGTTATGTGTCAACTTGAGTGGACCAGGGAAGATCCAGAGAGCAGTATTTAAGGGTACGTCTCGGAGGGGTTTTCTAAATGAAATTATAATTAGACTCATTGGGCCGAATGAAGCAGATGGCCTTCATTATCACAGATCTGCACCATCCAATCTACTGAGGGCTGAAAGAGAATTAAAAAAACTGGAAGAAGGGGGAATTCATTGCTTTCAACCTTGGAAGTTTATTTTCTCCTACTCTGATACATTGGAGAATCTGGGGTTCACGTCTTTCGGCTACTGAGACTTAGGCCAGTACCTCCTTTCTCCTTCCTCCACCCTACTGTGGCTGTCCTGATATTTTTATCTTGCAGATGACAGATGGTCGGTCTTTTGGGCATCTATAATCCCATGAGCCAATTTTCTGGAGAATTCTGAATCACACATACTAGAATATGGACAGATTTAAAATTCTATGGATTTTAGAGCTTGAACACCTTGAGATAAACTGAATCTAGGTTAAGGATACACTACATCATAAATACCCTAGAAAGAAACCTTCATGTTGTGGCCCAGTCATTGAGTTGTCCTTCTGCAAGTTACCATTACTTCTCTCTTTTTCTTTTTAAAGCATTATTTACGGCAGGTTTGAGACATCTCTCTTTATAGTACTCTTTTTGTAATTGCTTCTTTTATTCAACATTATAGTAATGAGAGTCATTCATATTACATGCAACAGTAATTTCCTTTGTTTCAGTTTTTCAATAGCATTCTATTATATGATTAATTTATATGTCTATTCTACTGTTGGTTGACAACCGGGCTGCTTCCAAGTTATGGCTATTATGAATAATGCCATTATGAAAAGTCTCAGATTTGTCTTCTGTTGAGTGTTTATCCAGCAGAATTCTGGGTCGCGGAGTATTCACTAATCTTATGTTCAGCTTTACCATTACAGGGGGGCAAATTTCTGAAGCAGTTGTACTGACTTTCATTCAACTGGAAGTGTATGGGTATTCCAGTGTCTGTGTGCTTGTGAAACATGGTGTCTTTTTTACCCTCGACTTAGGCAGATTCAACACATATCTTGTCATCTGCCATGTCTACATGGCCCCGTGTTCTGAGGTCAAAGAAGATTACAAGACAGAAGAAAGAAGAGCTGGACGTCGGGTGCATGTTTGGAATTCCAACACTCTGGAGGCTGAAATAGGAGGACCTTGAGTTTGGAGCCAGTCTAGGTCATAAATGAAGAAAGGATGGAAGGAAAGGAAAGGCTGCCTGAGATAGGGAGTATAAATACATTTTTCATCACCTGTAAATAAATAAAAGAAATCTAGTTCTTTTGGAGGACAATTTCTTCCTCATGATTTGAAGCTCCAATTTGTAAGGTTATGACGGTGAGGTCCAAGCTATGTAAATTTAAGAAGAAATATAGAATCAAAAACCCAACAGCATTAAATATCATAGGAAGGGTCTAGAAAACAGGAAGAAAGAAGTCAGTCAGCATTAAAGACCTTAAACACCTTGTCAGCATTCTCGCGGTCTGCGTCTTGTCTGTGCTCGCGCACTGTCTGTGTTTTGGCGCATCTTCACGGCCTGCATCCTGTCTGGGTTCTCGCGCACTGTCTGTGTTTTGGTGCATCTTCACGGCCTGCATCTTGTCTGGGTTCTCGCGCACTGTCCGTGTTCTCGCGCATCTTCACGGCCTGCATCCTGTCCGTGTTCTCGCGCATCTTCACGGCCTGCATCCTGTCTGGGTTCTCGCGCACTGTCCGTGTTCTCACGCATCTTCACGGCCTGCATCCTGTCTGGGTTCTCGCGCACTGTCCGTGTTCTCACGTATCTTCATGGCCTGCATCCTGGCTGGGTTCTCGCGCATCTTCACGGCCTGCATCCTGTCTGGGTTCTCGCGCAGCTTCACAGCCTGCATCTTGAATGTGTTCTTGCATAGTCTGTGTTCTTGCACATCTTCACGCCCTGTATCTTGTGTTCTTCAGCGTCCTTCACTCTTGTATACATTTTGATCTGACTTAACACACCTTTTCCCAGAGACGCTGATGGGAGGGTGACGGAATAAGTTCCCATCTACAAAATCCCAAAGACCTGAGCTAATTCCCTCAAAAGGAGTGACACAAACCATCTCTGAGGAAATAAATATTATAATGGTCGAGAGAGAGGAAATACTCGTTATTTCCTGGGTAATGACTTTTTGATAGACATACATACAATACCTAGTGTTTTGCTTTTGAAGAAAAAATAATTTCTTTAACTTAATAGATTTTTTAAAAATTTATTTATTTTCGTATGTGTATGCATGTACTGTCTGCATGCAGGTTTGTGCACCCGTGTGTTGCAAAATGCCGCGGAGGTCAGAAGAGGGCGTCGAATTTCCCTGGAACTGGAGTTAAAGACGGTTTTCAGCCACCATGTGGGTGCTGGGGATGGAACCCAGGTCCTCTGCAAAAGCAGTTGGTGCTCTTAACCGCTAGGCCATCTCTCCAGCCCCAAATTAATAGCTTTATGAAGGGAAATTGACAAGGAGTTAAACGTTTCTGTATACTTCAAAACAGTGCTTATCTTTCTGCTTGGTAACACAGCTTAGGTAAAAGCTGGTTGGGAGATAGACACCATTGAGTGCAGGGCGACTGCGTCTCTCTGGGTTTGCTGCTAATTCTGTCCGCTCTTCCACTGCACCACGAGCCATCTGGAAGGAGGGAGCAGGCTGAGTTAAATTTGGAGATCTATGAGGCATGAGATGCGTAGTTGCTCTGTTCATTTGAATTGAAAATTTGATCCAATTCTGGAGAGTTCTCAGTTAGCATCAACCTTCTGGGTTGAGCTATAAATCTGGAAATGACTTTGTAACATTATCTGCTTCGATTTAACAGGGCAAAGTGCTGTCTCACACCTAGCAGGAAAGCAATAGAGTGATAACCCTTGAATTGCAATGCTTGTTGTGTTCCCTTTCAGTTAGGGACACTAAAGAACTTTAATTCTATGCCTAAATTAATATAAGTAGAAGAGTCCAATAACCTGGAATCTCTTCAGGCGACTTCCTAGGTGCATTCTCTTTGTGTTAGCAAGATATTGCTTCAGTTACTGCTTTACGTCAGCTAAGGTCATAGTTTATCGAATGACAATAAGGAAAGAGCAGCAACTGTCATGAAACAATTAATACATCATTCAAGAGCTTGCATACAGGCACACCTTCTACTGCTGCTGTGACTGACTTAATGTCTTATTAACCTGTAGGCGTTTGTTTGTTTGTTTGTTTGTTTTGGTCTCTTTGAGACAGGGTCTCCCTGTAGCCTCAGCTGGCCTGGAACTCACTCTGTAGATCAGGCTGGCCTTGAACTCGCAGAGATCCACCTGCCTCTGCCTCCCAAGTGCTAGGATTAAAGGTGAGCGCCACCTCACCCCGCAACTTGTACTTTTTTTTTGGTCTTTTTGAGACAGGGTCTCTCTGTAGTCCCAGCTGTCCTGGAACTCATTCTGTAGACCAGGCTGGCTGCAACTTGTACTTTTAAATCTACATAGTAATCGTAGTTGGAAAACATTAATGATAATTTCAGTTGGAGGTGGGTTTTCATCAAAAGTATATTTACTTTGCAAAAGTTATAATATTATGTGCTAAAGGAATTTCTACTCCTTTTTGGTTTCCATGGAGAACTATGCGGGAGCTGTGGCTGTATGGAATATTTACTTTCTAAATAAAGCATCCCCAAGTGATTAAGAAAATGCACCTAACCTATGATCTGTAGACAGGTGCAGACATAGTGACAGGAGGAAAGTTTCTCATTCTTCTTCGCCTTTTTGGGCAGTACTGGGGATTGAACCTAGGGCATCCTGCACACGAGGCAAGTGCTCTGCCACTGAGCACAGCCCTCCCTCCCTCCCTCCCTCCCTCCCTCTTTCTCTTCCTTTCTTCTTCCTTCCAAATGCAGACAACTTGAAATAGATGATATTCATAAACTCTACAAAAAAGAAACATCTTTACAAACCAATCAGTTTACCAGCTTGAAATAGATGATATCCATAAACTCTACAAAAAAGAAGCTTCTTTACAAACCAATCAGTTTACCAGCTGAAAGGGGTGGTAAGGATTTGGCTACTTTAATCTTTGTGTGTGTGCATGCAGACGAGGCAGTACATGTTTCCAGGAATGAACTGGAGTTGAACCACACAGCCTGGAGAGTTTCTTTCCTTATCAAACTGTGTGAGTTTATGAGACAAACTCAGCAATAAACAAACATTGACATTGACAAACATGAGAGGCAACTGCATGTTGAGAAACTGACTGCAGAAATCTTTTTTTTTCTATTTCTTACTACAATCAATGTAGACCACTCTTCTGAGTTCAAAAATTAGGCTATGTGAGTGAGAGTCAGACTTTTTCCTGTAAGAGGCAGCTTAAGCACAAATTCGAAACATGGCTAGGTGTCCATCCAATAATTTATGGATTTAATAAACATGTATCGCGGGCTAGAGAATGTGGCAAGTGCTCAGCCTGCAGGAGAAATAATGGTTTTGCCCTTGAGTGTGACATTGCTTTTCTATTGAAGGGCACAGACCCTTATACCATGTTCCACGGATTCTAAAGCACACATCCCCCTATTTTAATAATTTTGATAGCAAGATATGTGCTGAAATTAAAAGAATACCTCAGCTGCTTGACAACTTTTTATTCTTTGTGGTGTATGATATGGTGGTTTATTTAATAGCTGTTGATACCTTCAATTCTATATCAATTAAATATGTTGATATATATATATATATATATATATATATATATAACCTCCAGTGTTCACTATGGCAACTACTGCAAAATAAAAGTGTCCTGGAAGAGACCAGAGGAGACTTCATTTGTATTGGTGGTGTAGGAAGACCTTAGACAAGGTGATGCATATCTTTAAGAAAAAATAACTATATGGCCAGATTGAGAGAGCAGGGAAGACAAGAGCATCATAGGAAAAGAAAGCAGACTTTGCCAATGTCTGTGTGGGGACAGTCAGCCTTTTGAAGAACAGAAGGTAGACCAAAATTGCTGGACCCTAGTGAGAACAGAACATTTCAAAGGGCCTCATTCTTTCAGCTCTGTGTAAGGATTTATTCTAGAAAGCCCTTTTCAGCTTAGCCCTTACTCCTTGAAGGCCCTTTCCTTGTGTCAGTCACTGCATGATGGAGTAAAAGCATCCCAGGGTCTGTCATGGCTTGGGGAAATCAGTCTTCATCTAACTTAGTTTTATTAGAATGTTTTTTTTTTTTAATGTTTTATTTTTTTAAATCTGATGGCTCATTTTCTTTTCTTTTTAATATTTATTTATTTATTTATTATTTTATGTGTATGAATGTACTGTCTGCATGTAGGTTTGTGCACCCATGTCGTGCAATGCACGTGGAGGTCAGAAGAGGGTGTCGGATTCCCCTGGAACTGGAGTTACAGATGGTTCTCAGCCGCCATGTGGGTACTGGGGATCGAACCTGGGTCCTCTGCAAGAGCAGTCGGTGCTCTTAACCACTAGGCCATCTCTCCAGCCCCTAGAATGGTTTTAAATCTAAGTGTTGGGAGCAGTCGTATTTAGAATAAGTTCTTTAGCTTTTATCTAAAAAGGCACTGTTTTCTCCTATTTGGGCTTTATTTTTCTTTGATGTCTTGTCATTTAAGCCAAGCACATGAGTGCATCCTTAAATTCCTTAGAGTGAAAAATTCATGATTCTAGTAGAAAAATAATTGTGCAGGAGAGTGCCCTCCTGCAGGAAGCAGCAGGACGGCACATGCCAGTGTGCTGCAGTGGCTCTGACAGCAATGCTCTTTACGAAGATTAAAGGATAACAGATAAGCCAGGCAGAGTGGTGCATACCTACGATCCAACACTTTGGAGGCAGAGGCAAGAGGACGGCCACAAAGTTCAAGGATATACAAGGAGAGAAAGGATCTCAACAAAGCAAACAAAAATAAGCCCAAACAGCAGGGCGTGGTGGTGCACGCCTTTAATCCTAGCACTTGGGAGGCAGAGGCAGGCAGATCTTTGTGAGTTCAAGGCCAGCCTGGTCTACAGAGTGAGTTCCAAGACAGCTGGGGCTACAGTGAGACCTCTGGTCTTGCAAGACGACCAAGAAAAAAAACTAATAATAAAAAGACATAAAAAAGCCCAAACAAAAACAACAAGCTCTAACCAGCCAATCAAAAACCACAAGTAGCTGGGCATGGTGGTGCACGCCTTTAAGCCCAGCACTCGGGAGGCAGAGGCAGGTAGATCTTTGTGAATTCAAGTCCAGCCTGGTCTATATAGTGAGTTCCTGGTCAGCTGGGGCTACAGGGAGACTCTGTCTCAAAAACACGAAAAAAACTACCAAGAAGAAAAACAACAAACAAGTAAAAGTAAATATACATAAGTATAAATACAAAAAGCACCGCAAAATTTAGGACACACTGTGTGTGTGTATGTATGTGTGTGTGTTTGTTTGTATGTTCGTGTGGCTTTAGGCACTTGTGTGGACATACATGTGTTGAAGTCAGAGGTCAATATGAGGTGTCTTTCTCCACAACTATCCTCTCACTTTTTGGGAGAGGGTCTCTCTGTGAACATGGCAATCCGAGGAGAGCTCCTGGGGTCCCCTTGACTCCACTTCCCAGCACTGGCATTACAGGTGGACATTTTTTGTCTGGCTGTTTTCGGTGGGTTCTGGGGATCAAACTCAGGTCCTTATTCTGTGTGGCCAGGACTTTAAGTGACTAAGCTATCTCCCCAGTCTTCACAGCTTGTGTTTTAAGTGCGGAAAGATGTCCTCTATAATCCAATGCATGCTTAACTTCATCAGCAATTGCCACATGTTAATATTTTGAGAATGACAAAGAGGGAGCTGTGTTAATGGAGACTGATCATCATTTAAAAAATTCTTCTGGGGGGCTGGAGAGATAGCCTAGCGGTTAAGAGTGCCAACTGCTCTTGCAGAGGACCTGGGTTCGATCCCCAGTACCCACATGGCAGCTGAGAACCGTCTGAAACTCCAATTCCAGGAGAACTCCAGTTCTAGGGGAATCCAACACCCTCTTCTGACCTCTGCGGCATTGCACAACAAGGGTGCAGAAACCTACATGCAGACAGTACATTCATACACATAGAAAAAAAAATTCTTCTGTAACATAAATTACATACTTTCTCTTCTATGTCTAACCCAATAATTAACCAATGCCAGGAACATTTAAACAATGGTTTTAAAACAAGAACTCCTTTTCAATGAATGATCAGATTTAAGGAATATTTTTCAAAGTGAACCACAGAGGATTGCATTATTTTATTATATTTAAATATTGATTAAATACTATCTAAAATTAAAAAAATTAAAAATAGGATCCCTACTAGCAACAATGAAAATCCCCATTCCAATAAGTACAAAGTATCTCTTCACTGTCTGGCCCTCTCTTTTTTCATGATTGTCTCCCACGCATCTGTTGTGTTTCAGTTTTATTTTGCTAGAGATAATTTTATATAGACTTTGCTGAATGTTGCATTCATTTGAAAATCCAGGTGCACATTTGCATGAAAGCATTTTTAGAAAATAAAGACTATCCTGTGATGAGGAGGAGGGAACGGGATCTTTAATGAAAACTGCAGTTTCTTAAAAGAGCTGTTTGCTGCCAAACGACCTAGAGGTGGAGTGTCGGCCTACTCGAGGTGCTCCGTGCTGAGGGTGCTGAAAAGAAATTGTACCCATCAAAGTCCAACAATGTTCAGAAACTAGCTGTACACCCTGCTGCTTCCCAGGAAGTGCGGTAGTTTAGATGAGAACTCTTCCATACCGCTGGGGGTTAATTGACCACACATGGTGGAGAACCTGAGCTCAGAGGATTACATTCAGTTTCTGTAAGAGAACAGCCGTCCAATTTAAACAGGAAGGGACTCAATTTGAATGCCAGAGGATGGAACAAAATTGCTATAATTTCTCAGGTGGAAATACTCAGATGCTTGGTATTTTCTTTACGTTTTTCCTGTAGAAATGGAAAAAGCAAAAAAGTGCAACTTAAAAGTGTGTTTAAAATAGGGAAAACTCCTTTAATCCTAGCACTTGGGAGGCAGAGGCAGGCGGATCTTTGTGAGTTCAAGGCCAGCCTGGTCTACAGAGCGAGTTCCAGGACAGCTGGGTCTACAGGGAGACCCTGTCTCAAAAAGACAAAATAAATAAATAAATAAATAAATAAATAAATAAATAAATAGGAAAACTTTAAAAATAGAACTATGAAACTGAAAGAGAAAAAAGATTACTGAAAATTTATACTTCATAATTCATGCTTAATTCAATTAGCAATGATGGATGCATTTTGCTGAGTGTTCATTAACCATCAATACCCCTCATGGCTCCATCATATTAATCAATTAGGACTATGCTTTTACGTTTTGAATAAAGTTGTCTGTTTAATTAATATGGGTGCTTTTCATTGGGTTTCAAAGGAGGGTTAATAGAATGGAGAAACAAAAATATTTCTTAAAAGCTGCTAATGAGAATAGCAACAACAAAGCATTAGCAAAACCACCCACACAGAATTAATGTACTCCTATGGAGCTTGTATATGGAGGTAGATGGAAGGGAACATATTTGTATGTACATGTAGCAGTTTCCCTTGGGTAGGTAGAAAGTAAGTTTGAATACCAACACAAGAGCGATGAAATTAATGTTTCTAGTTTCCTCTTTGTGTGTGTGTATGTGACAGGGTCTCCCCATAGTCCCAGCTGGCCTGGAATTTGCTCTGTAGGCTGGCATCAATCTCACAGATTTCTACTTGCCTCTGCCTCCTGAGTTCTCAGTTCAAGGGCATGCACCACCTCACTTGGCAAGTTTCTAGTTTTCTATTTGCTAATAGCTTGTGTCTGTGGGCAAACCATTATTTTTATTTTTATTTTTATTTTTAATTTTTTTAATTAATTTTATTTTATTTTATTTATTTTTTAATTTTTTAATTTTTAATAATTAATTTTTATTCTTTAATTGTCAAAATATATACACATTCTCACACACATATCATATATAGTTGGCTGTCTCTCATATACTTTTGAGCAATGGTAAAATACATGTATAAACAGGCATATCACATCACATAACTTGTTCGTTTTCTGAGTAATACATTAAGTGTTGGAAGTTTAAAAGAATACACTATACCATTTTAACTATTATTACATCATATCATTAATCTTATGAACATATTTCTTCTGAGTTGAGTGTCTTATGTTTAATATATTTCTTTTTTTTTTTTAAATTAGTTTTTTATTGATGCTTTGTGCATTTCATACATTTTTTCCAATTCAGTTCAGACTTATTTCCCTTTCCCTCCCCCCCACCCCCACCCCATCCCAGATCATGCATTCTGCCATAACTGTCCTGCATCTTTCGTTTTTTTTTTTTTTCATTTTTAGCTATAAGTGATAATCCATGAGTACAAGCATCCTTCATGCAAAACCTATCTGCAGGCTGTTGTGCCCAAACACCTACAGCCCCACCATCCAGTGGGGGGTGACAGGTTGTTTGTTCAATCAAGTTGATCAAATGAGTGTCCAGACTACATTGCTGTAGTTTCACCATTCACCCCAATCGCAGCCCTTACATTCTACCACGCCCCCTCTTCCGCAGGTTGTTCCCTAGGCTTAGAAAAGGGGCACAGGTGGATGAGAGATAAAAAAGTCCACTCTCTCTGGAGCTGTTGACTTGGACTCTGGTCAATTCTGGCTGTTTCCTTTCATGGGCTGACAGTTTGTCCAGGAATAACCTTTCGATCCTACTAATGAAGAACAAGCAATTAGATATATAGGTATTTAAGCAGCACTAATAGTTATGGTAGGTTACTTTAGCATAGACACATGTTTGGATATGTTAATCCATGAATTACAATTTTCCCCCCTGTTAAATATGACAGGGTCTTACTGTGGCTTATAACATCTCCTAACCTGTAGAGGATGTAAGCTTGTGGCATCAGCCATGGGTTATTTCTCCAAGGGGAGAGCCAATAGCCAATTAGATTTGGGATATACAGGCACATGGCTGCCTCTGCTGCACAGTATTTCCAGGCAGGTGAGGTGTAGCTGGTGCTGATGGTGGAGTCTTGCTTGACTCAGGGAGACCCATATTTGCTTTTTTGGTTTAGTGGCCTTTGGTAACACTCTCTGGCATTCCAGAGGCCATCTGTACACTTGCATGTGTGGTCTCAATACATCCCTCCCATGTTAACGTCAGGTCTTCGGCAGCAGGGTCTTATTGCCTCTCCTCCTGTAGGTATCCCAACCTAGAGGCAAGGAGCCCTTACCTTTTGTGGGGCCTTGGATCCCCTGGCCAACATCCACCTGGTAGAACAATCCATTGCTGATGTCAGAGCTCCTGTATTAATATATTTTGCCTGAGTGCATAGCCCTAGGACTTTAGTATTATATTTGGTTCTGAACAGAGAGTAATCCCTTCCACAGTTCCCATGTCTAGTAGTCAATTAAAGAAAGCAGTTTTACCGGTTTTATAAGGGATTACCTCTACAATAGTTGTCTCCAATTTACAGTTGGGGAACGACCTCATCATCGTCATATTTCTCCTTGTTCTATGGGGGGGAAGGCAAGAAAGTCTCTCATATCAGAACCTTTGTGGCACCTTGGAGGTAAGTTTCATTAGGACTCATTATAACTAGTTGTTACATGTAGGATCCACAGAGGGGTTCGGTGTTTATGGCAATCTGAGGCTTTTCTTCCTTTGAATGTTCAGACGGGTCAGCCTTTCCGTTGCCACTTTTTGGTACATCCTACTCAATGCAAACCTGTATCTTTTCTTTCTCAGCCGTTAAGTTGGTGACGTTTTGTCCTGTTGGAACAAACAAATCTTTTCCCATAGTTAGTTTTAAGATTTGAATTGCAAGGGTTTGATGAAAAGGTTTCATGTCTTTCTGTATCCCCCCCCCCCCTTTTTTTTAGCGTATGAGTCTCCAGAAGACAGTTGTATTATACATGACTATAGGGTGGAGTCAAGGCACAGATTTCATCAAATTCACCCATGTTGTTTTGGGTGACTATATATGATTAACTTGGGAAGCAAACTTAATTTTTACGTTAAATCATCTTAAAGTATTAATTTTATTTATTTCTGTATGTGTGTGAATGTACTGTCTGCATGCAACTCTGTGCACCTGTGTCGTGCAACGCCGCGGAGCTCAGAAGAGGGTCTCGGATTCCCCCGGAACTGGAGTTCTCCTGGAATTGGAGCTTCAGACGGTTCTCAGCTGCCATGTGGGTGCTGGGGATCGAACCCGGGTCCTCTGTAAGAGCGGTCGGCGCTCTTAACCGCTAGGCCATCTCTCCAGCCCTTTATTTTTAATTTTAAAAAGTGGGATAGGGCAGGGCGTGGAGGCACACGCCTGTAATCCCATCACTTGGGAGGCAGAGGCAGGCAGATCTCTGTGAGTTCAAGGCCAACCTGGTCTACAGAGTGAGTTCCAGGCCAGCTGGGACTGCAGGGAGATCCTGTCTCAAAAATACAATAATAATAATAATAATAAATTAAAGAACTATATTAGTTAAGAAACCATTTATCATTTCTATTAGTATTGTGCTAGAAATATACAGTAACAGGCAGAGATTTGGTGGTCTACAATTTTGGCTTCTACTGCTTAACTAGTTCTTTGTTTCTTTCCAGGTGTTAGGGAATTACCGAAAAACTCTGTTGTTCTTATTGGCCTTTCAAAAAGTGATCCCCAAATCATAACTCTTGAGAGTTAATTTTGGCTTATTGTACTCAACATGTTTAAAGCTGTCAACAGTTTTTGTTCTCTCCAATATTTAATAAGGTCAGAAGTTTAAAAAAAGAGATTTTCTTGGTACAATGTTTCCTTCTTTCCCTTTGGGAAACGTCACTTTGCCTGACAGTTTTAACGCTAGAGTTGGCAAGGTGTGAGGTTGGGAACAAACAGTGAAAAGTCCGTCCCTCGGGCACCCATATGGGACAAATGCCCCAGGGAGCCGATTGGCCTCCCTCCCCTCTCCAATCTCAAAGGCCAGATGGGCTCCTGACAAACCCTGGAGCTCAGACGGTCTAGGGTAACGGCAGTGGGCTGTGGTTCTAGGAAATTCCCTCCCTGAACACGTGGGAAACTCGTTCGGGCTCCTGGAACAGCGCCAAGCCAGTTAAGAATGTGACTAACATGGTGGACTTCAGCTGTCTGTGCAGACAGGAACAGCCCGCCTTCTAAGGAGCTGAACCTCCAGACTGCTCCTCAGCGGGATTCAGAATACAGACAGATGTGCTGTTTACACTGGTTCTCATGATTTCTGCTACACACCTTCGCTTTACAATAAAGGGATTTTCCAACAAATTGATTTCATCAAGGGATTATCATAATTCAAATGAGCATGGCAGCAAATGCAAAAGAATTTTTGCTTCTTGTAAGGGCAAAGGAACAGGCTACTGAGAATGTGGTGCAAGTTTCTACTTCTTGTCAATTAAAGTAGACAGTTTAGCTAATAGAGAATGATATAGTAAATTATAGAGACTTGCCTGCAAATAGAAAAATGTCTATTAAAAGGAGTTACAGCATCTTCGAAAACCCTATAACCTTATAAAAATAAACAACAATAAGAAAATCTCCAATTTAAATGCTTTCCTCCTCTCTCCCCTTCCCCTTTCCCCCTCTCCTTTCTCTTTCTCCTCCTTCTAGGACATAATGAGTTTAATTAGGGTTGCTTACATTAGCCCTGGTGAGCAGTCATTTACAGGAGTGTGGGAAACTCACTACAGTCATTTACAGGTTGTTACACTGCTGAAGAAAACATCTCTTCCTCCTCTAGCAACCATTAACTTTCAGTAACTCCTTAGGAGGCCGTGAGGCCCTTCTTGATCAAGAACTGAACGTTGAAGGGCCCAGTCTTGTGCAGGTAATCACAGCTGCTGTGAGTTCAGAAGTTCAAGGGCCACATCATGCCCCAGAGACAGCATTCTACAACATTCCTTCCATTCTTTGGGCTCTTACATTCCTTCTACCTTCTCTTTTGTGTAGTTTCCTGAGCCTTGGAGTGACTGGTGATAGAGATGTCTGAGAAGTAATGTATTCAGTCTTGGAAGGAATGCAGTAGTTAGAGTGTGAAGACTTAAATCTAACCAAAATTAGGCAAGGTTTTATCTTTCCAATGTTTAATTTTTTCCCTTATTTTTAAAGTATAGATAATACTATTTCTCAACCTTACAAAGTTTATTATAGGTTCAAATGAGTGGAAAAAACCTGCCACTGAGAAGACATCATAGAAGTATAAGCTCTTCTCCATTTTCTTATGATTAGTATGAGAGGAGCAAATTTCAGAAGCATGTGCACTACAACTTACATTCATAAATACTAAAGGTGTTTAGCAATTTCACTTTTAGACATTGATGATAAACTGGATAAGTAAGCTATCTCAAAATAATATGAGTTTATTTATTAAAAATAAGAGTTTTGCTGGACGTGGTGGCACATGCCTTTGATCCCAGCACTTGGAAGGCAGAGGCAGAGGCAGAGGCAGAGGCAGGCAGATCTCTGTGAGTTCAAGGCCAGCCTGGTCTACAGAGTGGGTTCCAGGCCAGCTGGGGCTACAGGGAGACCCTGTCTCAAAAAAAAAAAAAAAAAAAAAGTGGAAAAAAAATTAGAGTTTTGTGGCATCGTCCATCAACACATTCTCATTAAATTCATTAACTGTATTCACTTCATGTTATTGGCAATTTTGTCAACTTTAGCATAATTGAATCCACAAAATAATCATGACAGGCAAACATTATTCTCCCTATTTTAAAGATGGGAAGTAAAACGCACTTAAGTTCATTTTGTGAACTAATATTGACACAAACATACCTTTAACAGAAAAAAGATTGAAAAGACAGCACAGCCACCATTAATGAAATATTGTACATGAAGTCTTAAGCAGAGCTAGAGCTTAACAAAGGTTGGAAGACAACCCAAAGAAATACTTAGAACTAAGTATTACAGATTTTTCATAATTAAAAAACCCTCTGAGACAAGGGAAATTTTGTTATATGATTAAAACAAAACAAAATCATGTTCACCCCAAGGGGATATGCCTGGAATCCTAGCACTTGAGAAGTAGAAGCAGGAGGATGAGACGTTCAAGGACAGCCTTGGCTCCACAGAGAGAATGTCATGGTTGGGAAGTAGTCTCACTCCTAACAAAGTGCCACTTACCACCCCTAGCAATGACCAGAACACAATCCTCCAGCATTGTTCAATGACAATAGTTGATAGGATCTCTGCTCAGTGGCATTAAGATGTAGATTCCTAACTCGTTACACCTGGCTTTGATGAGTTCAGCCAACAATAATTACATCGGTTCCAAACTGCACATGTAGATATTCTGGGTTGAGCTCAAATACCAGCAAGTAATCAGTTTCTTGTAGAAATGTGGAGTGACTGTGCTATGTTGTCTCTGCTACAGCATGCTTGAGGACAATTCAGAGTGGTACAACCTCAGGACAGAGAATGCCCTTGAATAAGAAATGTGATTGTTGGCATTTAGTATTCAAGTACTTCAGAGTGGCAGGTGACTCAGGGCTTGCATAATTCTATACACGCAAGGGTAGAGATGGCTTTTGTCTGAGGAGTAATTCAAGAAACAGCTGTTCTTTTAGTTTATTGAAGTAGAAGGGTTTCCAAGTCAGGGGCTCATGTACCTGAAGGTTGGTTACACACAATCAGCTGTGGACCAGATTAAGAACACTGAGCTATGATGGATTTTGCTTTTAACAGTGTGAGAAGGAAATGAAGTTTACTGGGTCTTGTGGAATGGATTGGACCCTTCCTTCTGCTGTATATTGGGCTGCTTTCTGTCTAAAACAGTTTGGAGATTCTCTGGAGAGGGATGGAATCCCATAAGGTAGAGGGTGACAGGAGGGAGCCACTATTACCACTCTTTTGTTTACTTTCAGATTTAGGAAGCAGAGCCAAGTCAGTGGATTTGCAGATTACACCTGCTTTAACTGAATGAATGTTCACTCAATAGCTGAGGACCTTGAGAAAATACTCTGGCAGACTTGCACAAGCAAACATCAATAAGATGGCAGAGATGGTATTTGCCTGCTTATTCTAATGACAGAGGCAGGTAGTAATTGATTTAATTCTGTTACCTGTCAAAGTACCTTGTTTTTTTTTTTTTCATTTATCAAATATTATGTAAAATGTAGACTCATACCTCCTATTGTTAGAGGTAGGCTAGAGGGTCCTTGAGCTTATATTTAATTAGGAATTCATACTTTGGTACTTTTTCAAGTAGGCCATTCACTGGGAATGTTAGAACAAAGCACCCCACACTGGGCTAAACCAAAGACATTTATTGCCCCACAGTTTTGGAGCTAAGAGCCCAGGGTCACAGTGTAGCACATGTCCTTGTCCCTTCCAAGGAGTCTCTTCTTGGGATATAGACAGCCACCCTCATGCTCCAGAATGGAACCTGGGATCTCTTGCAAGAGCAGCCGGTGCTCTTAACCACTGAGCCATCTCTAGTCCCTCAACCAAGATGTTTAGAAATATATTTGTACTCATTCCATTACAAACTATTTAAATATATCTTACATTGTAACTTGCCTCATTCATTAGAAAATTTAGGTTTATGTATTACCATCAATTCATTCATTTAATAAATATACAATGACTTCCAAGAGAAGGTTCTTCTTTTAGGCATTTTAAACACACCAGAGAAACAGCAACAACAACACAAAGAAAAATCCGAGATTCTTACCCTTGTTGAGCTGACATTCTAGTGGGCAAGAGGCTGACGATAATTCATGTGTATTAGGGTTGAAGTTGAAATAATTCTCCTTAGCTCTGGGAGTGTTGCCAGACGACAGCCTTCATCTGACAGCCCTCTTTGGAACTGCCCTTCACTGAAGAGAGCAACCTCACCCAAGGTCATGTACTTCTTTCTGTCAGTAAAGTCTGCATGTGAGGTCTGGTCATTAGAGAGCTGAAAAGGCCTGGATATCCGGACCCAACTTGTCTAACTTTGAAGGGCTATCCTAACTCAAGAGCACATGGTATAGGGGCTGGGGGTAGAGTGGCTAATGGATTTGTTTAGACTGAAACTCAGACCAAATGTCCTCCCATCTCCAGGTCTGTTTCTTGAGGTTAATAATATGAAACTATATTACTTTATATTATATTACAATGTTTTATATATATATATATATATATATANAAAAAAAAAAAAAAAAAAAAAAAAAAAAAAAAAAAAAAAAAAAGAAAAAAAAAGAAAAAAAGAAATAAAGAAAAATGACATCATGAAATTTGCAGGTAAATGGTTGGAACTAGAAGATATTATGTTAAGTGAAGTAACACAGTCCCAGAAAAAACAAATGAGTGGTATCCCTCATCTGTAGATGGTAGCACCAAGTACCTAGTTGTAAGGCAAACTGAGCAATGTTAATGTTATATTCCTCCTGATCTGAATACAACTGTGCTCTTATATTGTGAATCCCTTAACAGTTTCTAGAATTAAGTTACCATTTATTTTCAGACTTTGGAATTTTTGGTATATGGATGGAGGGTATGTAGGCATATTTTAGACTAATATAAAATCAAAAGAATAAGAAAAAATGGTCAAAGGAAAAATTAGCATATATGAATAATTGATAAATGAATAAATGATTGATGCCTGATGGCAGGTAAGGGTTCTTCATGAGCAAGGTGAACGAAGTCTTTTTTTTTTTTTTGTCTTTTTGATACGGGGTCTCCCTGTAGCCCCAGCTGTCCTGAAACTCACTTTGTAGACCAGGCTGGCTTTGAACTCACAAAGATCCGCCTGCCTCTGCCTCCCAAGTGCTAGGATTAAAGGCGTGTGCCACCATGCCTGGCTCTTCCTTTATGAAATAATTGTAAGCTTCAGCATCTGTTTTTTCAAATGATTTTTTGCTTCTTCAATTATTTGGGCAATATTTCTCAACCAAAACATATTCATGTGATTCATTGGGTAACTGCTAGCTAGATATTGCAAAAAAAAAAAAATGACAGTCAATTTTTTTTAACTTATTTGAGCAACTTATTTTAATTTTCTAGTTGGTTATTGTTATTTTATTGCTTAGGACATTCAGAAAGGATTTTCTTAAGATTTTGGGTGAAATTTTTTTTTTTTTGACTAAAAGATTTCAATGCATTCCCTAAGAACCTTCTTTGAAGATTTAGTTTAGATACTATCTCCCCCATGAAGTGTTCTCAGATTCGTCTAGTTACCCCTTGTCATAGGGTAAACCTTTTTTGCACTTGACACGTTGAACTGGAATTCTGCTTCTGACTCAGTCTCCTTTACCAGCTCACTAACTCCTATGAGATCAGATCTTCCTAAGCACTGTGTCTCCTTTGGTAATGGTGTTGGATACCAGGCAATTAGAATTGTACTAAGCAACTTTTCCTTTGGAGAGGGAACTACTGTGCTTTACAAAACCTTATATTGACCCTCTGAAGTATGTGCTGTAATCTCCTTTTCACCAACAAGGGAACTGAGGTCGCTTGAGATCTTAACTAGGGAAAATGATCCAGCTGTAATGTTCCATATTAAATTTGAATACAGACAATGTGACTGTGGAACTCATGTCTTTAACCTTTGACTTCTTCCCACAAATGTATTTCGAACTAAGCTACTACATGTAAATTCTCTACAAGTATGATGGGAAATTTTATCACAATTTAAAGCTTAATCTTTTCTTAAGCTCAGGAATTTCTGTAGGTAGGTATCTCTCAAAAGTATAGGTTTTTCATCTTTTCTGGTTTAAAAGAAAAAAAGAATATTCCATTGCTTACAGAAGTTATTTGTACATTGCTACAATCTGCAGAGAGGGAAACATGTTTAACCTTGGCTCTGCCCGTATCCTGGAATTATATGGTCAAGATTGACATTTATGTGAATCAATGTTGAATGACTGTTTGCTGTATAACTTGGCCAAGACACACAGCTGGTGAGTTTTGGAACAAAAAATTGGATCTATGTTATTTACTATTCTGAGCCACTGAACTATCTGACTTTTAGTAAGATCTTCCTCTGCCCAAGACTTGTGGTATAGGAATCAGAACACTGGACCCTGTGGTATAGGAGTCGGAACACTGGACCCTGTGGTATAGGAGTCGGAACACTGGACCCTGTGGTATAAGAGTCGGAACACTGGGCCCTGTGTTATAGAAGTCGGAACACTGGACCCCGTGGTATAGGAGTCGGAACACTGGACCCTGTGGTATAGGAGTCGGAACACTGGACCCTGTGGTATAGGAGTCGGAACACTGGACCCCGTGGTATAGGAGTCGGAACACTGGACCCTGTGGTATAGGAGTCGGAACACTGGACCCCGTGGTATAAGAGTCGGAACACCGGACCCTGTGGTATAGGAGTCGGAACACTGGACCTTGTGGTATAAGAGTCGGAACACTGGGCCCTGTGTTATAGAAGTCGGAACACTGGGCCCCGTGGTATAGGAGTCGGAACACTGGGCCCCGTGGTATAGGAGTCGGGACACTGGGCCCCGTGGTATAGGAGTCGGGACACTGGGCCCCGTGGTATAGGAGTCGGGACACTGGGCCCCGTGGTATAGGAGTCGGGACACTGGACCCCGTGGTATAGGAGTCGGGACACTGGGCCCCGTGGTATAGAAGTCGGAACACTGGGCCCTGTGGTATAGGAGTTGGAACACTGGACCCTGGGGCTCTGGATAAAGCTTTCCTTCTTTCCCTAAACTCCAGTTCTTTTGGGAGTAGAGTCCTATTTTTTATTTTTATTTTTATTTTTGTATTTTTTGAGACAGGGTCTCCCTTTAGTCTCAGGTGGCCTGGAGCTCACTCTGTAGACCAGGCTGGCCTTGACCTCACAGAGATCTGCCTGCCTCTGCCTCCTGAGTGCTGGGGTCAAAGGTGTGCATAACCATTCCTGGCACTAAAGACAGTTCTTAGCCACCATGTGGGTGCTAGGAATTGAACCTGGGTCCTCTGCAAGAGCAGTCAGTGCTCTTAACTGCTGAGCCATCTCTCCAGCCCTAGAGTCCTAAATTTTAGTTTTAGTGGTTGGGTGTCTACTACACTTTCTTCCTGGCCACTGACTTTTCGAGACTCCTCATAATGGCAGACTGTTAGAGCTCTACCTCTTCTAAAATTCCTATTGCCTATGTACCTCTGATACAAGGACAGAGATTCAGACATCGCCTTATGGATCAAAGCAACCCCAAAAGTCACCTGTCATAATTACATGACAGATAATTGAGCACAATTTTTATTATGAATGATTATGTGGTCTTTAAAATAAAGGTATCATTTAGCCCAGGCTGGTCTCAAACTTGCTTTATAGCTGAGGATGAGTTCCTTCCCTAATCTTTCTGCCCCTACTTCCCAAGTCTAGAGTTGTGCCACCACATCTGGCTGTGCAGATGTTCTCAAAGAAGCCTATTCATCATTTGATTACTGTACTAGAACATTCCATGTTGAAGGGGACTCTTATTCCCTATAACTTCCATTCCTTGGGTTGGTTCTACTGATCACACAAAATATAATCTATCATTTTCTTTTGTCTTTTTGAAACAGGGTCTTCCAGTTCCTTCTGGCCTGGCTTTGAACTCACAGAGATCTGCCTGCCTCTGCCTCCCAAGTGCTGGGATTAAAGATGTGTGCCACCACATCCAGCCCTGTAATCTATCTTCTTAATAAAAATTTTTTACAACATTGAGAAACAATGTATGAGATACTAAATATCCTCTTTTCATATTTCTCATTAAATATAGTTTTTAATCACTTTGTTTTGACCACATAGTAAGGGGAAGAGAAATGCATTTTGGATCAGACGCATGGAGGGTTTGAATCCTGGCTCAACTACTTACTGACTTCATAGGTTTCAGTTTTGTTTTTTTCTCATTTGTAAAATGTTGATGATGATACAGAATTGAAAGAGGGAGTTGTGAAGATCAACAAGGCAAAGGATAATATTCAAGAGAGTATTATCACTCAGGAAATGGTACTTGCTGAAGAGTTTCCATCATTTAGATTTTTGGAAACCATGCTTTACCATAGAGCCCAGCCTGGCATTGAACTCAAGTTCTTCCTGCCTCAGCCTCTCCAGTGCTGGGATCATCGGTGTGTGCCACCACCCCAACTAGAGATTGCTAGATGTCTCTTCTGCTATCACCATTGTGGTTGTTGATTTTGTCCATCTACAAATTACTTTTGATGGTTTCTTTGATAAATGCAGGCATACTAGAGAGCTATAGTTCCACAACAAAATACCAGAGTCTTAAACAAGAGTTGGGGTGGAGAGATGGCTCAGCAGTTATCAGAACTGGCTGCTCTTGCAGAGGACCTGGGTTTGATTCCCAGGACCCACATGGGCAGCTGCAACCACCCATAGTTCCAGTTTTGGGGGAATCCGATACTCTCTTCTGACCTCCATGAGCACCTCACAACAAGCATTTCCACACCTGCAGGGAATACACACCCACAGGGAATACACATCCACAGGGAATACACTCATACACATAAAATAAAATATCTTTAAACAGAGCAAAATGTTTTGTTTTTGCTTTTGTGGGTGGGAGCTTAAGACAATCAAGATTTATTTTCTCATATGTCTGGAGGCTGAAAGACTGAGGTGTCACAGTGCTGTTTTCTACTCGTCTCCCAGATAGCCACCTTCTTGCTGAGTTTTGAATTGGTCTTTCTCCCATGTGTGTGCATCCCTCAGGGCTGCGTATCTTCCCATGTTTCCTCTTCTTGTAATGGTTTGAATAAGGGCCACCCTGATGCTCTTATTTTCATTCAATCACCCCTATAAAGGCCTGTGCTGATTAGTTGTAAGTATCAACTTGAAACAACCTAGAATCACCTAAGAAGAGAGTCTTAATGAGGAATTATGTAAGTCAGGTTGGTCTGTGGGGGATTGTCTTGATTGTTAATTGATGTAGGAAGACCCAGCCCATTGTGGGCTGCAGCACCATTCCTTAGGCAGGGGTTGTGAGAAGTGGAAGAGAGGAGAAAACTAGCTGAGAGCACACACACATGCATGTATGAACGCATGCATGCATGAATGCACACAGGCATGGATGTGTGGAATGTGTGTGCTTTTTTTTATTTTGTCTTTTTGAGACGGGGTCCCCCTGCAGCACCAGCTGTCTTGGAACTCACTATGAGACCAGGCTGGCCTTGAATTCACAGAAATCTGCCTGCCACTGTCTCCCAAGTGCTAGGATTAAAGTCTGCGCCACCATGCCGGCCTCTCTTTGCTTTTGACTGTGGATATGATGTGAACACCTGTCTGAGTTGCTTGGCTTCCCCAAAATGCTAGACTATAACTTGGAATTGTAAGCCAAATAAATAAGTCCTTTCCTTCCCTAGGTTATTTTTTTGTCAAGTGTCTCATCACAGCAACATGAATGAAGCTAGAATCCAGTTCTATCACCAGATACAGTCGAGAATTGAGAGTGAAGTCTCAACATTATGTGATTTCCTTCCTTCCTTCCTTCCTTCCTTCCTTCCTTCCTTCCTTCCTTCCTTCCTTCCTTTCTTTCTTTCTTTCTTTCTTTCTTTCTTTCTTTCTTTCTTTCTTTCTTTCTTTCTTCTTTCTTTCTTTTTGTTCTTCTTGAGACAGGGTCTCCCTTTAGTCCCAGCTGTCCTGGAACTCTCTCTGTTGACCAGGCTGGCCTTGAACTCACAAAGATCTGCCTGCCTCTGCCTCCAGAGTGCTAGGATTAAAGGTGTGCACCACCACACTTGGCTATTTTATGCATTTCTTAAGCACATATTCTGTTACAGAGCTATACTTCCAACCCCTCCATATATGAATTTTGAGGGGACACAGTTCAGCCTGTAATAGAAGGATGTTGTATTTATACAACTAATTCTCTCTTTTTGTTAGATTTGGCATAGGGCTAAGGAGAGTGTTTTGGATCCTGATTTTGTCCTTCAGCATTCTTGCTATTCCCTATCTGTGCCACCTGCAAACTCAGGATGAATTCTCTCTCTGTTACCATTGACTAATAAAATTGCAGCAGGTAACAAGTGATCCAAGAATTTACAAGTATGGAGCCTGATACCTGCATCTAATTTGTTATCTCCCTGCTGTCTTGAACCCCTGTGGTACTCTCTGGGCTCTAAGTCTTGCTTTCTGCTTGTCTATGGTTTGGTCCATGTGGCCATTACTTTATATTCTGCTTTTGATTTAATATAGGTGAAAATTATTATTCAATCCTTCAGTGTTCTAATGAGAGGTTCATTTAATTTGGAGTTTAGATAAGAGAAAAGTCATTGAGTCAGGAATCAAACTCCCTAAATTGTTTTGGCTTTGTAGTTTTCTGTATCTTGTAATCTCTGGGATGGAATTTTTCATTCTTTGTTGGAAAAATAATACCTGCATTACCTCAGGCTTCACAGGGTTGGTATCAGACTCCAGGAAAGTGTGCTAGGCAGAACTCCTTCCTACATGTTCTAGAGAGCAAAATATTATTAGCCATTCTTAGTGTGTTGACAAGTACTTCAAGATTCACATCCTGTTGCTTATTTAGGCTGATCAGTTCCATTATGAATGAGAGGATTCTTAAAGCACTAAGAGTAGATTAAAGTCTCATCATTTCTTTATTTCAGGACTCTTTTGAGGATTAACATTGTATATATATGTGTGTGTGTGTATATATCTGTATATAATATATCTATATATATGAAGAATAGTTAATTAAAATAACATTGTCCCCCAAATTTAGATCTCACATAATATTATAAATCACTGACTAAGGGTATATAGATTAAGTTTATTATCATGAACCCAATGGAATTAGGAATGTAAATTGACTTCAGGATCTTCCTGCAATCTTCTAAATAATATAAAAGTATTTTAGACTCTACCTTTCCATTAGTGACATAATCAATATTTGGAATGATTACAGCCAAAGCTTCCTGTAAAATGAATTTTTGAATATCCAATCTTATGTTCATACTGCTCCTCATTAAATATATAATTTTCATTCTTATAGTAACTATACATTATCATCATCACATTATAATATTGCTGAATCACTTATTCACTTGGGACAGAATCCAGACTTTCTGGACAAGGATGTGCCATAAATATAGACCAAGGAGACATAGAGGGTATTAGGTGATAGAAGGAAGGAGGGTACTACAGTTATTGTACATCTACAAGTTAGTATGTGCTATTTAAATTCTCATTTAATCCTGAAAATTCTGAGGTAACACAAATACAGCATCTGCGACTAGAGTATTTATAACAGTTAAAATGCCAGTGTATTCAAAATCAGCTTCTTAAATTATGAACCACGTCTGTTGATTCTATTTGTAGAGAATAACATTGAAAAAATGTGGTTCTTTTAAAAATTAAGATTAAAGCTGGGCATGGTGGTACACGCATTTAATCCTAGTACTTGGGAGGCAGAGGCAGGCAGATCTTTGTGAGTTCAAGGCCATCCTGGTCTACAGAGTGAGTTCCAGGACAGCTGGGGCTACAGGGAGACCCTGTCTTGAAACGACCAAAAACAAAACAAAACAAAACAAAACAAAACAAAACAAAACAAAACAGGGAGATCTCCCAAGACCTCCTGAAGTGCAGGTAGGTAGGTAGGAGCTGGGTGCTTCAGCAAGGCCGATTGTTGTTTGACTTAATCTAGTTAATCTAGTTGTCTTTGGCTTAATTGGCTTTTGTGGCTGTGGGAGCAGAGTTATGCTCCCAGCTGGTATAAAAGGTGGGGGTTGAAGAAAAAAAAAAGGTGGGGTTGTGTGAGTCTTGAGATCAGAAATCTCCCAAGAATAAAGAGCACCCCCTGCACCCACCCTGCCAACTGGGATTACGAAGGCATCTGAAGGAGGCAAGCAACGCAAGCCTTCAATACAGTGAAGAGGCATTTGGGACTCACATTGGAATACAGGCAAGGAGAAGCCTATATGCCAGGAACAAGAGGAAGAGACAATATGGGAAAGGTGCTGGATAATCCCACACCAAGCTCTACCAACCCTGTGGAAGATTCCTACAGTGGGATCCCCCTGGGGATGGCCCAGGACACAGATATCAGAAACACAATCACGAACATACTTAAAGAAATGCAAGATTATAAAGAGCAAATCAAAGAATTAAGAAAAGAGAACAAAGAACTCAAGAAGGAAGTGGAAACACTGAAAAGATCCCATGCTGAAAAAGATAAGGAAACCAACCAGGGAAACAAAGAGCTAGAGGAAGGGATTGAGAAGCTCCAAAAGTAAGTGGAAATACTAAAGAAATCAGAAGAGGAAATGAAAAAGGAAATCAAACACTCATCCAATCAAGAGGAAAGGAATGGAAAAAGCCTCAGAAGCAGAATGGAGGAAGCAGAACAAAGAATATCAGACCTGGAAGATAACATAGAACAACTAAAAACCTCAAGTACAGATCATGAAAAATTTAAAAATACACAAAAGTGGAACAACCAGGAACTGTGGGACACTATGAAGAGATCAAACCTCCACATCATAGGAATAGAGGAAGGAGAAGAATCCCAAGAGAATGGTATTGATCAGATCTTCAACAGAATAATAAATGAAAATTTCCAAAAGACAAACCAATACAAATACAAAAAGTACATAGAACTCCAAACAGATAAGCTCAGAAAAGAAACTCTCCATGCCACATCATAGTTAAAATGCTCGACACCCAAAACAAAGACAAAATCCTTAAAGCCACAAGAGAAAAACAAGTGACCTATAAGGGGAAACCTATCAGAATTACAACTGTCTTCTCAATGC
>VZQC01008045.1:444005-602694 GCA_009823505.1 Rhizomys pruinosus
TTTTCACTTCCCCTCTCCTCCCCCTCCCCTTTCCCCCTCCCTTTCCTCCCCCTTTTCTTCCCTCCTCTCCTTCCCCCCCTCCCCTCCCTTCTCCTCCCCTCTCCTCCCCTCCCCTTCCTTCCCTTCCCATTTCCTTCCTTTCTTCCCTTATAGAGGAAGTGTTGCCTGGGAAGGAAAAGCATAATATTCACAGTATTCATATATAACAGGACAGCCTGTGTCCATGTATTAGTTCTTTATAGCTACTTGTTCTTCATTCCTTTGTAAGTATAACTCAGGGGTTGGGATAATCTTTCATTGTATGTTTTCATTTGCATTTGTTTTCATGATTTTTAAAAATAGCAAATCAGAGGGAGTATCTTTTCACAAAGCTGGCTTCTTCTGCCCAATAAATGACTCAGTCAGAAATATATTTAATTGGAAGCATCTTAATTTCTGTAAATATACAGAGTCCAAATGCTTCTACATTTTTGAATCAATCACATGTGCGGCTTCTTTTCTTTTTGTTTCATATATTTTATAGTTAACTGGAAGAGGATACTCTTTTCCTTTCATCTTTACAGTGTGTGGGAAGTTGTGAATCAGCACATGTATAAATCTAAAAAACCCTTCAAAACACACCCAAACTTGTATCAGGACAGTGACTATAGATGTTCGTAGTTTTGTGACTCAGTAGACATTCATTCCTCTTTAGCACTGTGGTTTTAATCTCATACTTTCCCTAG
Source organism: Rhizomys pruinosus (assembly GCA_009823505.1). NCBI lineage: Eukaryota > Metazoa > Chordata > Mammalia > Rodentia > Spalacidae > Rhizomys > Rhizomys pruinosus. Next base: position 444,731 of record VZQC01008045.1, read on the forward strand.
CAGAAGTTCTAAGGAACTTTAAGAAAGGATTCCTTTGACCTCTGTTCAGACAGGCCGTCCTCATGTGTCTGGAGACCCTTGTTCCATTGGTATATAATGTATCGTTATTATTGCACCAAGCTAAGTAGAGAAGTGTACAGTGGCTTTACTCTGCCCTATGTTTGGGGAAAGTAACACATTCTTTAGAGAACCTTAAACCCTGAGGGGTGATTTGCCTTTGATCTTATCTTTCCACTTTTTCTTTTTAACTCAAAGCTAGTCTTAAATCCAAGTCCTCCTTTCTCCTTAGAAAGACTCCATAGTAGTTTTTAAAGTTGAAGCAGAAGGAAATTTTCAAAAGGTAGGTCTCATGAGATCAACTTTAAAACACTCTAAAAGGCAATTAAACACACATTCTTCATAATCCCTCCATGATTTTTATTTTGGCTCAGGCATTATGAACATACTTGAACATAGCAATATCTTCTTGCTCAACTTTAACATAGATTTATTTTTTTTTAGTGAAGAGAAAAAAAACATGTTATAGTAGTTCACATGAGAATCTTTAGGAATGCAGGAGAATACAACTAGGAATCTAGTGTTATCATTGTGCACTATCATTTGAACACACAAACCATTAGAAGTTTGAAGTCACTGGAACTATGAGTACAATGAAAGGAACGTCAAGATAGGTATTGAGAGAAGTGGGTTCTTGACTGAGATCTGCTGGCAACTGGTTATGTGACAGAGTAAACGTCCAATATTTACTGCATGCTTTTCTTTGCCCAGGAAAGTAGCACATTTGGGTTCTAAAATATTATTATGTGAAGAATTCCATTTTATACTTTTGTGTATAAGCACTTAGGTAGGCTTTGGTATGTGGGTGCAAAGTGCTCCTTATGTTCTTGGGACTCTGTTGTAGTATTGTTAGTGCTTTGTTCCCATCTATCTACGTGTTTGAGGCGATCTCATTGGAGCCAAAGGCTGGCATTTGTCTTTCCTGTTTGGGATGAAGCACACTGAGAGTGAAGTTGTTAACTTTGGTCTCCTAGGCATTTTTCTTGAACCAATTAAATGAATGATGTAGCAAGCTCAATTCCACTGACTTTATACCCAATAATATCCCCAAAGGATTACACATGGCTGATCCTTGACCTTAAAAGGCTGTCATAAAAATCCACTAGGCAATTGGAAGCTGTCAAAAGTCATTTCGCAATGAGTCATCTGTCACTGTTAACGAAAACTAGTTAGGGACATGGGGAAAATATTTGTTATTTTTATTGTCATTCAACAGATGAACAAAAAGTTGTCATCCAGCGCCCATGAAAAGTAACTAGGTTGTTTCAATGCCAACAGTCCTTGCATCCTCTACAAATGTCCAGCTTTCAAACATCTTTCTAGTTTCCAGTTTCCCAAAGTGCACAGAGATCACCATCCTCTATTGTTTATGCGTAGCTGGAGACAGATGATTTAGGAGGAGCAGCTAGAGAGAAGACTTGCCTGGATTTCGTCATTTTTCACAATTCTTTAACCTTCCTGGACATATGTTTCTTCGATTGTAAAATAAAGCTGTTTTTAGATGATCCCTCATTACTTCTGTTGTAAAAGTTGGTGACTTAGGAACTCAGTAGACTTAAAGTAAGTGGTAAAATCTCAGTGTCTTCCCATGGGATCAGGAGAAAGGGCACTTGCTTTAATCAAGAAATAATGTCACTAAACTATGTAAATATAATACACTTATACTAGGTCTTTTTTTTTTTTTTTTCCTTTTTTTCTTTTGGAGACAGGGTCTCTCGGTAGCCCGTGGTCATCTGGAACTCTATGCGGAAACCAGGCTGTCTTTGCTCTCACAGAGATCTGCCTGCCTCTGCTTCCTGAATGCTGGGCTAAAAGGTGTAGAGAGATGGCTCAGTGGTTAAGAGCACCGACTGCTCTTGTGGAGGACCCGGGTTCGATTCCCAGCACCCACATGGCGGCTAAGAACTGTCTTTGGCTCCAGTTCCAGGGGAATCCGATGCCCTCTTCTGACCTCCTCGGCATTGCATGACACAGGTGCACTGACCTGCATGTAGACAGTATACTCATACACATGAAAAAACAAAAGTTGTGTACCACCATAATTAATGTGTTGAGCTTTTTGATGCATCCACAGAAAAATCCTAGTTTCTGCATATTACACTAATCTAAAACAGCAATGTTTATAAAAGCTTATTAGTTAATTGCTAATATTTTTAACAAATTATCAATGGAGAAGTATTTGCTTGTTTTCTATTGGAAATAAACCTTATGTAAAAGATTTTGTAATTGTGAGCTATAAAGACAAAGTGTATAGACATATAAATAATATAAAGAAAGTACTCCATCTAAAAAACAATCCACTATTACTGTGCAAATAAAAATATTTTCTGGGTGAGGTAATGTATACCTGTCATCAGGAAACAATAATATATCATCATCATCAAAAACAACAATACAAATAAACAAAGATAAACAAAAAGTCTTCTCAACTGATACTCTGGAAATCTTTTACTTTCTTTAAAGGGATGAAAAGTCTGGGAATCCTAACTATATATACCAGGTTAGCATAATAGTTACTTGTAACATATAGCTCCTTGGTAAATGGATCCAAGATAATGCCATAGTACTTTAAAGGGTGGTTTATTTGATAGGTTCTGTGTGTTTCCAAAATGATGAAGGAGTTTTCAGCATGTAGATAATGAGATCCACATTGAAATGATGATAGACAGCCTTGTCACAGCTTTGTTTCCTTAAGTCAGATCCCTTGGGATGACGAAACACCCAAATACTACTCCGTGGCCGAGCAAATGCTTTGTGGCCGAATACCCAGAAAGATAAACTATAGTCGAGGGTTAGTAAAGCAGGGACAAAGAAACAGGTCATGAGATGAAAGGTTAAGAGGCAGGGTTCTTCCAGGTGTGGTGGCGCACACCTTTAATCTCAGCACTTTGGAGGCAGAGGCAGAGGCAGGTGGATCTCTGTGAGTTCAAGGCCAGCCTGGTCTACATAGAGAGATCCAGGACAGCTGGGGCTGCAGGGAGACTGTCTCAAAAAGATTAAANAATATACGGGAAAAGCTCATAATAAATCCCCACCGAAATCAACTAGTCCTGTAGAAGATACCAACAACAAGAATTCCCTGAAGGAAACCAAGAACAGCCCTACCTTAGAACAAGTTGTAGATATTCAAAGAAATCAAAGAATATAGAAAACAAATCAGAGAACTAAAAAAAGAGAAAGAAAAACGCTCCCAGTGAAGAACCCCTAGAAGCGAAAGAGATTGATAAGTCTCGTCAGAGAAACTTTAGAGGGAAAGAGATGACAGAAACAACGCCAAAAAGAAACATAGGGGATAGAAAAAATTACAAAAATTCGCGAAAAGAAAACTGAAGACATACGAAAAATGACAAAACTCTAGAGTGAGTGCAGAGATAGGAAAAACATTGAAAAGTTCCCAGGCTGAAAGGGATAAAGAAGGAAAAACTGACGGCAGCAAGAGCAAAGAGAACTACAAGAAGAAGGAAGCGCAAAAGGAAGTGTTCCAAGATGAAGTGGACCCATACTGAGCGAAAGTAGCAGGATTTAATGGAAACAAAGACTAAGATGTAACCCAGTGTACATTTCCACGTACCGCAGCGAAAGTAATGGGAGAAATCAGCCTCAGAAGGAAATGGATGAGAGCATTAAAAAAAACCAGTATTTATCCGCACGTTGGGAAGGTCAGAAGACAAGGCGAGTCTTCATGTGAAGTGCAAAGCCGCCGGCAACGTGGTCTTCAGAGTTTGTGAGCTGTGCCAGGACAGCCTGGGGCTAGACAGGTATGGACCTGTTCTAAAAAGGAGCCAAAAGAACAAAAGTACAAAAAGAGTTAATGTCAGGACATAGTTAAACATGCGACAGACGTTAGGAACGCTGCAAGTTAAAAGATTATGGAAAATTAAAAAAGAAAACAAGAGAAGTGGAGAAAGCAAACCAGAAGATTGGTGGACACGCATGATAAAGCCCCACTAGTCCGGGCAAAGATTGTCCAATACAGACTTTAAAGTTCACGAGTCTGTTTTAAAAGCTCATGCTTAACTGTGATGCTGCCCGCCATGGATAATCCAACTACCAAAACAGTGACTGATCTTGATTTCGAAGAGGGAAAGCCCACCCCATTCAGGCACTACTCAAAACAAAAGCCTCGCCAACTAAAAAACCCAGGCCCAAATGGATTTACACTAGCAGAACGTCTAATAAAATATATAATTTAAGAGGAGCAGTTTAAACAATGCCAACTAATAAATTAGATAACAAGGAACAACTAATCAGACACAGAGAATATATCTGCCCAAATTCACGATCTTTCTCCTTTTTTTAAATCTCTTTTCTGTATGTGTATGAATGTACTGTCTGCATGCAAGTTTGTGCACCCGTGTCGTGCAATGCCGCGGAGGTCAGAAGAGGGTCTCGGATTCCCCTGGAACTGGAGTTCTCCTGGAATTGGAGTTTCAGACGGTTCTCGGCCGTCATGTGGGTGCTGGGGATCGAACCCGGGTCCTCTGTAAGAGCGGTCGGTGCTCTTAACTGCTAGGCCATCTCTCCAGCCCCCATCACCTTCATTTTTAAAACACTTTCTTAATGATGAACACATCTAAAACTCTATCTCTGAGTTATTTTGAAATATGTAATATATCGTTTTAAAATTATCTCCTTCTTTGCATGAACACAGACTTTATTCTTTGTGTGTACCTATTTTCTCTTAGTGTCTGCAGATAACAACTTCTTTTTTTCTTTTTGGTGGTGACCTTCCCATCCCCTTCTATTTATTTATTTTTTGTTTTTAGGGCTAAATCTTTTAAATGATATTTGTGTCTGCTTCTAAATATTCAAGAAGATGCTTCCCATTCCACACACCTTTGAGAGCTAGGAATGGCCTTTTGTGATACTACATTGGAGCTGGTAACCTCTCTATTTCTTCTGACCTAAGTTGGTATATCATGGCTACACACAGTATTTGTTAAACAAACTGACACTCAACCTTTGTACTGCAAGCGGGAGGACAATTCGAGAATCTACTAATCGCTGTTTTCTTTCGCCATGACGCCTCTCTGTGTGTGTCCATTTCAGTAGCCGAAGATCACAACAGCCCCAGTTTTACACAGTGAATTTCTGGTCAATTTTTAAAAAGACCTAATTCAGAACATCTGATACATTCTAGAATTTGAAAAATCTAACGTTTATAAAAAGCTACGTATAAGCAATAGCTTTGGATGTTCAGCTGTCTATTTCTGAGCAGCTCTGATTTTAATTGATGACCAACAGTTGTTTTTTTTTTTTTTAACATCTGCTTTTTTTGTGGTGAGTCATGACAATGACTGAACAAATGATGATAGATAAAAATATGTCAGGGGGCTGGAGAGATTGCTTAGTGGTTAAGATCGCTGACCGCTCTTGCACAGGACCAGGGTTTGATCCCCAGCACCCACATGGCGGCTGAGAACTGTCTATAACTCCAGTTCCAGGGGAATCCAACACCCTCATCTGACTTCTATGGCATTGCACAACACGGGTGCACAAACCTACATGCAGACACATACAGATTCATACACATACAAAAAAAAAAATGTCAGATTGGGGCTGGAGAGATGGCTCAGCGGGTAAGAGCGCCAACTGCTCTTGCAGAGGGACCGGGTTCGATCCCCAGCACCCACATGGCGGCTGAGAACCGTCTTTAACTCCAGTTCCAGGGGAATCCGACGTCCTCTTCTGACCTCCGAGGCATTGCACAACACAGGTGCACCAACCTACATGTGGACAGTACACTCATACACATGAAAAATAAAAAAATAAAAATAAAAAAATATGTCAGATGACGCATCTTCTCTATGCCCACCTTCCCCTGCAGTTAGTTGGAGCCACAGTCCTAATTTTCATTTGGTCAGCCAAAGGCAGTCAAAAGCACCACGTATCACCTTTGTGCCGGACACTTAAGAGCTGGTGGGCCTCCTCCATTTCTTCAAGAGTCTAGAAGATGTAGTTATAAAACAGAGGAGGTGAGTCACTGTGACACAGGACTACGTTTCTCAGTAAGTTAAGTCACTGATACTGGGGTTTGCTATTGTGCCAGCTAGCACTAATTACCTGACTTATACTGTAGGTAGTATACATATTATTGGAGAAGCTGGGGTCATTACTTACAATAGGTTATAATTCACATATCTGAATTATAACCAATTGGGGTCAATGAAGGGGAAAAATCACATTTCTGGGAACTATTCAAGATTTACTAAATCAAAATTTAGGGGGTAGGACATGGGAATCAGTGTATCCAGTTCCCCCAAAGATTCTAGATCATGACTTTCAATCCTAAAGTTGTGTGGCTTATCATCAAAGTATTTTCTGAAGATTAAAGGTGGTAAAAGAGAGCCAGAGGCCTTACACTGACAACAGGGGCTGAGAAACTCTGACCCCTGGGGCTAAATTTGGCCTGAGAGACTTTGATTGGAATTCTGCCAGGTTCATTTGTTTACTTATTGCTCAACGCTGCTTTTACCAGGATGCCAGAGCTGAGTAACAGTGACTAGTGACCTCAAGTGTCACAAAGCCTAATGTATTGACCACCCAGCTCCTAGGGAGAAGGCTTTTAGACTCCGGATCTGATGCTTCCCTGCATGAAAACAGCACGCGCCCCTGGTTTTGCCCTGCTCATACTGGCAGATTCCGACTCTGAGAGCTCTTAATGAGTGGCTGAGAAGGAAGAGGTGTGGCAGATGGCTGAATTTGGGGTCAGCTGCATACTGGAACGCCTCTCTTTTCTTTGTTTTTTTTTTGGTCTGTCCACACAGCCATACAAGGACCTTTGTCCCTGTGGAATCTAGAAAGAGCTGGAGATGATTGCAGAGAAAGAGATGAGAATTTCCAGACAGATTTGTATTTCTGAAGTTCTTGTACTATAAATAAAACTTATGAAACATGTTATTATTAAGTAGCATTAAGTCACATTCAGGTCCACACTTTCCTTAGTGTCCATTTTTTTTTGATTCACAATCAATTTATATCAAAAGCTTCATGCCACCTAAAAGTTTAAAAATAATCCACATTTAAATATATGTACATTTAAGCATGTCTGTTTAAACATGCATTTAAATATAAAATTTAAAGCTGTTAGATACAGGAAATTCAAATCTGAAGTGCAGTTCTGGAAATGACTATTAAAACCAGTTCCAAATGGAAAGATAAGTGACAGATGCTTCTAGCTCAATGCTTCATCATAGTGTAGGCTCTTCCTCTCTTTTCTGTTTTTTGTCACCCCGATGAAATAGTCTTTAAAAGACTACATCCAATACCCTTGTTTTTAAGTAAAAAAGAAGATAGAATTGTCTTGTAGGGTGAAAGTTGTCAGTTATTGCTCAGTGAAGAAAAAAGAGAAATGAGCCAGGCTATGTCACAAAGAGCGTCCCTGGTTCCTTGTCAGTAAATTCGGATGCACCTCGCTGTAGAGCAAATGCTGAGATCAGGAGTGAATATGATTGCTAGAGAAGCACATTTCAGTGTTTGTGATGCTTTCAGCCTTTGGAAGGAGAAAGTTATGTTTAAGATCTGCTCCCTGGCTAGTTTAATTTATGTAACTTCTTGGAGCCAGAAAAGAAATAAAAAGCAAAGTGAACCACAATTTCATTACGGTCTCTAATGGAAATAATTGGTAACATGTGTACCTAATTTTTCTTATTCAGTCTTCTATTCGCTTGTTGTTGGTTAATTGAGAGTGGCAGTGCCAGTTAAGCAGCTCCTAGTAGCATGTAGTGCTAATCGTGAGCAGGTTCGAAGGTTTCTTTGTCTTTGAAAAGGTCTCTTAGCTCTCCAGGGCATATCTGTTTTGGATTGAAGGCATAACCTGGTATTGAATGATTTAAATTCAAGAAAACACTTTAATATTAAGGTTCAAATAAATGAATTTACACTCCATGTCATATGTCTAGCAGGTGACTGAGGCCATGTGTTCTTTACTCCCCTTAGTAGAGAAAAATAACATGCAAAGGATTTCAGTGAGGCTGTAACCAGCCTTGCAGCTAGGGGCAAAAAAGAACATTCAGCAGGCTGGAGTAAGAAGTAGGTTGATTTGGGGCCACTGGAGTGGCTTCCAGTTGAATTCAGGTAGTTTCTTAAAATAATTTCCCTTCTACCTATAATTCTGCAAATTCATAGCCAAAAATACATTGAGTTACACAGGTAGTATTAATAAATGGCTGGGCCCAAACAATATGTGTCTCAAGAGGCATTGGCTAATGGGGGTCTATGAATATGATTGTGATAGTCCAATATGGATGAAAGTCCAGTATGAATGAGAGATTGCACAATCACTTTCATGTTCCCAAGACAGCTTTCTGAGCATTGTATAAGGAAGCATACTCACTAAAAGATGGATTACAGGGGACGAGGAGACAGTTCAATTGGAACAGTGCTTGCTACGAGTTGCTAAAATTCCTTCTGGGAGGTCCGTTCGCCAATAAGCTTCCTCTTCTGGTGGTCTCAAAGCAAACTGAGGTACAGATTTCCCAAACCACAGTTTCGAAGATTCTAGAAAGTTTAATTGGGTTTGCTTGGAGGGCGAATGGGTGAGGGCGGGGGGGCACTTACAGGAATGTTTGTGTTCTCCCTTGCTCATGGCCATATAGGGAAGGTTCCTGTCCAGCATGGACTGTGCTACCTCTGCCCAAGATGGTGATGGTGGCAGAGATAGCCTCATGGTATTCTCCGGGATCTATCCACAGCCCCTCCTGCTCGTACAGCCAAGGCCTGACTGGCCGGTTGGGAGGGGCAGCTGACTCTCCTGGCTCCTCTTTTTCCCTCAGAAGGCCAACAGTCAAGTTTATAATCCTGGGCAGACAGGTGCCCCTAAGCGTGAGAAAGCATTGGATGTTCAAGGTCAGTCTTTCAGAGGACTGTCCACACCACACCAAGGAAGCATGAGGACTGGAGTTTGATCCCCAGAACCTATGTAAAAAACAGCTGGGTGTGGTAGGTCTCAACTACAACCCAATCCTAGCACTGGGGGAGACAGAGACAGGCAGATCCTGGCTAATCTGTAAACTTCAGGCCAGTGAGAGGTCCTGTTTCAAAAATCAACAAGCAAACCAACCAAACAAACAGACCCTAACCCCAGTCTCCAAACCCATAGTGGATAGTGCCTGAGAAACAGTACGGGAGATTGAGTACACACATACGTGAATAGGCGACTGCAGAAACACACAGATCTACTCCTACATGTGCACTCCCACACATGAATAGACGCATGTACACAAACATACATACACCGACTCACAAAAGATGGATATGCTGGTTGGATTTTAGCAATAATTAAAAATTTTAAAAGAAATTTATTTTTATATGTATAGGAATGGTTTGCCTGCATGTGTGTAAGTGTACCATGTCTGTGCAGTGTTTGCAGAGGCCATATGAGGGTATTGCATCCCCTGAAACTGGAGTCACCAACAGTTAGTTAGTAGCCCCATGTGGGTGCAGAGAACAGAACCTGGGTCCTCTGCAAGGGCAGTCAGTGCTCTTAACTGCTGAGCTATCTCTCCAGTCCCAATGATTCTTTTTTTTGAGACAGGGTCTCTCTATAGCCCCAACTGGCCTGGAACTCACTCTGTAGACCAGGCAGGCCTTGAACTCACAGAGATCTGCCTGCCTCTGCCTCCTGAGTGCTAGGATCAAAGTCATGCTCCACCATGCCTGGCACCACGTGGGTGCTGGGAATCGAACCAGGGTCCTCTGCAAGAGCAGTCGGGGCTCTTAAACGCTGAGCCATCTCTCCAGCCTCCCCCCTCCCCCCAATGATTCTTAATAGAAATGCAAATGGTACTGCTGAGAATTCTAGCGTCTTGGTGAGTGTGTGTGTACCAAACACACTGTGAAACAAGATGCCATTCCTCTACCATTTACCTCAGAGCCAAATTAAATATTTATGGAATTCCTCATTACACTCTGGAATCATTTAAAGGTAAAGATGGGCCTTGCTGAGTGGGAAGATTACACAGCGCTTTTCATGCTGCAGATCTGAACTTCCTTTCCATTTTACCTTTTGACTTACTACCAGGGCAGCATTCCGAGAGGTGAGTCACCCTCATCAGCTTCGGGACCATTCACCCAGCCTTTGGACATCTCTTCCATTTCTGACTTCCACTTCCTGCTCTGTCTCTTACTTTTCTCAGACCCATTTGTTGTACATATGGGACGGAATACAAGTGACACATTTCCTAATGGGATTAGGGGAATTAGAATTTAGAATCATATGATAATTTTCTGCTTTATCCTGTCTTTTGTATCTACAGATAAAAGGAAAGCAGATCAGCCTATTGCTTAGAAGGCAGGTCCTGTTGTGAATAACAGGGATCTAAACATCCCACTCTGCTTACACAGGACACACATTTGATTCTCTTTCATATTAAAATACACGTACAGAAGCTGAAATGATGATCTTTGAGCCATCTAGAACCTGGGTTGCTTCTACATTTCTATCTTTTTTTTGAGACAAGTCCTCATGTAGCCTAGGCTGGCCTGGATCTCACTATAGATCAAGGTTGGCCTTGAACTCCTGATTCTCCTAGTTCTGCTTCCCAAGTGCTAGGATTACAAGCATGTGGCAAGGTGCCTGGTTACCAAGATTGGCGAACCTTTACCTTGATAGGTGGACCGTTAACTCTTACATCCAAATTCCAAGCAAGAGGGAAGGGAAACAGGAAAGGATATGGGTGGGATACATGCCCTACGTTGAAGGACATATTTCAGAAGCCTACATCTTGTGTGCTTAGACAGCATTGGCCACTCCAAACCTCAGGAGAGGCTGGGGCATTTCTCTATTTTGGGTAGCCATATGGCCCGATAAATTTTTGAATTCTAATAATGAAGGAGAAGTGAACTCTGTCTCTACTATGGTCCATTCGGTGAAAGCATATCCATCTGCACCTTCTTCCCACACTTAGAAGGGAGAAAATTATCCCATCCAGTTTCTGAAACTAGCTCAAGGTTCAGGACTTCTGATCTTCTGTCACAGTAGTGTTCTGTTGTAGAGTCTTAATTTTTTGGCCCCGTGTAACCCAACATACTTCAGTGGAATTGAACATAAGAATTGCCATAGAGATTCCTATTTGGAAAAAGAGGAAAGGAAAACAACATGCAGTCACTAGGCTGTAGCAGTTATAACTCCTTTGGAGCAGAATTGGGAAAGAGCCTGGTCCTGGGAGAGGAAGGAGGCCCCGGTTTAGTGTGCATCTGGAAGCTTTTGGTGCCTCCCAGGGAGAAGCTGTCTTCTTGCATTATCTTCGCTGGGCACATCTAAAGCAGGCCCTGGGCAATTGCCCTCTTTCCCAGCCTCCTTCCTGCAGGTGGAGGACTTGGTGGAGTCCAGGGCTTGCTTTAGGGCTTGAATGATCACAAACTTTGAAAGGCCAGGCTTGTGATTTTAATTCTCTCCCCAAATTACTAAGTGTCTGTTTTATTTGTTTCTGGATAATACCTCTGAGTAAGCAAAGCCAAGGACTGCTTTTTACATTGTTGTTAAGTAAAGGCTTCGTTTTTCCCTTATTGATCCTTGAGTTGGGCTTGCCATTCCGCCTGTGTTGGTGTTCTATGCTACCTTAACAAAGGATCATAGGCGGAGCGCCTTAAACAATAGAAATTTATTTCCTCTCAGTTCCATATTTTCCAGAAGTCTCAGGTCAAGGCGTCAGCAGGATTGGCTTCTTCTGGGACATCTCTCCTTGGCTTGTAGACACCGACTTCTCCCTGTGGGATCACATGGTCTTCCCTCTGCTTGTCTGGGTCCTAATCTCTTATTCTTTGACACCATTCTTATTGGATAAGGGTCCATCCTAACGGCCTCATTTTAATTTAATTTCAAATCCAATTTCTTTCTGAGTACAGGGATATGAAACTATAGAGGTTACTTTTCTCGTGGCTGTGCCAAGGGTCTGACAAAAGCACCTAAGGAAGGACAGGTTTCTTTTGGGAAGGAAGGGCTAAGAGTTTGAGTGTATAATCCATCGTGGTGGGGATGTCATGGCACAGGAGCATGATGCAACTAACCGGTCACACTGCATCTATAGTCAGGAAGCAGAAATGGAAGAGTGTGGTTGGTTGCACTTTTGTCTTGTTATCCAGTCCAGGAATGTTGCCGTTCACCTTCAGAGTGAGGCTTCCTGCCTCTGTTAACCCAGTCTGCCCCAGAGGTTTGTCTCCTAGGTGATTCCAGATCCTATCAAGTTGATAATCAATATCAACCATTGCAGGCACCAACACAATCCTACCCACAAGATTACCTTTCTGCTACACAGAGATAGGCTTGCACAGGAAGGGGAATGCTCATTATAGTTTTTGCTGCTAAGTTGTCTTCCATCATTGGGCAGAAACTTGTAAGATGGAAAATAGAAATGGGATTTTTTTTTTTTTTTTTTGTATTTTTGAGACAGGGTCTCTGTGGTGGTTTGAATGAGCTTGTCCCTCACAGGCTTCAAGTATTCAGACATTTTGTCTCCAGTTGGTGGCGCTGTTTTAGGAGGTCTTAGAAGGCGTGTCCATGCTGGAGGAAGTACATCATTGGTGACAGGCTTAGTGAGTTTAACAAACCTTGCAGTCTCCAGTCTTTCTCTCTCTCTTGACTTCCTGTGCTTACTGGGAGATGTGAACCTTGGCTTTCTGCTCCAGCCCCTGCCACCATGCTTCCTGCTACAATGGACTCTAATTCCCTGGAACCGTCAATGTAAGCTCAAATAAACTCTTCCTTTTATAAGTTCCCTTGGTCATGGTGGCTTTATCACAGCAACAGAAAAGTGACTAATATAGTCTCCCTTTAGTCCCAGCTGGCCTGGAGCTCCCTATGAAGACCAGGCTGGCCTTGAACTCAGAGATCCGCTTGCCTCTGCCTCCAAGTGCTGGGATTAAAGGTATGCACCACCATGCCCAGTGAGATTTTTCTCTTCCTAAATCTACAAACTCATTGTCAAAAGGGTTCGGTATGAGCACAGATGGTTTTTCGTCTCTAAATGTCTCCAGCTTTCCAATAACTTAGGTTGCCAACCCTGGGCAGAACTGTATCTAGTCTCATGTCTGTGAGTGTTTGGCTGCACCTGTAGCTAATCTCTCTGGCAATTCTTTTTTTTTTTTTTTCTTTTTTTTTGCAGTTCTTACCCTCAGCCTTTAACTGGAGCTGGAGAGATGGCCTAGTGGTTAAGAGTGCCAACTGCTCTTGCAGATGACCTGGGTTCAATCCCCAGCACCCATATGGTGGCTGAGAACCGTCTTTAGCTCCAGTTCCAGGGGAATCCGACGCCCTCTTCTGACCTCTGCAGCATTGCACGACACGGGTGTAGAAGCCTACATGCAGACAGTACATTCATACACATACAAAAATAAATAAAAATTAAAAAAAAGGAGCAGGAAACTAACCTGAATTTTCATACCATATGATGTAGGTCCACAGGTTAGGTTGGTGTAGTACTACAGTCAGGGAGCATTTGAGTGAATGTTAAGGCATAGCATGAGATGGGGCGGGAGGTGAAGCATGCCGGCCTACAGTATCTGCTTACAGCTGGACAGCACACACGTATGCCAGCGCTGCACTTCAAAGTCTGTTTGAGTATGGCGAACAGAAATTCAAAGTAGCAGAGGCTTAAATAAGATAGAAATGCTCTTTTCTGTATTGCTGTAAAAAGTCCAACTGTCAGTAGCTTAGGGAAAGCTGACATGGCAGGGTGGAAAGGGAAAAGATACTGGCGTCTGATGTCATCAGAGGATCTCAGTAGCAGGACAGACATACTCAGAAGAAGCACTTGATGACACCTGCGTGCTGCTTTTTCTTCGCATTTATTTTTCATCCTGCCTGCCCATTTGGAAGTGATACCCACGTTGAGGATGTGCCTTACCCACTTGTAGGCTCTGTCTTATCAGCCAATCCTCTCTAAAATGCTCCCAAAGACACACAAGTGTGTTTCATTAGACAACTGAGAGCAGCCATCACAGGCATTATTAGCCTGTGCAGCCTCTGACCCTAGAAGCCAAGCTAATAAATCCTCTCTTATAATTGTATATACATTCTGCTGGTTCTGCTTCCTCTCGAGAACTCTGACCAACAGTGCAAACAGAGTCTGAAACATCCCTGAACTCTTTACAACTCAAATTACTTTCAACGTTATAGTAGGGTATATTTTATGGTATTTTAATTTCAGCAAATACCATACTCAATATATGGTAATAACTAACATATATATTCATTGCTTTCAGGATAGAATATGCTATGCTAAGACCTTCATGTACATTTTTCCATTTGTCCTCACAAGAATTATGGAAATGGGTTTTATAGCCCCACTTTACTGAAAAAGAAACTAAAACTAAAGATCAGAAGGGTGAAGTAGCTTATATAAGGCTATTCAGCTTCGCCGGGCGGGCATGGTGGTGCACGCCTTTAATCCTAGCACTCGGGAGGCAGAGGCAGGAGGATCTTTGTGAGTTCAAGGCCAGCCTGGTCTACAGAGTGAGTTCCAGGACAGCTGGGGCTACAGGGAGACCCCGTCTCAAAAAGACCCCCCAAAAATAAATAAATAAATAAATAAGAAGTGGAGTGGGGATTTGATTCTTTTCCTTNGTTTCCAATATTTTTCCAGTAAGTCTCATGTCAAGGCGTCAGCAGGATTGGCTTCTTCTGGGACATCTCTCCTTGGCTTGTAGACACCGACTTCTCCCTGTGGGTCCAGGGTGGTCTTTCCCTCTGCTTGTCTGGTCTCTAAACTCTTAATTCTTGACAAGCCATTCCTTATTGGATAAGGGTCCCATCTACGGCCCTCATTTTAATTTAATTTCAAATCCAATTTCTTTCTGAGTACAGGGATATGAAACTATAGAGGTTACTTTTCTCGTGGCTGTGCCAAGGGTCTGACAAAAGCACCTAAGGAAGGACAGGTTTCTTTTGGGAAGGAAGGGCTAAGAGTTTGAGTGTATAATCCATCGTGGTGGGGATGTCATGGCACAGGAGCATGATGCAACTAACCGGTCACACTGCATCTATAGTCAGGAAGCAGAAATGGAAGAGTGTGGTTGGTTGCACTTTTGTCTTGTTATCCAGTCCAGGAATGTTGCCGTTCACCTTCAGAGTGAGGCTTCCTGCCTCTGTTAACCCAGTCTGCCCCAGAGGTTTGTCTCCTAGGTGATGTCCCAGAATCCTATCAAGTTGATAATCAATATCAACCATTGCAGGCACCAACACAATCCTACCCACAAGATTACCTTTCTGCTACACAGAGATAGGCTTGCACAGGAAGGGGAATGCTCATTATAGTTTTTGCTGCTAAGTTGTCTTCCATCATTGGGCAGAAACTTGTAAGATGGAAAATAGAAATGGGATTTTTTTTTTTTTTTTTTTTGTATTTTTTGAGACAGGGTCTCTGTGGTGGGTTGAATGAGCTTTGTCCGCTCACAGGCATTCAAGTATTCAGACATTTTGTCTCCAGTTGGTGGCGCTTTTTTGGAAGGTCTTAGAAGGCGTGTCCATGGCTGGAGGAAGTACATCAATTGGTGAAAAGCTAGTGAGTTTAACAAGCCTTGTGGCCTCCAGTCTTTCTCTCTCTCTTGACTTCCTGTGCTTACTGGGAGATGTGAACCGCTTGGCTTCCTGCTCCAGCCCCTGCCAACCATGCTTCCCGCCACAATAGACTCTAATTCCCTGGAAACCGTCCAATGTAAGCTAAAATAAACTCTTCCTTTTATAAGTGTCCCTTTGGTCATGGTGGCTTTATCAAAGCAACAGAAAAGTGACTACATTATAGTCCTCCCTTTTTAGTCCCAGCTGGGCCCTGGCCGCTCCCTATGAAGACCAGGCTGGCCTTGAAACTCAGAGATCCGCTTGCCTCTGCCTCCAAAGTGCTGGGATTAAAGGTATGCACCACCATGCCAGTGAGATTTTTTCTCTTCCCTAAATCTACAAACTCATTGTCAAAAGGGTTCGGTATGAGCACAGATGGTTTTTCGTCTCTAAATGTCTCCAGCTTTCCAATAACTTAGGTTGCCAACCCTGGGCAGAACTGTATCTAGTCTCATGTCTGTGAGTGTTTGGCTGCACCTGTAGCTAATCTCTCTGGCAATTCTTTTTTTTTTTTTTTCTTTTCTTTTGCAGTTTACCCTCAGCCTTAACATGGGCTGGAGAGTGGCCTAGTGGTTAAGAGTGCCAAACTGCTCTTGGCAGATGACCTGGGTTCAATCCCAGCACCCATATGGGTGGCTTGAGAACCGTCTTAGCTCCAGTTCAGGGGAATCCGACGCCCTCTTCTGACCTCTGCAGCATTGCACGACACGGGTGTAAGAAGCCTACATGCAGACAGTACATTCATACACATACAAAAATAATAAAAAATTAAAAAAAAGGAGCAGGAAACTAACCTGAATTTTCATACCATATGATGTAGGTCCACAGGTTAGGTTGGTGTAGTACTACAGTCAGGGAGCATTTGAGTGAATGTTAAGGCATAGCATGAGATGGGGCGGGAGGTGAAGCATGCCGGCCTACAGTATCTGCTTACAGCTGGACAGCACACACGTATGCCAGCGCTGCACTTCAAAGTCTGTTTGAGTATGGCGAACAGAAATTCAAAGTAGCAGAGGCTTAAATAAGATAGAAATGCTCTTTTCTGTATTGCTGTAAAAAGTCCAACTGTCAGTAGCTTAGGGAAAGCTGACATGGCAGGGTGGAAAGGGAAAAGATACTGGCGTCTGATGTCATCAGAGGATCTCAGTAGCAGGACAGACATACTCAGAAGAAGCACTTGATGACACCTGCGTGCTGCTTTTTCTTCGCATTTATTTTTCATCCTGCCTGCCCATTTGGAAGTGATACCCACGTTGAGGATGTGCCTTACCCACTTGTAGGCTCTGTCTTATCAGCCAATCCTCTCTAAAATGCTCCCAAAGACACACAAGTGTGTTTCATTAGACAACTGAGAGCAGCCATCATTCGGGTAGGTCATTATATGCTGCCCTCGGCTCTGACCCGCTAGAAGCCAAGCTGAGAGAAATCCTCTCTTTTACATGTTTATACATTCTGCTGGTTCTGCTTCCTCTCGAGAACTCTGACCAACAGTGCAAACAGAGTCTGAAACATCCCTGAACTCTTTACAACTCAAATTACTTTCAACGTTATAGTAGGGTATATTTTATGGTATTTTAATTTCAGCAAATACCATACTCAATATATGGTAATAACTAACAATATATATTCCCTTGCTTTCAGGATAAGAATATGCTAGCTAAGACCTTCATGTACATTTTCCATTTTCCTCACAAGAAATTATGGAAATGGGTTTTATAGCCCCACTTTACTGAAAAAGAAACTAAAACTAAAGATCAGAAGGGTGAAGTAGCTTATATAAGGCTATTCAGCTTCGCCGGGCCGGGCATGGTGGTGCACCGCCTGTTATCCTAACGCCCGGGAGGCAGAGGCAGGAGGATCTTTGTTGAGTTCAAGGGCAGCCTGGGTCTACAAGAGTGAGTTCCAGACACGCTGGGGCTACAGGGAACCGTTGCAAAAAAAAAAAAAAAAAAAAAAAATAAATAAATAATAAATAATGACGAGTGGGGATTTGATTCTTTCCATTCCTTCTTACCTTCCTTTTTTTTTTTTTTTTTTTTTTTTTTTTGGTGTTTTTGAGACAGGGTCTCTGTGTAGCCTCAGGTGTCCTGGAACTCATTATGTAGACTAGGCTGGCCTTACCACACAGAGATGCTTCTACCTTTGCCTCCCGAATGCTGGGATTAAAGGTGTGCGCCACCACGCCTGGCTAAGGATTTGATTCTTGTTGAACTCTACAGGCATATGTACCAGCTGTGTATTTTGAGAGAAGTGGTTCTCAATTGGTGGCGATTTTGTTCCAGAGAGGAATTTAACAATGTTCAGATATGTTTTCGTTACTTTATTATTATTCATTTTCTTTATTGAGTCAAGGCTTCATGTAGTCTGGCCTAGCACTCACTTTGTAGCCAAGGCTTGCCTTGAACTCTTAATCCTCCTGTCTTCATCCCCCAAATTCTGGGATTACAGGCATAGACCACCATGTCTGGAAGTGTGGCTTTTAAACAAAGGGTCTTGCTGTGTAGCGTAGGAGACTACCAGCTTTGTATGTAGTCCAGGCTGGCTTTGAACTCGTGACCTTCCTTTTCTTAGTTGGGAATACAGGCATTTGCTGTCATATTTTGCTTAGAGATATATTTTGATTGTTGCAAACAAGGGGATGATGGAATCAAGCTGGTAGAAGTCAGGTATATTACTCTCAGCAGCTTAGACAATGTCCAGGATGACCTTCCAAATACAGAATTATCTGACTCAAAGATGTCACCAGTGTCAAAATTGAGAAAATGGAGAGATAGCTGCTCTTGCAGAAGACCTAGTTTTGATACCCAGCACCCACATGGCAGATAACAACCATCTATAACTTCAGTTCCACAGGATCAGACGCCGTCTTCTGGCTTCCATGGGCATTGTAAGACAGAGGTACACTTAAGTTCATGCAGGCAAAACACGCATACACATTAAAAAATTGAGAGAAACTCATATTGGTCCTTAATACTTGGGCTACTTAGTGCACTCCTTGATCCTCACAAGTGATAGCAGATAACTTGTGATCATTTAAATTGATAGTCTCTTCAAACAGGTGACTTCCATTTCTGTATAGAGGAATGAAGTTTTCTGAAGGAATAGATGTTTCTTTTTTCCTCACTCACAATCCAGAGCTGAATCGTTGTTTGTTAGTTGGCAGGCATCAGTTCTTCATTTTACAGCCTAGCTGTTTTATGATAAAAGAATGAAGGTTTTGAGTGTGTAGTACTAGGGAACTCTAAGGAAGAAGAAGTATAACATCACTTTTGGAAACCAGTTATATTATATTGTACTTCAAAAATTTATAATGGAAAATAAAACTTTCATCTCAATTTAAGAAGAAATGGGGTAAGTGATTATTCCTCATTTTTTTGCAGAGGATGTAAATGGTGTTTTATAATAGATATATTTGGAATATGGCTCAACATTTTATACTCTCCTTGGGCTTTTGGTGTTATAGATTTAAATACTATAACTACTTTAAGACTACTACTACCACCACCACCACCACCACCACCACCCAAAACATCTTTCCTCCAAGTTGGCATTGACCAAGTATTTCAAGTGAGCAAATTTTGTCCTAGGCAATTAGGATAGAAGTAACTATGAGTTACCCATCAGGATTGGTTTCATGGAAAACCAGTCACCATCATAGGAAGGAGACAATGTCTGTTACTGTAGAGGAGGTGGAAAGGAGTAAAGTCAAGCCTTAAAGAGGATTAGGGTTTGTTATAAGAAGATCAGGTAATAGGAGATGAGGAGGGAGGAAGGGGTAGAAAAAAGCCCTAGCTACCTGGTGCACTAACTGTGAGGCAGGTCTGCCTTTTCCTCAATAAGCAAGACACGCTATTCTTTGCACAAACTTTCTCTCGCTTTTCAGTCTATCTTCAGAAGTCATACCTGTCTAGAGAGGAAATCTACTGAGAATGTGCACTGCTATTTCTTCCTTCCACAAAGGTCTGGGGCTAATTTTGTAATACCAGATCTGGAATACGCAAAGCCACAGTGGCGGGAACTAAAACGTCAGATCTTGTCTGCAGGTCAGTGCAGGTGGGGCTGTTGAAGCTGAGGTTTAGGGAGATCCTCGGTGTCCGTGTGGAAGATTGATGGCCTCTTGTTACTGCAGTTGGGTTCACTGAAGTACCATTCTGGAGCGAATTTAACTTAGCATAAGTGTAACCAAAACCAATGCCATAATTATCTTTAATCCTTTGAAGCTAACATTAATGGGGGTATCATCTGCTATAAACATTTTCCTGCAAGCAGGATATGAATCATAAATAATGCAAGTGTGGAGGGAATAGACTTGGATAAACTGACATGGGTGAAAAGAAGGTAAAGATGGAAAGTTCTTTAGAAGAGAGTTTAATTTTTCCTTTCCTTGTTCCTTTTCCCTTCCATCCCCTTCCCCCCCTTTCCTCTCCTCTCCTTCCCCTCCCCCCCTCTCCCTCTCCCCTCTCCTCCCCTCCCCTCTCCCTTCCCTTCTCTTCCCTCCCCTCCCCTCCCCTCCTCTCCCTTTTCCTTCCCGTCCTCCCTTCCCTTCCTTTCCCTTCCCTTTTCTTCCCTTCTCTTCTTCTCCTCCCCTTCCATCCCCTTCCCCCTTTCCCCCCTCTCCTTCCCCTCTCCTGTCCTCCCTCTTCCCCTCCCCTCCCCTTCCTTTCTCTTCTCTTCTTCCTCCCCTCCCCTAGCTCCCCCTCCCCTCCCTTTCTTTTTCTTCCCCTTTCCCCCAGTGCTGGACTAGAACCCAGGCCAAGGCCTCATACATGCCCTTTACAAAATTTAACTTTACCAGGGGTCTTGAAAATATTGATTTTTCTCTATTTATTGGGGGAAACATAATTTACTAAATTTGTGTGTTAAGTAGGAAATGTTTAATAGGATTCTATGATGGTTATATTACAATAAAAATTCATTAAGAAGCAGTTTCAAAAACTCATGGACTATTAAAATGAGAACGACTTTATTAATAGAAATGATATCTTTCAACTTACAGACTTTTACATATGAGAAGCTTGAAGTTCAAAGACTCAGGGTTTACACACATCCACTTAGTGAGCTACAAGTGGACCTAGAAACAGAATTAAAGTTTCTGGCTTCTTAGTATAGATTTTTGTTTTGTAGTAGAAAATAAAGTTATTTTTTTTCCTAAAAGTTTTTAAAATTGGTAGTGTTTTGTTTAATTGCAGGTCTGATTTTCTCAGTCTTCTGTAGAGCAGTTCAAGGTTTTAATACTTTCTCTTGTGTGCATTAATTTTAAACAGGTGATTGAGACTTGCCTTTTGTGGGCCAGCGTTTTATGCTTTTCTTCTTGTTTGTAGGGGCCAGAAGCTCTGGGGTATTCTTTTGTTCTTGTTAAAAAAAATTGGGAAGCCAAAAAAAAAATTGGGGAGCCTTTCTTTGCTTTGTAGTATGGAGGTTTCTTCAAGAGCATAGTCTGAGAAGAAAACCAACTACCAGTAAAAATAATGAGATTAGGACAAATGTTTTCAAGTTAATGAATGAGTGATCCAGAAAAAACATTTTGGGTTTCCTGAATGAGTCTAGTGAACTTCAAGTTGAGATACTAAAATCAAATTATAACCTATTTTCTCAGATCAGTTGGGGAAAGTGTCCGTAAGACTTTACAAAATGGTATCTGGTAAACTCATTCTTGGCTGTAAATAGGAATTGTTATTCTTTGGTCCCAGAAATAGTTTCTCACAGTCAAATAGGGGATGCTGTCACTTCATCTGACCTGGTGTTTCATAAACCATGAACTCTGTTGGAGTGGAGCTCTTTCTTCTTTCCGAGTTCTTCTGGCTAGTCCAGGCTTGTTCAGAGTGCCCTCCCAGTAATTTTTGAATTTTTAAAGATTGATGCTAAGTGCTGTCAGCATTCCAACATAGCTTGACTTCAACTCTTTTCTGGGTCAGCATATTAAGATTTTCCCAGATGTAGCTTGGCTTCTGTATGACTCAATGACTCAAGTTTCTGTTATATAAACAAGAAAGTTTGTACTATTGTCTCAATTTATATTGTGAGGGTCTTTATTCATTCTATAATATCTATAAATACCACACCAAGTTTAAAATTCTAAAGTATTTTGTGTCCATATCCCACTGTCCAAATGGTCCTTTAATAACGAGTTAAATCATCCAGGTTACTTTCCCTTCAGTTTTGCGAAATAGACATTGTTAGTGGCTTCCTTGTACCTCCCCCCCCCTCCGCTCCCCTTTCTGAGCCTTTGTTAGGCACCTGTCTTTCTAGAAACATGTTACATTTTCCAGTTTCTCTTGTGCTAATATAGCCATGTCACTATATCTGGGTTGTAACTTGAAGTACCTGTGGTTGTAATGCGTTGTATACCTGTACCTCTTTGACTTTCTGCTCTGTTCACTGAATGGATTTGGCTAAAACCAAGGATGGAAGAATCATCTTGGGTATGACATCACTACCTTGTCAGCTCTTCGCCATCTACCCATGCACTGAAATGAGAAAGAAGTCATTTGTTTGATTTCAGACTCTGTGTTTTGAGTCTTTTTTATTATGTCACTGAGCCTTAACATAAGATACTTTTCTAGAACACAAAAAATTCCAAATTGTTTGTACCTGGATGAATAAAGAACATGTGGTTACATTTGTAGAAGTTGAATGGAAGTCTTATGACCAACAGTGAGTCTCGCTTTAAGAGTGCACCCAAACACCATGAACATTCTTAGCATGGCTGCTGAGTGGGGGGCTTTATTACAGCCATAGGCACTGAGCAGAAGTTTGTTCACTTCTGTCAAGTTCCAGCATTAGAGAATTTCTAACCTGAAATAAATTAAGCTGTGATATAGCTTTGTTATGGATGGAGGAATAAACTTCTCCACTTGTGAGGGACTTGGCATATGATTAGGAGCATAATTTGGAGGAGAGACTCAATATTTACAGAATCCACAGTGTGCCAGATTGTCTTAAAACTGATGCTTTTATCTCCTAGGTGCAGATGATGAAACACTATCAAAGGGGCTTAGGAGCCTGTTATGTTCACATGGTAAGAAGAAAAGCTGGGGCTGCAGAGATGGCTCAGTGGTTAAGAGCGCCGAGTGACGACTGCTCTTGCAGAGGACCTGGGTTCGATTCCCAGCACCCACATGGTGGCTAAGAACCATCTTAATTCCAGTTCCAGGGGAATCCAACGCCCTCTTCTAATCTCTTTGGCATTGTACGACACCGGTGCACCAACCTACATGCAGACAGTACATTCATACACATAAAAAAAACAATAATAAAAAAGAAGAAAAGCTAGGACTTGAACTCAGGCCTTTGTGGTTCTAAAATTTATGTTTTATTTTTTATCTTTTTTGGTCTTTTTGAGACAGGGTCTCCCTGTAGCCCTAGCTGCTCTGGAACTCACTCTGTAGACCAGTCTGGCCTTGAACTCACAAAGATCCGCCTGCCTCTGCCTCCTGAGTGCTAGGATTAAAGGCGTGAGCCACCATGCCAGGTTCATGTTTTATTTTTAACAGCAGCAACAGATCTACGAAAAGATAAAAAAGAAATCTTCTTGATAATGTAGTTACTCTGCAAATTGTGACATCTTAGTCTCTGCTACTGGTATTACAGTCTTCTGTTTTTCTTTCATGTATTAGCTCATATTGTCATGCAGAAATACAAGGAAAAACCGGGCTTGGGGCACACACCTTTAATCCCAGAACTCAGGAGGCAGAGGCAGGCAGATCTCTGTGAGTTCAAGGCCAGGCTGGTCTACAGAGTGAGTTCCAGGACAGCTGGTACTAAAAGGGAGACCCTGTTTCAAAATATACCAAAAAAGAAAAAAAAAAAAAAAAAAGAAGTACAGGGAAAACATAGGATCTTGAAAGATCATTTCCTTCCAATATTCAGAAAATACCATACTAAAACGATCCTCCATTTGTAAGTTTTTTCTCTGTCTGGATGTGATTCATTTTTTTTCAACAACGTACACTGAACATAAATGATGAATCTCTCCTTTCTCCATGACATACATCCTCTGTGCTGCCATTCAGATGCATATCCTGGCCATCCTGTTGAGTGAAGACAAGAAGAAATACTTCATGATTTTATTTAAAAGCCTTTTTCTGTGTTAGAAACAAAGTGTCCCAGTGCTCATTTTTTTTTTGGGGGGGGGTCTTTTTGAGACAGGGCCTCCCTGTAGCCCCAGCTGTCCTAGAACTCACTCTGTAGACAAAGCTGGCCTTGAACTCACAAAGATCTGCCTGCCTCTGCCTCCCAAGTGCTAGGATTAAAGGTGTGAGCCACCATGCCAGGCTAGGTGCTCATTTTTACCCATTTGGGATAGTCATCCTTGCTCCTATGTTGGTGAGTTGCCTTGGATCTATGTCTTCAAGTTGTGTAGTTGTTATCTGTGGAATTCAGTCTGGGGCAGCACTGTGGATGATAGCTATTACCTTCTGGAGGGTCAGCACTGTGTGTGTGTGGTCAGCTATGGTGTATCGTCTCATTTAATCCTCAACTCCATTCTGCTAGAAAAGTACTATTATTAGCTCCATTCTACAATGAAGGAAACAGACGCTTAGGGAGATTAAGCACTGTGTTTAAAGAATAAGATGAGATAGCCCACTCCTTAGAAAGGAGTGGCTCATTTTATACTTCAAACTTGATGAACTCTATCCAATTTGGGACATTCAACCTCTAAAGCCACATATTCTTAATATGATCTTGGAAGTTTCTGCTCTCAAAAGCTTATCTATCTAAGTCACCTGGAGAACTGTTTTAAATGCTGCAAAGAAATTTGACAGATTTATTCATCATTCTCAGTAGATGAGAGTTGGGATAGTGACTTCATAATTATAAGGGTTGGATGTTAAGATAGACAATCTTCAGAAAGAAGACTTTTTAAAGCAATGTGTAAGGTATATTCAATTAAGTGAAAATAATAGCACATTCACTCACAGGATGAATGAAAAAAAGCAATTGTCTCAGTATGTGAATGAAAACTTGTGGTTGGCAATAAAATTCTCAATGCAGCATCAAACAACCCATATGGAATTGGAATGATGAACTGTGAAGATGCTGGTGATGCTGCTGTCAGTATTCCACATTGAGAATTTGAAGAAAACAATTTCATGAAATCAGAATGAAAAAAAAAATTCTAAATTTAAAGGATTATTTACATGCTTTAAAATATTTATATAATTTAGTAATTATAAGTGGGCATTTGATTATTATATCCATATTTCTAAATACTTATATAATTTAAGTTTTGAGAAAAAAATTTAATCTTCTTCCTGGGAAAATAAATAAATTCCTTATAATTAGGAACATGCGATAACTTTTTTCATGTTCTTGTTACTGAAAGCTGGGATTTGAGCCCAGATCTGTCTGATCCATGGACCCATGGACTCATAGTAGTTGTGGAGAAGGGTAAATCTCGAATCCCAGTCTATATTTGTGCTGTTGCATTCTCTCTCTCTCTCTCTCTCTCTCTCTCTCTCTCTCTCATGCTGGGACTTACTCTAGCATCTTTAAAAATATTTTAATTTTATGTGTATGAGTATTTTTCCTGCATGTATGTAAGTGCCTTCAGAAGTCAGAAGAGGGCGTCAGGTCCCCTGGAACTGGAGTTACAGACAGTTGTTAGCTGACATGCGGGTGTTGGGATTTGAACCCAGATCCTCTTCAAGAGCAGCCACTGCTCTTAAATGCTGAGTCATTTCTCAGGCACCCCAGTGTCTTTTATCTTTTAAAAATATTTTACTACTCTGCATGCCTTTAATCCTAGCACTTGGGAGGCAGAGGCAGGCAGATCTTTGTGAGTTCAAGGCCAGCCTGGTCTACAATGTGAGTTCCAGGACAGCTGGGGCTACAGGGAGACCCTGTCTCAAAAAGACCAAAAAAAAAAAAAATTACTACTCATGTGTGGTAGGAAGGAATTCATGTGTGGTACTGTAAACATAGCCAAATACATGTGGCTGGAGAGGCCATAGATAGTAGAGGAAACCCCAAGGTTGACACATCCCTAGAAAAATGTAATTTCTTAGTATGTGCTAAATGTGGATCCTTATTTATAGACAAATATGGTAGTCACCACATGTCAAAGAAGCTTCTTTTGCAACAGATGGAGATTTTTCAAAGTTCCATAACTCTTCACACACAGAGATTAAGTGTCTGTGAAATGCCCAACCCTAAGTGACACATCTACGATGGAACCTCTATACCTTAGGATCACAGAACCTACTAGAACAGGGGTAGAGAGAATACTAATGCATCTTTCAACTTTCATCAACAGAGCTCCCTCATGCAACAGAGGGCATTGAATACAAGGGCCCAAAAATAGCCACAGTGTAGAGAATAGGAGTCTGGAGAGTGTGGCTCCTTGGACAGGATTCCCATATTAAACTTCACCCACCCAGGGCTCAGAGACCATTGTGGAAGAGGGAGTGGAAGATAGGATGAGCCATGGGAGTGTTACCAGCTCTTGGGAACTTGTGCATATGAGTTTGCGGCAACGGGGACGGCATGCACAAGATCCATGCAAATGCAAGCAGACGAAAACCCAGCTCAGGACTGCAGAATTGGGCAGCAGGCCCCAATCTTTGTTGAAGAAGTAGTTGGGTAGCTGATTACTGCTGGCCGAGGAAGAACTGATCTTCTGTAAGGAAGTGACCCTACATAGGATGACTAGACCCCAGTGGATGAATGTGCACTGAAGGATGTCAGGGGTTAATAATTAGATTTGATAGGCCTTGACATAAATGACAGAATTCATGAAATCCAGTAGGGGCCATTTTACATTTAAGAGGAAATTCTCTAGAATATTCTTTCTTTTTTTAAATTTAATTTTATTATTTTTTATGAGTATGAGTGTACTGTCTGCATGTAGGTTTGTGCACCCGTGTCGTGCAATGCCACGGAGGTCAGAAGAGGGAGTCGGATTCCCCTGGTACTGGAGCTAAAGATGATTCTTAGCTGCCATGTGGGTGCTGGGACTTGAACCCCGGTCCTCTGCAAGAGCAGTCATGCTCTTAACTGCTGAGCCACCTCTCCAGCCCCTAGAATATTCTTTCATAGTTTCATTTTACAGAATGCAAGATCAGTAGGTAATTCCATTTCCAGGAATACTTCTGACCTATTATAGAGATTACATAAAGAGCCTTACACAGGCTTATAACCGCTCTATCTCTGTCTCCTTATCTGAAGAATAAAAACTTTGATTCTTTATAATTACTTTATAATTACTTTTTTTCTCCCCATCTATTCTCCCTCCTCCAGCAACTGGGAGGATATTTGGAATGATGCTTGTGCAATAAATAGCTCCTTTGCCTCAGGATGAGTAATTATCCATGATGGAAATCATATGGAAGTATCTTGTAGCTAATTAGCTTCCTCCTTTCATTCACATACTCTTACCATCCACTCCTGCATCCCTTGCTAAAATCGAAAAGACTGATATAAGTCATGTGATACCACTTCTTGGTTTAATGCACAAATATTTTATTCTATTTACTGCTTCAGGCTATTGAAGCCTCCCTTTACTGCTTTCTATTGGAAACTGATCTTTTTCTTCTCCTGGTTGAATTCTACATGAAGGAAGCCGATTTATTAGGGCAATGGGAGTTAGCAGGATGTTCAGACATATGGTCCACAAACTGCTTGGTTCTGCTTTGAATCAGTTTCTGCTGATGGATTCCATTCTCGATTGCCATTTCTGCCACAGGTGAAGTAATGAAGATGCTTATTGTGGCTTCCTGTTAATATCCTAAGGCCCGAGGCGCTGAACAGCAGGATGTCTGTTCTCCAGCTGTTTTTCCAACAGGAAGAATGGATCAAATAAACAATGTATACAACAGTAGTTCATCTGAAACCACAGGCAATCCACAGCTGCAGTGAAAACAATTGCACATTGCCAGACAAGTCCAGCAAAGAGATGCACATCGCAGAAGCAACTTGGAAATACTCTCAGGGTATTTGAGAGTTTCTTTCAAGCCCCTTTTATCCAGAGTGCAGCCAACCTATAAATCCAAGATTGGATAATTGACAGCCAAGTTTTGTGTCTTTAAAATTTTTTTAAATTATATGTCTATCATCTATCATCTATTATCTATCATCTATCTATCTATCTATCTATCATTTACCTGTATATTTATCATCTATCTATTAATTATCTTTATCTATTTTTGTGTGTATGTATGAATGTGTAGGCTTGCATGTACCGGAGTGCACATGGAGGTCAGAGAACAACTTATGGGAATTGGCTCTCTCCTTTTACCATGTAGACCACATGGGATCAAACTCAAGTCATCAGGCTTGGCAGCAAGTGCCTTTACCCACTGAGCCATCTCACTGGGCCACCTTTTAAATGTTCTCTATAGTGGAAAAGGGAGTAATCTTAGTATAGACATCTAAAGATTAGTATATTAGCTGTATCCAAAGTTTGAATTTAAAATGTATTTACATTAGCAAGTCCATTCAAAATAGGAAGGAACCTTGTGTAACATTACTGCTAGTACCGTGCTATTTTAGGAAACATTACTTCTTTAGCACCTGAATATATTCTAGTCAATTGAATATACAAAACCTTTGTCTTACAATTTGTATTTCTTTCTTTTTTTTTTTTTTTTTTTACAATTTTTTTTTTTTTGTGATATAGAATATATGTACAAATATGCAAGTTTCATGTGAAATATTTATTAAAAAAGGACCCTGAACTGGATTCTTGATTTAGGTATAAGTAAATATGTAAGTGTAGAGTCCAAAGCCAAATTTCTTTCTTTGGTACAGTCTTGATGGCCCAAACTCTAAGTGATACCAAACGGGGCCAAAATGCACTGTCACTTCATTGCCAAGAACCCGACAGCAATCCTCAGTCTCCATGACAATAGATTCTCAAAGAAATATCAACTTACCTCTTAGTCATCTATCAGATCTAAATCCTGAACTGTTGAAATCCAACCGATGAATTCTCAAAGATCGTTTTTTTCTCTTTTCAACAAGGTGTACATTTATTCATCTCAGTGAAGCAATAGTTATTGTGGGGCCAAGTATGATTCAGAATAAATGAAGTGAATTAAGCAAACCCTGTGGAGTCATAGCCTTGAACAGTCATAGATGTTGTAAGTGAACATTGATAGTAGCAAAGTGGCCTTACCAAGCCAGTTGTGTTTACTTTTCTGACTGTGACCATGGAGTCACTCATGTCTTTTGTTATATTTATTACATTTAGAGAATAATTCCAACCTTCTGCTATTGCTTTTCTTACTATTTCTTATTCTATAATCGCTTTTAACTAAATGAAAAAAATAATTTTCTGAATAGTATTATCTAAGAAGTTTGAATGGTGTCAGTCTACTTAAAGATAAATACATGATTAAGAATTGCATTTATTGGGGCTAGAGAGATGGCTCAGAAGTTAACAACACTTACTGCTCTTCTAGTAGATGCAGGTTTGATTATAGCACCACATGGCAGTTAACAACTGTCTGTGACTCCAGTTCCAGGAGATCCAACACCCTCTTCAGCCTCTGCAGGCATTGCATGACACTGGTGCACTTACATACATGTCAAAAGACTCATAGATGTAAAATAAAAAATAAAACATTAAAAAGAATTGCATTCGTACATTATATACATCATTATGGGAGGCAAGCAACCAAAAGATTATTATAGCAATCTTTTTTTTTTGTTCTTTTTGAGACAGGGTCTCCCTATAGCTCCAGCTGTCCTGGAACTCGATATGTAGACCAGGCTGGCATTGAACTCACAAAAATCTGCCTGCCTCTGCCTCCTGAGTGCTGGCATTAAAGGCGTGTGCCACCACACCCAGCTATTATATCAATCGTAATTGATATAATAAAACCAAGGGGCTGAGGATGTAGTTCAATGATCAAGTATGGTTTGGCCAGGTCATTTCCATGGTGGGCCATGCAGAAAGCACATGTGGAAAAGCACAGCACACAGACACACGGTAAGGTATGAATCCAAATAGAGAATGGTGCTTTATTCAAATGAACAGATCATTATATAGGCAGTGACCTCACCTCCCAGGGTCTAATCCCAGACCTTTGCATCATCACAAGCCAATTTGTGGGTGTGGCCAAGGAGGTCCCGTGACTCTCACTTGTGCCTCTGGGAGGCAGTGGCTGTAATGCTAGCCCATGGATACCTAAACTCAGATTAGATTTTCCTACGGTCAAGAGCTTGCTCAGCACAAATACAGCCCTGGGGTTAATTGCCGACATTACCCCAAATTAATAACTGGTAAAAATTTAGCACACTATCCCCACTAAGGCAGTGTAAAACATATAGAGGTTGGAATTGGTAAGCACAGAGGCGAATAGTGTTTTGCCTTTCATGAATCTTTCAACAAATATTGACCAGGAGTCCAGGCTGAAGAAAGATATTGATTCCTAACTCTGTATATAACAGTATATGAAACAGGAAGAGGTATGCTTCCTACTGTCAGGGAGCCCAGAGAAAAAAATAAGGCTTTACCTCAATGTGATGAGTCTGAGAAAGCCCTACCCACCATCAAGTCCTCTTTCTGTCCTAAGCCCTTTTATTGGAAAATGATCTCTCTTCTATTTGTTATACATTAAGCAAGTCAGGCATGTTTGCAGACACACCCTTGCTCTAACATTCCTTCAGTGTTGCCCTCTTAATTTCAGTTCAGACTCTGGAAAAAACTGAAGAGAGCCCACCAAAGTCACTGGCCTTTACCCATTCCTGTGAGCAACCTAAAGTAAATGCTTTTCTTTTTTTTTTTGAGACAGGGTCTCCCTTTAGTCCCAGCTGGCCTGGAGCTCTCTGTGTAGACCAGACTGGCCTTGAACTCACAGAGATCCGCCTGCCTCTGCCTCCCAAGTGCTAGGATTAAAGGCGTGCGCCACCATGCCCGGCTAAAAGTACATGTTTTATAGTATTGAACCTGTCATTCCAGAACTGTTCTTGTCCTTCATCTTTCTTTCTTAAATTTGGACCTTAAATGGAGTGTGTTCAGAAGTATACACCTTAAGCTGAAGGTGCTAAGGAATATACCTACCTCTAAGGTGCTTTTCTGTATGGATATGCATATTCTCTTTAATTGAAATCTCCATGTTTTGTTGCTTTGGTAACAGCATTAGTTTGGAAGTGACCCTAGTGATCTTACCTGCTACAGGTAATACATCTTTCTCCACTCTTACTCTTCTGGGCGATTACTCTTGTGTCTTCTTGGGTGAGTATTCACCAAGACCTTAGTACCTTACATACTGAATGTGGAAGTGGGAGAGTAATCTCTACTGACCAGTTCTCACTCTAGAAAAGGAAAGAAAGAACTTTCTCTCTCATAAAGTCACAAGAACCTAAAGTTGTCCAATTAAGCCTTCTTCTAGGATGTGGGCAATAAGGGTGGAAGGAGTATTTTTGAGGGCCTTTGTGACTTAAGTGAGATGAAATGTGTAGATCTGATGTTTGGGGTGGAAGACAACTGTGCCTTCTGCCCCTTGGCATCAACTCCCGTGGATCTTGGGCATTCTCAGAACTACAAGCTGATACTGAGCTCCTGATATACTTCCAATAAATCCTCTTTTATTATACTGACTTTGAGTCAGTTTCTAATGCTTGGAGCCAGGAATAATGAAACAATCTCACAATGTAGAGTGGGAGGTAAAGCTGGGACAACATGGTAACTTGGAGAGGGTAACACCTGTACTATGGCTTCAAGGACAAGAAGAATTTCCTAAGTCAGGAAGCGGGGAGGGGCATTTCTCCCATCAAGGAAACAGTACATGTAAACAAAGTGAGGTTAGAGCAGCTAGGGCTTGGTGACACTCAGAGGAAATGAATGTGGCTTTGGTGTTTGCTTTGTAATAACTCTGTAAAAACAGAGTTCTGAGAGCTGAGGCCCACAGTATGTCCTGTGAGGGATGTCTGACAAATGCCCCTTTCCTCCGTTAGCGTCAACTAGGCCTTCGCCATTATGATGGTACCTGTAGACTAGTCTAGAGAAAGGACTTAAAAAACGTTTAGTGGCAAATGACTGTTGTGATCAGTTCCTTGTAGGTACTTTCTTCAAGATCTTAGAGTTGGAAAGACTGTGTGCCCAGTCTTGGCTGAATTCCAAAATCTACACTGTATCCGAAGAACTATGTAATTACTGAGTTTAGACTGTATTACATAGAGAACACGCTAGACATCTGCATATTTTTGCATAGTTCTGGAGAAGAAAAGACTAAGAAGGCTTCCTTCCTGTTGAACTCTTGAGTATCTAGTCATGTTTTCTCCAGGCAGGAGCTTCACTATTAGAGCCAAATCTACACTGCAACTCCCATTTCCTGTCCCTCTCCCCTTCTGTGCATCATGAGTCTGTCATCTTCCTTGTAATAACAACCTTTCATGGCTGACATTGATTACCAAGTTGCCTCTGGCTTCCCTGTCCGGCTCGCTTAGTCTATTTCCAGCCGTCAGCATCTCTGTGGGTCTCTTCTTGACCAAGTACATAGAGTACCTTTTAAAAAAATTCTTCTTATTTATTTTATTATTTTTATGTGTATGAGTGTACTGTCTGCATGTAGGTTGGTGCACTCGTGTCGTGAAATGCCGCAGAGGTCGGAAGAGGGCGTCGGATTCCCCTGGAACTGGAGTTAATGACGGTTCTTAGCTGCCATGTGGGTGCTGAGAATCGAACCCCGGTTCCCTGCAAGAGCAATCGGTGCTCTTAACCACTGAGCCATCTTTCCAGCCCCACAGAATACCTTTTAAAGCACTTCTCTGTGTTAGATTCTAACGTCGCAACCCCCCCCCCCCCCCATAAGAGAAAGGCGCATGAGGCTTAGTCACTCTGGGAACATTTACTTCAGAAATTGCCAGGGCTGACTACCTGTTGCCACGTGGTGGGGTAGCGGCAGTAGCAGCAAGGTGGGCGACTGAGGCCCACCCCTTTATAGCCACAGGGTGGGACCTCAGGTACAGCGGAAGAGGTCAGAAGATTGACAGCCTCTGGAGGAAGTGGACATCTGTGTGCCCCTTGGAATTCTGGGAAGCCCAGATCTAACACTCTATTTCAAAAGAGTTTCTAGGCTTGTTCAAATTGGCAAAAATGAGGTGACTTTCTAAGAAAAAATATTTTAAAAGAGGTATTTCAGGGGTTCCTTAACTATGAAATAGGACTTCAATCTTTGAATATAGGAGAAAATATGTCAATATGTGTAATTACAGATTGCCTTCTAAATACACCTTAATGACATTGGGATAGGTCACGGAAATATTTACAGAGCCTGTGCCATGCCCTTGTTCTTCTTATCAAAGAGCTCACAGTCTAGGAGTTTAGGCAACAGTAAATAAAAAGGTGTTCAGTGTGATCGAAACAATAGAATCAATAAGAAAATGAGTTAAGTGGGGACTGAGGGAGGAAGTTGACAAGCCTAGTTGGCTTAAGGAGATTCTTGAAGGAGAACTGTGAGATGTCTGGGGTGTGAAGATGGGTGAGGAAGGGTGTCCTTCTCCAGGCAGAGAGCACTGCAAGATAAGAGCATGAATGCATGAGAAGGCATGCTGCGTTTGTCAGTCAGCCTAGGGTTCGGTGAGTTTGTGGGAAGAAAGGCTGGCATGGTGGGATCCCAGAGAGCTCCGTGTGCTGCTCAGAGGATTTTGGATTCTGCGTAGCCATGGGAAACATGAAGTGTTTATAAGCAGTAATTTAGAAAGAGCAGCTGTCTGAAATAATTGCTCAGCTAAGAAAAGTTCATTTGATAGGAGTGAGGTTCAAGTAGGGTTAGCAAGAGTTAGCAGGTGGTGGTGATCAGTGGATGAAAAATAATGTGGGTTTGGTGAGTCCTGGGTAGGAGGGGAAGAAATGATTGATGAGGGGGGGTGTCACTCTGTAGCCCAGGCTTGCCTGGAACTAGCTATGTAGATCAGGCTAGCTCTCAACTTGTAGCAATCCTCTTACCTCTGCATTCCAAATGTTGGGTTTGTAGGCATGAGCCACCACACCTAGATTATACATAATGCTTAACACAATGTTAATGTGTAAATACTTCTTAGACTGTAGTGTTTAGACAGTAACGACGAGGGAGGGAAATCTGCACATGTTCAGTCTAGAGATGCCCCTCCCCCATTTTTGACCCATAGTTGTCTGAAT
Organism: Rhizomys pruinosus; assembly: GCA_009823505.1. Taxonomy (NCBI): domain Eukaryota; kingdom Metazoa; phylum Chordata; class Mammalia; order Rodentia; family Spalacidae; genus Rhizomys; species Rhizomys pruinosus. Next base: position 478,429 of record VZQC01008045.1, read on the forward strand.
TTGTGGATATGGAACCTGTGGACACAGATGGGTGACCGTGATTCTTGAACAACTCCTAAACTTAGTTTTAGGTTTCAGAAGAGGCCAGCTACCTCCACCAGACTTCAGTTCCCAGAGTTGAAAAGCTGCAATACTGCCTTGTGAATCTAGTAGGAGACTGTTCCAGAACCAGTGCCAAATTTCAATTCTGAGACTCAGGGAAGGAGAGCAAAAGAAAATACACAATTCACCAAATGACTAGATCATCCAGCTATCCCACAATGGGGGAAAGTATAACATTTAATAGTCTGTATAATTCAAGGATATAGGATCTGTATGTCTAAGATATAGTATACAAAGCACACCTTAGAAAGTATGTATTTCAGGGGGCTGGAGAGATGGCCTAGCAGTTAAGAGTGCCTACCGTTCTTACTGAGGACCCAGGTTCGATCCCCAGCACCCACATGGTGGCCGAGAACCGTCTGAAACTCCAATTCCAGGGGAATCCAACACCCTCTTCTGACCTCCGCAGCATTGCATGACACGGGTGCACAAACTTGCATGCAGACAGTACATTGATACACATACAGAGATAAATAAATGCTGGGTGTGGTGGCGCACGCCTTTAATCCTAGCACTTGGGAGGCAGAGGCACTCAGATCTCTGTGAGTTAGAGGCCAGCCTGGTCTACAGAGTGAGTTCCAGGACAGCCAGAGCTACAGGGAGACCCTGTCTCAAAAAGACCAAAAAAAAAAAAAAAAAAGAATGTATTTCAGAGCCAGGCATGGTGGTGCAGGCCCGAGATCCCAGTAGGGGAAGGGGGATCTTTTTTTGAGGTCAGTCTGGGTTATTTAGAGTTTTGTCTCAAAAAGCCAAGGGTTTGTGTTTTACTTAGTAGTTGAATGCTTACCTAGTATGCACAAGGCCATAGGTATGGTCCCCAGAACTGAAAAAAGTATTTATTTCAGAAGCAATCAGATCAAAAAGACTTGACTTTCACTCATCAGAACGAAAACAAAGAGTGACAGTTGAGCAAGAGTCTAGTTGCTGTGACTGCCAAATTTGTTTGGCAGGTTGTGGTTCTTGGGAGACAAAGTTCCTTCTTTAGTCCTTCCCGCCTTTCTTTCCCCACGCCTGGCAGCCAGAGAAGGAGGGTGCTAGTGGTTTGAATAGGAGCTAAAAGCGGGGCAGGGTGACTGAGAGAGTGCTCGATGTAGGCTGGGGGAGCTAGAGAGAGAAAGATGGAGGGTCAACGAGGAGGACAGTGCGGAGGAGACAGTGAACCCCAGGCCACTTTGTCTTGAGATGCAGGGGACGGGAGAAAATCAGGTTGACTCACCGAACTTCCGGCAGGAGGTAAAAATTCTGAAAACTAATCAGAAAGCTTTGTTGCCAAGTGGGTTTTAGAAGACATTTGATTTTTTTTCTTAGAAACCTGTCATTTTTTTTTCAAAGGGACAAAATGAGACATATTCAATGAAAATTGGTCAAATTGAATTCTTAGGATTGTACTGGGTATGCTGGCTCCAGGCTGCTCTCTCATCTGTAATCTAAACAATAGAAATAAAGCCAACAGCCACAGTGGGCTCCCTGGGCTTCTCCTGTGCTTGTGTTAACACGGAACAACAATGCTGCCAGGCAGGAATCATTCAAGTAGCAGATCTAAGCCCAGGAGGTTGGTCCTCTCTCTACAGCTGTGTTGCCTGTGCAGTGGGGATTCAGAACCAGGTCTCTCTGACTTCAAGGTTTTGGTCTCCTCTCTTCCTGTTTCCTGTAGTCCATCTAGCTAGGAGTGAACAAACTATTAATAGATTTACAGGCACAGTTTAAAGTGGTATCAGGCCAGGCGTGGTGGCGCACGCCTTTAATCCTAGCACTTGGGAGGCAGAGGCAGGAGGATCTTTGTGAGTTCAAGGCCTGCCTGGTCTACAGAGTGAGTTCCAGAACAGCTGGGGCTACAGGGAGACCCTGTCTGGAAAAGACAAAAAAAAAAAAAAAAAGTGGTATCAGAATTAGCAAAATGGTGTCTGTGGCAGGCTTGGTGATCTCTGCAAACAGCTTAGTAGAGTTTTGCAGATCCTCATTGAGGAGAGTCCTGCAAGGATTCTGACTGAAGTCAGGGGAGGCGACATTCAGTGTCCCTATCATGCTGTTGGCTGGCCTTCATTCAGAGGCCAGAATTCCTGTGACTGTTCTGTTGGGTTTTAATTCATAGCCGGGCTAAGTTGCAGGCACAGTGTGTAAGCCAGATGGGAAGGTGTGTATTGAGTGGCTGAAGGTATCATATAGCCGTCTCTGAGCCTGTTTGGCTAAGAGCAACCAGGGTCAGGCACATGGACAAGGCTCTGCTTCTTCAGATGCACTCCCTGAGTGGATAGCTGGTACTCATTTCCTGCCACTGATGCATGATATGATGGCCCTGATATTACTGGAAGTGACCGTATGGAGTTTCTGTGTTGCTACCCATAACTTTGAGAAAAATTGGGGCTGGGAGTGGTGGAGCATGCCTTAATCCCAGCGCTCAGGAAACAGAGGCAGGCAAATCTCTGTGAGTTCAAGGCCAGCCTGGTCTACATAGTTGGACCAGGGAGACCGTGTCTCAAAAAGACCCACCCCCCCCAATTGGATTATGTAGGATTATTTATTCTTGGTTTACAGGGTAATTTGGGATCATAAAGTCTTTCAATGGATTGTTTTTGAGCACAAATTCTTTTTTTTTAAATTTTATTTATTTTTGAATGTGTATGAATGTACTGTCTGCATGTAGGTTTGTGCACCCGTGTTGTGCAATGCCACAGAGGTCAGAAGAGGGTCTCGGATTCCCCTGGAACTGGAGTTCTCCTGGAATTGGAGTTACAGACGGGTTCTTAGCCGCCATGTGGGTGCTGGGGATCGAACCTGGGTCCTCTGCAAAAGCAGTCGGTGCTCTTAACCGCTAGGCTATCTCTCCAGTCCATGAGCACTAATTCTATTTAAACACTGTTCTGGATAATCAGAATGTATTGATTAAAACAGACAAAATTGATGGCCTTTGTCGTTTTTATGGTTAACACATAGATGCTGCTCTTCTAGGGACATGTCCTTGAAGCTAAATGAGCTCATTTCCTAAGTGTAGTAGAAAAGTAGCAGGCTTTACAGATGTACACAAAGTTACTACATAGACCAGTGCTTAGAAAAAGATCTGATTATCAATATACCTATAACAAATTCCATTATACATATTTTGAGAACATGAATCATGGATTCAAGAGCAGAAGTCTACATCCATACCACATGTCACAAGCTGAATAAATTGTATTTGAGTATCAGAATTAGGACCCATGCAGTGACATTTAAGTTATTTTATTTATTACTATTTTATTCATTATTTTTATTTTTATATGAATGAGTTCATTGCCTGTATGTATGTAAGTGCACCCATGTGCAATGCCCGAGGAGGCCAGAAGTGAGTGTTTGATTCCCACTGAACTGAAGTTACAGATGGTTGTTAGCTGCGATGTGGGGGCTGGGAATCAAACCCACTGAGGCATGTCTCCAGCCCCTTAAGTTAATTTTTAAAGGGTGGAAGGATTTTGAATGGTAAAGATTACTGGAAAAATCCTATCAGGTGGAAATATTAGTGTGGTGAACTCGGATACATATTTGGGGGGGGGGTTTGAGACCAGTTTAAGTTATGAAGACTAGGAAAACAGCCTGCGTGGCATCATGAACGGCAGGTACATTGCTGTATCTTGTTTTTGTAGAGAAAAGAAAATCATCATGTTTGGGGGCATGGAAAATACATAATCAGAGTACTTCCCTAGGGCAAGGGTAATTGATTGTTTGAGCAATTATACAGTAGGCACTTTGAATTGCATCATCTTATATACTCCTGTAATGATAGCCATTTTATGAAAACAATTGAGGTTTAGAGGACTTGGAAAACTGCTCAAGATAACATGCATAGAAAGAGATAAAGCAAGGACTTGAATATAAAAATCTCTCTGTAACTGGCAATTTTCTTTTCTGAAAAAGTTTATAGTAATACCTGTGAAAAGACATGCGAACCGATTGGGGGCATGGGAATGGAAGAAGGAGAGGAGTAATCGCAGTTGGATAGAAATGGGATGTTGGAAATGGGTCTCACTAAACTTTGCAGTGGGCTTTAAGAATGGATGGGAAGGGGAGCTGGGGAGATGGGTCAGTGGTTAAGATCACTGGCTGCTCTTGCAGATGACCTGGGTTCTGTTCCCGGAACCCATATGGCTGGTAACAACCATCCAATGCTCCAGGGGATCTGACACAACCTCCATGGGCACTGAATGACGTGGGTGTACTTAAATAGGCAGGCAAAACACTATATACATAAAATAGAAATAAATTCAAACAAATTTAAGTGAAGAACAGATGGCAGAGGAATGGGTAAGCAACCATTGAGGCTTCTGCCCAACACAGCAGTGGCGTCATTCATAGAAACTGGGAACCTAAGTGGAAGAACAGGTTTTGTAGCAGAAGAAGATGAATCTGGCTTTGAACATGTTTGCTTTGTGGTATTGCAGGGACATCCAGATATCCGGCTGGAAGATCATAACGCAGGACTGAGCGCATGGCTAAAGAATCATGTAAAAGCACTTTCTCAGTTGGATAACATCACTGGGGAAAAGCATATCTGAATAGGAGTAAAGAGCCAAAGCAAGATTAGCAACTGAAGTTTCAGAGTAAGAAGAGCCAACAAAGGACTCAATTCTTAATTTAAAAAAATGTGACTACAAGCAGGGAAGTCAGTGAAAAGAAAACAAGTATCTGATCAGCATCTGATATCCAGGGAACTTTAGAATGTGCTACCGGAACGATCCACAGTGATTGCCACATTTCCTTGTATATTTGTTTGGATGACTTTTTGCTCCTTGCATAAGTGACCTGGATGGCATTCAGGCATTAGTGCCTTAGTAGTGTTTGTCAGTCATTTCAGTGCATGAGACCTGGGATGGTCTGGGATGTGTGGTAAAGATTCAAACCCTGGGAGTGTTTGGACAATATCTGCCTTTAGTGGTTTGCCTGCAAGGGAATGTCTATATGAGATTTTTCCATACTTCTCATCTTTTTCATGTAATCCTGGTAGAAGAACATAACAATGTCAGGTCCTGAGTGAGAAAGCACATTGGACTAAGCCACAGTCAGGGTTTTAACCATTGTATCTTGGGAACTTGGATGTGTGTTTGCTTTGGTAAAGAACTGGGATCCTAGTGCACCTTCAAGGGCTTCTGGAGAAAAGCAAATTAGGGCGATCCGGTCATAGATTACAATGATTACAAACAGGAACTGAGGGAGTAAGTCTGTAATCAATCTTTATAAACAGCAAGGCCACCCTCCTTTCCCATCTGAAAAAAATCTGCTGGAAAGATACATGGTGTCTGTTGCAAAACATAGACTTTTTTGAATTTGTAAAGTGTTGGTTCATGATGTTTTATTTGGCTGAAGTTTGCTTTTAGCTTTTCCTCCAAGGTTCTCATAACTTTCCTTGGTTTATTTGTTCATGGTTTTTATCTTGTTCATAGACCAATGACCAGAGCCCCGCAGAGGCCTGGAGTACAATTGGCTCTCAACAACTGACTTCCAAGTCTGTGTGTCCTTGTGTCCACCTCCCCCGCACACTCTAGTACTTATTAACTCATTCATTCTTTTTTGTCAAATACTTATTTAGTGTTTTTTTATACACCAAATTCTGTGCTAGTTCTTGGGGATGAAAAGACAAATCAGAAGTCGTCCCTTCCCTACTTGAGTTTATAATCTAGTAGCATAACATTGACTTAAACAGGGTCACTGTTCCTCTGTATTACCAGAGTGATAGACCTGTGCTCACACAGATCTAGGCTGCTGTGTGGAGGAAGGAGAGGAGGGCAGGGGAGGTCACAGGAGGTTTCTAGAAGAAGGAAGCCTCCCTTCCTGTGCTTTAGCGATCCCCGGTATTATCTTCTTGCCTCGTCTTATCTTAAACCACTTCCTGCATACTGTGTCTTTCCCACCAACCTTTAATTTGTTCAAGATTCCATTTTCTCAAGAAAAACAACTCTCCTCAGCCCTGGATCCTTCCAGTTACTGTCCCTCATCTCCCCCTTTAAAAAACACATTTTTTAAAAAAATTTTTGAGAATTTCATATGTAAGTATTGTCTGCATTATTTTCATCCTTCCTGTCCCCACAAACCTCTCATGTCCCTCTACTCCCTCTCAAGTTCTTGTCCTCTTCTTTGATTTATTGTTACATATACATACATACACAACACACACACACACACACACACACACACACACACACACACTGCACAGAGTCTACTTAGTGGTTCTCATGTATATCTATTTAGAGTTGCCTACTTGGAATTAACCTCCCAGGGAGCTAGTCCGTAGAGAAAACCCATTCTTCCTTCCTCAGAACCCGCTGATCCTCTGTAGTTCTTCATCTTGAGCTGGGACCCTGTAGCATCTCCCCATTCACCTTGACATGTCAAGTGATTCTGCCATTGTGCAGACCTCATTAGACCATTCTGTGACTTCATTGGTGCAGCTTCCCTCTCATGTGTAGAATGTATTAACTTGGAGCATCATTACCTTTTTTTTTTCTCCTCCTTTCTTTCTTGCCTTTTACTCTTGCCACTGAAATCTGGCCTTTATCTCGGTCTTGCCCCCTGACATTGCTTTCAATCAAGGTCAATAATGACGTTTTGGTTGCTAAACACAATGGAAACTTTCCAGCTCTTTGTGATGTGCTTGTGTGTGTGCAGGTCCGTGTGCACATGTATGTGGTATATGTGTGTAACACACATGTTAGTGTAAGGCTGTGTAAAAGTGCCTTTGAATGTGCGTGCAGGGGCCAGAGCAGGACGTTCTTTATGATTCCCTTCTGGGAACAGAATCTCTCACTGAACCAGGAAGCTCACCATTTCTCCTAAGCTGGCTGCCACCAATCTCCTTGATTACCTCTTTCTGTCCGCTGCCCCCCATGTTGGGGTTATAGGAATGTGCAGGTATGCTCGTCTTTTTATGTCAGTGTTTGGAGATTTGAACTCAGGTCTTCCTGCTTGCTGAGGAAGTGCTCCTGCCTGCTGAGTCACTGTGGTTCCACTATGTAGAAAATAACTATTTTGGAGATGGGGATTCAGCAGGGAACAAAGTCCTTTTTTTTTTTTGTACAACTTCTACTAAACAGTAACACACACACATACACACACGCATACACACGCACACATACACACATGCATGCATACACATGCACACACACTTGCGCATGCATGCATAATACACATGCATACACACTCGCGCATGCATGCATGCATACACACGCACACACGCATACATTTTCTCAATTGCTGAAAAGTGCTGTGGAAAAAAATAAAGCAAGCAAGAGCACGCTGGGATGTGAATGGAAAGTTTTGTTCCTTAAAGAATGATTAGTACATTTTCTCTAATCAGATGATGTTTAAATGAATGAAGAGAGGGAGGCAGTGAGCCATGTCTCTGGAGGAAAAGCTCGATTATCAGAAAGAGAGTAAATGTCATTGCATCATTCTCCACTGTCCACAAGTAAGGTGAGTAAGAAATTCCAGATGATGAGTCTTTCATTCTGGGGCCCGAGGTGGATAATTAAGGGAAGGAGTGACTGGTATCATTTCTCTCTTCTCCCTTCTGGCCCTTGCACTCCACAAATGGACTTCTTTTCTTGCTTAATGTAGTTGAATCATGCAGGTGGGCTAGGGCAAATTGAAATAGTCTCTGTAAATTGCTGGCTATCCCAGAAGCCAATGGCAAAAATTATCTTCCCCCACAAACCACTCCTCTGCCCATGTCCTCAGCATTGGTGACAGGCACAAGGAGAGGAGCCACCCTGTTGCCCAAACCAGAAACATGTGCGACTCTCTCCTCCCTCATCCCCTATGTATGATTCACACCAAGTTCCGGTCGGAGGCATCTTCTCTCAAACCTGTCTCGTTTGCTTAACCTCTGTTGCATCTCCCCAAAGCCAGTCACTTTCATCTAGCATCTGAGCGCCTCCTCTGTTTTCTTCTTTTGTCAGTCTTCCCTCTACTCCAACAATTACTTGTAGGGCAGCAATAATATCTCTAAACAAATATAATCTGGGAGGTTTTAGAGGTTTCTCATTGGCTTGGGGGAAAGCTCCTCTCTCTACGTCTCACTATGTAGCCCTGGCTAGTCTGGTGCTTGGTCTGTAGAGAAGGCTGGCCTCAGACTTGGGCAATCCTTATGCCTTTGCTCCTCTAGTGCCTCTGCGGACTACAGGCTTGTGTCACTATTCCGGGTTCCATTTGTACATGGTTTACACTTTCACTTGCTGGGGATTGTCCCCTTCTTTTCCATTTGCTTGTACTGTTGGGCCTACTCAAGCATTGGGTCTTAATTTATGTTTTAGTCTTTTGTGTGTGTGTGTGTGAACAAAATAACTGTTATAGCTACTTTATAAAGCAGAGAATTTTATTTGGGTCCTAATTCTAGAGGCTAGGACATGTAAACAGCACATCACTAGTGCCTTAGAGAGGCTCCTCTGGCTGCATTATAACATGGTGGAGGAATAGAAAGAGAACTGGCAATGTCCAGAAAGGATGAAGTGCAGGTCGTGTCCTCAGGTTCTCACGAGAGCCAGCCAGGGTCTTGTGAGACCTGCATTTACTTCTTTTTTTTTTTTTTTTTTTAATTTTTATTTATTTATTTATTTTTATGTGTATGAATGTATTGTCTGCATGCAGGTCTGCGCACCCGTGTCGTGCGATGCCGCAGAGGTCAGAAGACGGTCTCGGATTCCCCTGGAACTGGAGTTGTCCTGGAACCGGAGTCACAGACGGTTCTCAGCCGCCATGTGGGTGCTGGGGATCGAACCCGGGTCCTCTGCAAGAGCGGTCGGCGCTCTTAACCGCTAGGCCATCCCTCCAGCCCCTGCATTTACTTCTTATGGAGATGATACTTCCAATGGCCTTATCATCTCCTACTTGCTCTTTCAAAGCCTACTGTGGTGGCTTCCATGAGATAGCCCCCATAGGCTCCAAGTATTTAGACATTTTGTCCCCAGTTGCTGGTGCTGTTTTGGGGAGGTTTTAGGAGACGCGGCCTTGCTGGAGGAAGTGCGTCACTGGGGGTGGGCTTCGAGAGTTTTTAAGCCTTGCTGGATTTCTAGCAACCCTCTACTTGCTGTGCCTGCTGAAGATCTGAGAAACGAACTTTCTGCCTGGGCCATCTCACCTCGCCTCCCCACCAGGGTGGACTCTAAGCCCTCTGGAACTGGAAACTCAAATAAAATCTTCTTATAAGCTCCCTTGGCATGGTGTTTTTATCACAGCAACAGAAAAGTGACTAATACATATGCCATCTCTCACTACTGACACACAGGATCAAGCCATCAGCACATCAAGCTGTGGTGGGTTCACCACATGCACACCGAAGCAACTTGGATAGCAATTCTCCCAGAAAACTTCTGATTTTGGCTAAGTGCCCATTACAGACAGGCTCAGCTTTCCTTCCTCCAGGCCTTGTTCTTATTGCTGACCTGCCACCCTTTCTTGACTTGCCTATATCCTGACTACAGTGTCTAGTCTCTGGAAGCAGAGGTTTTTCGAGGCTGTTTTCTCTGGCTTCTAGCATTGGATAGATATTAAATGCTTATTTCCCGGATGAATGAATGCATAGATGAAGTGACACTTGAGCAAAATTAGAGGATGAATAAGTGTTCTCTAGACAAAAGAATAGTGAACACCAATGTTCCAGGTGGAGAGCACAGTTTGAATAAAAACATAGAGCACAGAGGTGAAATTGAGGTTGATGCTTTTTCTCTGTGGGAAAAATGTTTTGGTTGCAAATTATTTGTTAGATATAACAAAGACATAGAGGTGAGAAACATCTTGGTGATAGGGGGTCTTTCTAAGACATGCATGGATATGGAATCAAGAAAAAGCTTGAGAGGGAGTTCTGGGAGACAGGTGATGACATGAAGGACTTACAGTTCGGGCTGAGATTTCAGGATGAGCTTGCAGGTGAGAAGGAGCCAGCAAGGTCTTCTAGGTAGTTAATGCAAACAACACTATGAAGACTGATCTCGAGGGCAGCGACAGTGGAGACGAGGAAGAGAAGTTCGGTGTCCCCTTCAATTTTTTTCCTGGCTCTACCTTACAGCAAGGTATTTTTTCACTCCAACCTCCATTATTTATTTACCATGGCCAGAATTAAAAAATGGCCCCCATGACCTCTGCTCTCTAGTGCCGCTCTGTGGTCACGTGACACATGGTGGAAGAGTTTTGTAGATGAAATGAAGGTTGTTAATCAGTTTGATAAGGGGTTGGACTTACTTGATCATGTGATCTCTTTAAAAGAAGACTTCGGGCTGGAGAGATGGCCTAGCGGTTAAGAGTGCCGACCGCTCTTACAGAGGACCCGGGTTTGATCCCCAGCACCCACATGGCGGCCGAGAACCGTCCGAAACTCCAATTCCAGGAGAACTCCAGCTCCAGGGGAATCCGAGACCCTCTTCTGACCTCCGCGGCATTGCACGTCACGGGTGCACAAACTTGCATGCAGACAGTACATTCATACACATACGGAAATAAATAAATGCTGGGAGTGGTGGCGCACGCCTTTAATCCTAGCACTTGGGAGGCAGAGACATGTGGATCTCTGTGAGTTCGAGGCCAGCCTGGTCTACAGAGTGAGTTCCAGGACAGCCAGAGCTACAGGGAGACCCTGTCTCAAAAAAAAAAAAAAGAATACTTTCTCCAGACTGGTCAGAGAAGTTAGAAAATGGAAGCGTTGGGGGCTGGAGAGATGGCCTAGTGGTTAAGAGTGCCAACTGCTCTTGCAGAGGACCTGGGTTCAATCCCCACCACCCACATGGCTGCTGAAAACCGTCTTTAACTCCAGTTCCAGGGTAATCTGATGCCCTTTTCTGACCTCTGCGGCATTGCACGACACGGGTGCACAAACCTACATGCAGACAGTACATTCATACACATAATAAAATAAATAAAAGAAAAAAAAGAAAAAAAAGAAAATGGAAACATTAGGGAATCATTGTGATTGAAATAGTCTGTGGTTAATGTTGATGATGGAGACTCTGATGGAAAAGGACCAAGTGTAGTCTCTAAGGGCTGAGAGAGGTTGTGATGGTGATGGCCAGCAAGAAATAGAAGCTTCACTCCTCCAACCACAAAAAGTTGAACTCCCATGATAACCATAGAAACATGGAAGCAGGTCACTGCTTAGCATCCTAGACATGAACTAGGACCCCATGATGTCCTGAACTCTACCTTGGGAGACCCTGTGAGGAGAATTGAGTTATGTGTGTAGCACACTAGACTTCTGACTGGACAACTGTAAGCTAATTGATATATTTTGTATTAAGAAGTTAACTTTGGGGAAATCTGTTATGGAGCAGCAGCAACAACAACAACAACAGCGAAACAATGCAAGAGGACTGGCGAGATAATTCAGTCAGCACAGGGTTTGCCACATAAGCATGAGGACCTGAGTTCCTTCCCCAGCATCCATGTAGAAGCCTGGGTGGAGCACTGCACACCTGTGATCCCAGTGCTGGGAAGCTGGAAAGAGCCCTGGAGCACGCTAGCCAGCCAGTCTAGCCACTTGGCCAGCTCCAGGTTTACTGAGAGTCTTTATCTCAAAAAATACATGATGACTAAGGAAGACACCAATGGTCAAACTCTAGCCTCTGCTCGCACAGGCACGCATGCGTATGTGCGCTCAATACACGTATGCGTACAAATGACCAATGCAAATTTCAGCAAGATAATTCATTCATGGAAGGATGTTTAACCATATCTTCTTTTGCTGTAGGAGCATTTGTTTTGATACTAAATCATAATAAAAGGACAATTGGCCCTGGGGTCTCACTGAGGAACAAAGACCACTCCAGACACTTGGCAATTGGTATCTTTTTCTCAGTGACCACTACTAACTCATGTGAGAGGCACTATAGACAGACTGTCTTCAGGTTAGAGCTAAAAAGCCAAATATAGATAATCTTCAGGTTAGAGATAAAAAAAAAAAAAACAACCTGACTGAAGTCACTCCAGTAGCAATGACAGAGCTGGTACTTAGTAAGCACAGACTGTCTTACTCTGCTGAATTGATTGAGCAGTCAAATGACCTGGTGATTCCATTAATACAGCACTTAGTATTCTTCTAAGAAGGGTTTCAGGGCTTACTAACCAGAGGAATGGACACTGGGGATAATTTCCAGGTTCAAATTCTGTCTCATCTCTCTTTGGGGCAGATTAGAGAATCATTTTGGGCATGGTATCAATTTACTATTGTTTGTGTTTTGTTGTAGCCTAGACAAGAAGGAAGAAGAAAATGAAAAGTAATTGAAGGGAAATGGTTAGGACTAATAAAAAAATGGGCTTGATGTGGGTTTAAAAGCAGAGTTTGGTCACAGATGCATCCAATTTGGCAAGCTCCTGTTTCATGTCCATTCAAGCTCAGGCAGGTGCCCTTTTTTCATGTGTTACAGAAAGCTTCAGGCTGTCTACCTTGTGCCAAGAAAAAAAAGCAATTAAATATTTTAATATTTCCTGCCTATAAACTGTTCCCTGTTTTATTACTTCAAATGCAATGGATTTAAAAGAAGGTGTGAAAGACTCCTGCACCATTAATAAAAAGCTGCGGCTGCTCCAGGAGAGATTTATGCTGATTTATGATCACCCCAAAACTGATGTAGAAGGACAAGGCCGAAACTTCCAGGGCCTCTGGGATCTATTTGGGTGGAACACAGACAAGGAGCTTTTTTCCTTGGGGGATGTAGAGAAATAAAAGGAGGAAGCAGAAGGCAGTGGTTCAGAAGTTGTGGTGCACATCTGCACACACAAAGCAAACCTCTCCCCATGGGAGGACCGAGTTGGTGGCAAGTTTCTGAGCCCATGGTGTGTTTGTGAGATTTCTGTTTGGAATGGACAGGCTGAGCTGTAGGGATTTAGTGATCTATTTGAGTCTCCAAGAGCTTTGAATAGAGACAGACCTTGAAGTTAAGAGATAAAAATCAAGATGTGATTCTACTCCTCCCCCCCCAATAATCAACTAAAAAGCACTTAAATGTGATTTCTCAAAGACCTTAAGCTTTCTTTAAAAAAAAAAATGTTCCTTTCTCCTCTGGCAGCATGCAAAGGATAAGAGCTGTGAGAGGTCCATTTCAGCCCTGTGAAGCTTCGTCAAGTGCAGCACACACAAGACACACTCAGTGCTGGGAAGACCCAAAGGAAGCCACAGCAGACATCCTTTGTCTCATGTGGTGGGGCACCTTCTGTTCGGGCGTGCTGGAATCATTTTGAACATTCTGGGAGAGGATTCTTAAGCTTTAGTCATTCTTACGCCATCTCCCCATATGGGCTGTGAATCACCTTATTATCTTCTCAATTAAAAAAATAATTTAGCCCACAGTTTACTTAAATTTAGCCTCATCTTAAGCAATATTATCTGTGAAGCCACAGGTTTATAAGTGCTACTTGGACCTTTCAAATGCACCTTCAAATAAATATAAGTTAACAATATCTTTATCCCAAACCACCAGAGCTCGATATATTTTGAAATTTAGATTTTTTTTTTTGTCTTTTCGAGACAGTGTCTCTCTGTAGCCCCAGCTGTCCTGGAACTCATTCTGTAGATCAGGCTGGCCTTGAACTCACAAAGATCCACCTGCCTCTGCCTCCTCAGTGCTAGGATTAAAGGAGTACGCCACTACTCCCAGCTGAATTATTTTTTTTACGTTTACAAAGGTAATAAGTGCAAGTACAGTGTGATGGATTAGGGATGTAGTGACATCCTATATGCCAAAGTTTAACAGTTAGACATCTGATTTTTTTTACTTGATAGAATGTTGAGTAAAGATGCCAAAATAATATCATGTCAGGTGGACAACTTCTGGTTTTCAAAGCTTTTTGGATTTCATAACAGCAAATAAGGAGCCGTGAAAATTTAAATGCATGATTGTTATTATTATTATTATTATTATTTGGTCTTTTTGAGACAGGGTCTCCATTTAGTCTCAGCTGGGCTGGAGCTTGCTCTGTAGGCCAGGCTGGCCTTGAACTCACAGAGATCCGCCTGCCTCTGCCTCCCAAGTGCTGGGATCATAGGCATGTGCCACCATGCCAGGCTTTAAGTGCCATTTAAAACGTATCATGGGGCTGGCGAGATGGCTCAGCAGTTAAGAGCACTAGCTGCTCCTGCAGAAGACCCAGGTTGAATTCTTAGCACCTACATGGCAGCTGACAACTGTCTGCAACTCTAATTCCAGGGGGAATTTGATGCTTTCTTCTGACTGCAGTGGGCATTACACGACATGGGTGCACTTACATACATACAGGCAATACACTCATTCATATATAATAAAAATAATAAATAAAATATTTTGAAAAGTACCATGAAAAATGGAGCTGTCAGTTACATTTAGTGCATGATTTATTTTGCCTTTCAGATATATTGCTGGGCTGAAATAAAAAAAAGTGTTTTTCTTGAATTATAAATATATATCAAATGAAGATATTAAAGAACAAGTACCCAGCCCAATGATTTTCTACCCATATAATAGCTCTCTGTATCACACACACACACACACACACACACACACGCTCACGCTCATGCACACTTCCCTTGGCCCTTTCTCATATAGCCCTACAATCTAACCATTGGTTTTAAGTTGATGAGTGAAAGCTTGCCTTTTTGTTCAGCGAGGCATCTGTGAGATTCTCCAGTGTTACTATGTATATCACTAGTGTGTTCTTTGTTAGTGTTGTGTAGTATTCCTGTTTAACTATTATCACATGTAAATAGTTAACACTTCGCAGGCAGAAGGATTTTCTTTCTCTTCAAAGGACAATCACATGAAGAGAACTTTCTTCAGGAAATCTGAGAGCAGCTGGCAGCGCTCACTGAAACTGCAGCCCTTTCAGCCAATGCAGAGAACGTAGCTCCCTCCCGTTGCGGTGCTAAATATAAATAGTGGTTAGATTCATTTCCCTTCTTGTTTTCACCACTGTGGTGAATGGATGCAAGCTGCTAGTTTCATCAAATAAAAAAAGAGACAGGAGATTCTGAAGAAACATTTTGATTTAATTTTTGGAGAGTGTAAAATTTTAGAACAGGAAATTAAAAGCCAATATAGCTACCCAGCTAGATGGCGATAAGACATGAAAGAGTCTTTCAAATGAATTTTATACTAAATTTGGGATGTGTTTGGGCCAGCTGTGTGTGGAATGGAGTGAGGAGAGATGAGTTGGGAGTGATCACAGGCAGTTTTCCATTTCCCTTGACTTCCTTCACAGCCTGGCTTCATTTAAAACATGTGAGTTAGTGTGAATACGAGACACTCTCACTCTCCAAATACAAAAGCACACACCAGAGGCAAATAGAATTGTCGGATTTTTGCTACTTGAGACTGAAATGCAGAATTGAGAGTTGTATGACCCAAGACAAGTTAGAAATTAGTTGTCTGGAAGTCTTACAAAGGCTTTTGCTATGTCCTTGAGTGAAAACTCTGCGGTGGTTGTAGAAATTCACATTCATCTTTAAAAATGAATTAAAGAACCTGAAAAACATCAGAACTGGTGGACATCTGTAATCCCAGCACTCAAGCTGCAGAGGAGAGGACTGCAAAGACAAGGCCAGACTGGGATATATAGCAAGTTTGTGTCCAGCCTGGGCTCCATAATGAGATCTTGTGTCAAAAGAGAGAGAAGAACAAAAATCCAGAGATCTTTTAGTTAAAGAATACTTTTTGAGAATTTCATACATGGGTACACTCATGTGTGTCCCTTCTTCCCCTCTAACTCTTTCCATGTTTCCCCACATCCGGCTCTCAAATTCATGACCTCTCCTTCTATAGAATATATATCACTTACTGAGCTCACTTAGTGTTGCCCATTTGTGCATGGGTTTGGGGCTGATCATTTAGGCCTGGGGAACATATCAGGGTATTCATCCCCAAAGAAAATGGATTCTCCCTTTCACTAGTCCTTGGCCATATGTAGCTCTGCAGCTGTGGGCTAGGTCTTGTGAGCCTTTCTCACATTCATGTCGGCATGCTGACTGCTGTGGCCTTGTGCAAGCCACCATGTTATTGAAAGTTCACAGTATAACATCCCTGTCATTTCCAGAAGACACTATCTCACAGTCCTCCTTCTGGTCCTCTGGCTCTTCTAATCGTTCCACTCCCTCTGACACATCTCTGGGAGTCTTAGGTGTAGGGGCTGTGCTGTAGATGTCCCATTTGGGGCTGAGCGCTCCACAGTCAATTATTCCCTGCATTTTGACCAGTTGTAATTCCAAAAAAATCTTTTACTTATTCATTTATTTTAATTTTTGATTTTATTTATTTATTTTATGTGTATGAATGTACTGTCTGCATGCAGGTTTGTGCACCAGTGTCATGCAATGCCACGGAGGTCAGAAGAGGGTGTCGGATTCCCTTGCAACTGGAGTTCTGGAATTGGAGTTACAGACAGTTCTCGGCCACCATGTGGGGTGCTGGGGATTGAATCCAGGTCCTCTGCAAGAACAGTTGGCACTCTTAACCACTAGGCCATCTCTCCAGCCCCCCAAGAAATCTTTTATATGCATTTAACCCACATTATGTCTGAAAGGGAAAATAACAAAACGACATGTGGGTTCTGGGCTCAGAAAGCGCTGGGCTTCAAATTTCAGCTCTTTTATTGTTTCGCTATGCATCTTACTTTACTGTATTAACATCTCTGATTCTCAACTTTGACTTCATTTGGATTTTCTTTCCAGGCAAACTTGTCATAAATGAACCATCTGGGGAAGGGCTATGGCAGAAAAATTGAAAATGAGAAATAAATATGATTGTATATCCTGTTGCTTCTCATTTCAAAATCAAAGTCTGACTTTCAGTAGGCTGGCTACTTGGGGAACCATAAATTTCTCTGGTCTTTCTTTGACTGGAAGTTGCCAGAGCATTTTCAGTTTTACTTGGTGGGTGTAATTTTTCCAAGAATTTGCCAAAATGCTAACAGAGCTAGTCATACAACTGTGCTTCCTTATTTATTGTTTTTTTCTTTTTGATCAAGTGTTGGAGTTGTTTATAAAGAAGTAACTATTCGGGGGCTGGAGAGATAGCCTAGTGGTTAAGAGCACTGACTGCTCTTGCAGAGGACCCGGGTTCGATTCCCAGCACCCACATGGCGGCTAAGAACCGTCTGTAACTCCAATTCCAGGAGAACTCCAGTTCCAGGGGAATCCGACACCCTCTTCTGACCTCCGCGGCATTGCACGACACGGGTACACAAACCTACATGCAGACAGTACATTCATACATATACAGAAATAAATTTTTTTAAAAAAGAAGTAACTGTTCAAATGGTTGAGAACAGGGGAGAGGACTTGAGTGTTCATTGCACACAACTGAAAGCTACTGTCGTTCATCATGGATAACTAGTTCCTAGAAAAGACCAGTCAAGCCACCTGAAGCCATCCACAAAGTTGCCAGCCATTGATGATAATACTGTAGGAAAATATAGCTATGCTTCATTTATTTGATTATACCTCATTTTATAGTTTGATGGTTACTCTAGGTTCGATACTCTAGGTTCGAATCTGCGGCCAGCGTTTTTCTTCCCAGTAAATTGTTTTCTTTTCCTGTCTTTCTTTCATTTTTCTTTGTCTTTTTCTGTTTCTTGAGACATCCCTATGCAGCCCAGCTGGGGTTGGCCTGGAACTTTCTATGTAGCCCAGGCTTCTCCTGCCTGCACTGCCCCCATCTTCTCTTATATTCTCTTGTACAATCTAAGAACAGTTAGCGCATTCTCATGTGTTCTTAGAAAAAGTCATAAACTCCAAGTAAAACTGAAAAATGTGCTGTTAAACATGGAGGCCTCAAAAGTATGTGACTGAGTTAGAAACAAAATCGGCTTGACCCGAGTCTTGGTTAAGAATTGCTTGATCTGGCCAGAGAGATGGCCTAGTGGTTAAGAGCACCGACTGCTCTTGCAGAGGACCCAGTTTCGAACCCCAGCACCCACATAGCGGCCAACAACCGTCTGTAACACCAATTCCAGGAGAACTCTAGTTCCAGGGGAATCCGACACCCTCCTCTGACCTCCGTGGCATTGCACGACACGGGTGCACAAACCTACATGCAGACAGTACAATCATACACATAGAAAATAAATAATTTAAATAAAAAAAGAAAATTGCTTGATTTATTAGCCCATGGCCTGAGAGATGCTGATAATAAAATTCCAACGGGATTAAAAAAAAAAAACCCTCCCATAACATGTGCTTATTTGTTCTGGTACCTAAGATAACTTTTTTAAGATTAAAAATCTAGGTATTTAAGAAAAATTCTGAAAGATTTGAGCTATGACTTGGACATTACTAACTCTTTTAACTCCTGGACATTCATTTGCTAATTTTTGTTGCAGGTTTTTATGCCTCTACTGGCAAACTACTATAGTTCTAGCAACTTAGAGGCTGAGGCAGGAAGATTGCCATGAGGTTGAAGCCAGCCTGGGTTATAATGTAACAAGATCTTGTCTCAAATAACATAATAGAACATAAAATGAAATAACACAACAACAATGAATATATATGTGAGTGTGTGTTCTCCAACAATGAATATATATGTGTGTGTGTGTTCTCCAACAATGAATATATATGTGTGTGTGTTCTCCAACAATGAACATATATGTGTGTGTGTTCTCCAACAATGAATATATATGTGTGTGTGTTCTCCAACAATGAATATATGTGTGTGTGTGTGTTCTCTTGATGTTTCATGTATGAAGACGGATGTGATTATGTTCCCTTTCCTTTTCCTCTGATTTGTGGTGCTGAGGATCAAACCCAGGCTTATGAACAAAAGGCAAGAAGTCTACCATAGAACCACACTTCCCTCAACTTCTCTCTATAGATGGCTCTCACCTTTTTGCACTTAGATCCTTTAAAACATTTTGTATCATAGAAAAAAAAGTCTTCATTCAAAAGTAGTTCTCGGGAAAAAGCCATGACCTCAGTGCTCAGTTTTAAATGTACACAGATGATGTCTCTTTAGAGATGTTGAAATATGAGAGTAAATTTGTTTGCTAAGGGAAAGTTTTCTTTACCTTTTAAAGACATACTACAATATTCTTTTGAGTGATTGAAGAATGAGTTGGATCTGGGGCTTCTCATGACCAAGTTAAGTACCTGGGAGCCTCGGTGCTAACAATGAAAGTGAGATTTCCTTTCAGAGAAGGCCGGCCCACTGATAGTTGGTAATTTCCTTTCAGAGAAGGCCGGCCCACTGATAGTTGGTAATTCCAGTCTAGCTGATCCAACAGGTTTACACTTCTTAGAGCTTTGAGCACTGTGAGTCAGAGGGAGAGGAGGAGATGAGCTCACTCCAGAAAGCTGGTATTAGAGAAGGGCAGGATTGTATGTTGGATCCAAACCAGAGCAAGGAGTGGCTTTATTGCAGCATGAAAATATGAATGCTGTTAGGGAGTGGTGGGGCTGTTCGAGGAGCTGCCTTCAGGCCTCCAGGCTCAGCCAGCACAGAGAAGTAACACTTTGGAAGTGGCTTGAACAGTGAGCTGGCTTTGTAGTCTTTCTCCTCTCTGCTTGGGAACTTAATTTGAGAGGAGGTAGTCTCACCTCTGCACTCTACTCACCCACACCATATTTCCTTTCATCTGAATGTCAAAGTGAGGTCACCTTGATGAACTCATCTCAATTAAAGAACTACAAGAGCAAAGGGCTTTAGCATGTGGGGATCTGCCTGGGGGCTACAGTGCTGGATGCCGGATGCCGAGCTGCCCTCTGAATGGCGTCAGCTCCTAGATCGCTCTCATTGTGAAGAAATGTGTGTAGATACTTTCCTCTTAGATCCCTTACCTCCAGTTCAGTTGGATAATGGTTCAACTTTTCCAACAAATTTTTTTCAAAGTCTGATTTGTTCATTAAGTAAAAGTCTGGTTTCAGTAGATGGAGGGATTATGAAAGGATATCTACTAATTATGACTTCTTTTCAGGCAAGTGATTATATATATATATATATATATATATATATATATATACCAAGGCATTTTATCACCTAAATTAAACTTTGAGGTACGCAGAGAAGGATGGTCCCTTTTTCCTAAAGTCCCAACCTGTAATTTACACACAGGTCCAGATTGTCTGTAGTATAGTTTTGGAGAACATTTCTCAAAAGAAAATGGAAATACAGGTGGGGCTGTGCTCAGAAAGGGAGGGAATAGGAAGATAAAATGATACATATTCATTATAAAACATAAAATAACTATGAGAGAGTATTGGCCAGGGTTCTCCAATGAGACAGTACCAGGTGGGACTTATCTAGATATACAGGTATAGTTATGGTGACACAAGATATATATATATATGTATATATATGATTTTATTCTAGGGATTAGCTCACATGAATTACAGAGGCAAGAAGGCTCATCACCTACCATTTGCAAACTGGAAAACCAGTGGTGTCATTCAGCTCAGCTTCAAATGCCTGACAACTGGAAAGCCAATGATGGAAACCTCACTCTGATTTGAAAGACCTGGGCATGGGAAGAGGCTTCATGAAGGTCAATGGTTTGTCTATCTAACTTTGAAGCCAGAGAACCAGAAGCACTGATGCCTGCTGAGAGGGGAGGATGGCCTCCCAGCCCAAGCAGAGGGACGGAACTTCCCCTCCTGTGTCTTCTTGTACTGTGAGGCCCTTAACAGATTGCATGGTGCAAGCCTGCACTGCTGAGGATATCTGTTTTCCTTAGGCTGCAGATTCAAAGGCTAGTCTCTTCTGAAACACCCTCATGGATATACCCAGAAATAATATTTTACAAGCTATGTGGGCATCCTTTATCCCAGTTAAATTGGCATATAAAAGTAACCACCACAAAGATTTAAAAGGGCAAATTTAGTTGAGACTGAATTTGGAAAATCCATAAAGTACATAATAAGACATTGATGATCCAAGAGTTGGTGTTGTAAATTTATGACTAGATATCTCTGATTAAACTTTTGGCCTTTGTTGTAGGACGTGGTATGTGGCACTGGATGTTCGCTTCACCCTGAGGAAAAAGCAAAAGAATAAGACTTCATTCTCCCACATTCATACCTCACTTCAAAGACTTAAAATAAGAAGAATTCGGCTGGTTTCATTTGGAAGATAGTACAGATCTCGATGACTCAGTGCAAGCTTTGGGTTATGTCCAGATGTTTCCTAAGTCTAGAAAAGGAGAATCTCTAAGTTTTATGGCTCTAGGTTCTCTGTAGAATTTGATTAACCTTGGAGAGCCCAGTCACGATGGCCTTTTGTAAAAGTTCAATGAATTTCATCCATTCCTAGGGTGTCTAGACTGATGTCTTCCAGTAGACATTTAGTTTCTCTGTTTTACTTAAATTTTGTTATTTTCTATCTATGAAATCTTTACATGTTTTAAGCCATTTTTAATTGAAGTTTTGTGCATTTCATACAACGTTTCTCAATCAAATCTAGACCCAGTTCCCCCTTCCTTGCCCCCCACTCCAGCAGAGCTCATTCATCATGGATTCTGCCATACATGTCTTTCATCTTTTTCTCAGTCTTTTTTTTTTTTAATTTACATGCAGAAGTTTACTGTTTTGGGCAGAAGTTTACTGTTTCAATCAGTTCTTTGACCCAGTCTTTTATGTTGTTGTTGTTCCTTCTAATTTGTATCACTCCAAAATATGCATATATGCATGCCGCATATATATCAAGATTATGACATCTCAGGTTTTAGCAACCTCAGCTTATGATTTCTTTATTTTTATTAGGCTGAAAGATGTCATGTTTTCCTTAAGGAAGTGTTTGAAGGTTCCTCCTTGGCAAGCCCAAACAACCATCAATCCTGCCCTGGTGCTCCACAATGGGGTCTTTCCTTCCCATGTCACCAAATGAGGTCCAGTAAGCACTGCATCCTGTCTTGATCTTCCTGTACTGGCCTCCATGATACAGCCTGGGTAGTCAACAAGGGCAGTCTATACTCTGACAAGGCTGAAATCCCAGTAGCTGCTCAGTCCACAAGCTGGATGTCTCAGCAGTCCCCATCTGGCATTGAAGGTTTGGAGGATTCTTGGAGAGACATGAGTCTTCAGTCCATATTGGAGGGTTAAAAAGCTATGTCTCATGTCTTTGAAGGATGGCAAAAGCAGTGGCAGCCACAAGGTAGATGCACTTGGCAGTAAGAATTGAAGACAGGCAAAACAACAGTGCTCTCTTTTTTTTCTTTTTATTAAGATCTCAAGTTTTATACCTGAAGTACAATTTCTTAGGCCTTACTGATTATTTATTTCTGGTTATACTTTCCTTTTGCGTGTTTAAGGCAGCACAGTTTGGACTAAAGACGTGTGCTACCATGGCCGGCTGAGATTTCTTATAAAGCAATGTGTGTGTGTGTGTGTGTGTGTGTGTGTGTGTGTGCTCCCCACCAAAGGCCACACCAGAGTCTTCAGTCAAGTCTGGATAATGGCTTTGCCATAACTGTACAAAATGGTAGTGACCTTCCCCATGTCTCCCCCAGTCTATATATACTAGCCTATCCTCCAGTTAGGACCCAGTTGCTCATCATGGGTTGTGAAGTATGGCAGGGCTCTCAGGTGAGGGTCCTTGGATTCTCCCTGCCCCTCCTTTCATTCAAGGTTGTGAACAGTCACCAGGCTAAAAGATGCGGCTGAGCTCAGAAAGATGGTATCTGTCTGTCAGAGGACAGTCCTACACAACCAAGGCTGAGGGCAGAGGAAGATTATGTGAAGCATTAAATTTCAGATGCTCCAATCTGGGGCTTTTGCGAAATGTTTCTAGGCTTCATAAAGCAATGGAGTCAGAGCACTCCAGTGTCCAAGTGCAGCAATGAAGCGGTAGCCTCCGAGGAAGTCCACACGGTCAGGGCTCTGTGTGTTCTGCCTCTGGGGCAGGCAGTGTGTGCAGCCCCTGAACCTTGCACCAGGCCTGACAGAAGCTTGTTGTGAGATGCCTAGTTGAGAAGTGTTGTTGACCTGGGAGGGTGAGTTAGTCCTCATCCCTTTATCATAAGAGAAAGTAGTCTGGTTTTCTGTGCTTTCCTGAATTGAGGACACAATTAAAAAATGTTTTAAAGTGAAAATATCCATGAAATTTATGCCTATCTTGGAAGGAATTATCTTTTCAATAGAATCTTAGGAACTTGCATTATTCAGCATTTCACGTTCCCTTTCTAGTTTGCTTTCAAATGCTATGACAAAACACTCTGACCAAAACCAACTTAGGGAGGAGAGGGTTTATTCTGCTCTCATCTCTTGGCTTACAGTTCCCAGCATAGGAACTCAGAGCAGGAACCTGGAGGCAGGAGCTGGAGCACAGGCCACGGAGGAACGCTGCTTACTGGCTTGCTCCCCGGCCCATGCTCAACTTGCTTTCTTATACAGTACAGAACCACCTACCCAGGAGTGGCACCACCCTCAATGGGCTGGTTGCACATCACTCAACAATCAAGACAATACCCCACAGACGTGGCCACAGGCCAATCCAATGGAGCCAATTCCCCAACTGAGGTTCCCTCAACCCAGGTGTCTCAAGTTGACCCCTTGTCAACTTGACAGACTAAACACAACACTGTTAAACTACAAGCTTTCCATTTCTTATCCCTAAGGTATGATGTTAACATTAGTATCACAACATAAGACAGTACAACCTTAAAAGCCCCACAGTCCTTAAAAAGTCCAACACTTAAAAGTTCATAATTTGTTAAAAGTCTCTTAACTGTGGGCTCCTATAAAATCCAAACCAAGTACTGCCTTATTTCAAAGGGAAGAATCAGGCACACCTAAGCAAAACCTAAGTCCAGCAAAGTAGCTCAAGGCCATACATCTGGGATTCCCTCACAATCTTCTGGGCCCCAAAGGGTTTCAGCAGCTCCACTTTTCTGACTCTGCCATCCATGGCACACACAGCCTGTCTTGAAGGCAGAGGCCAGCTCCATTGCACACTCACTGCTGCTCTTGGTGGTCAGCCCATGATCCTGGCATTTCCAAAAAGCTGGGGTCTTCACTGAAACTGAGGCAGGAACTTCACCAATGGTCTTTTCTGACTTCTCCTGCTGAAAAGCCTCATCTCCTCTCTGTGACCCTTTCACATTTCTTTTTTTTTTCTTTTTTTTAACTTAATTTATTTTTTTATTTGTTTATTATATTTTAAGGGATTCACAATATAAGAGCAAAGTTGTTTTCAGATCATATTGATGTTGCTCAGTTTGCCATACAATTAGGTAATTGGTGCTAGCATCCACAGAGGAGGGATATCATTCATCATTTGTTTTTCTGGGACTGTGTTACTTCACTCAGCATGATATCTTCTAGCTCCAGCCATTTACCTGCAAAGCTCATGACCCTTTCACACTTCAACACCAGCACCTTATAGGGGACTCTTACACATTACCATGTCCTACTTCTGGCTTGAGATGGAGGGTCAGGCCCCCTCTGGACCACAGCTTCTGTGTGCTGACCCTAAGGAAGTTCTTCCAAAAGATTTCACCACAGTGATGCTGGGCTCTTGCTACCTACAGCTGATTTTTTTTCAGTCCCAGCTAACTAGCATCAATTGTCCCAGTTAAACAAAGTTTTCACTTCAGATTCTGATCTCTTGTTACTTACAGCTGATTCTTCAGCCTCAGCTGACCATAACCCACAGATTGTCAATTCAAAAACATTATACAAACAGTCCTGATGGTTTCTGCTTCCCTTTGAAACTTCACAAGTCAAGCCTCCATCATCTACAGCTCTTTCAGTATAACTGCTTCAAGTTCCGTAGCAACAAACTTTAAGCACTCAAAGGCTTTTCCAGCCAAAGTTCCGAATGTTTCCAAGATCCTTCCCCAAACACCAAAGTCACTTTGGCACAGCAATACCCCACTCCTGGTACCAATTTCTGTCCTAGTTTGCTTTCAATTGCTGTGATAAAACACTCTGACTAAAAGCAACTTGGGGAGGAAAGGATTTATTTGCCTCACATCTCCTGGGTCACAGTTCATCACTGAGGAAGCCCACCATAGGAACTCAGGGCAAGAACCTGGAGGCAGGAGCTGGAGCACAGCCCACTGAAGAACATTGCTTACTGGCTTGCTCCCTGGCCTATGCGCAATCCACTTTGTTATACAGTACAGAACCACCTACCCAGGGGTGGCACCACCCACAATAGGCTGGGCACTCCCATATCACTCAACAATCCAGAAAATACCCTACAGACATGGCCACAGGCCAGTCCAATGGAGCCAATTCCCAACTGAGGCTCCCTCAACCCAAGTGTGTCAAGTTGACACTAAAGCTATCCACGACAAATAATAAGAAAATGGTTTCTATTGGCCAAACAAACAAAAAACAAACAAACAAAACAACAATAACAACAAAAACAAGTTGAGAAAAGCTAAATGTACTACAGGAGAATGGATATTAACAGTTTGTCAGTCTGCCTAAACATAAATAAAGCACAGCTTGAGAGAACTTCTGCTTAGCTGTTGCCTAAAATAAGTGTCAGGTCTACCTAGAATGATGTCTGTGGTGTACTTTTCCTTTGATAGGACTAGTTCTGAACTGTGATTTTGCTATAAATATGCAATGTGCTGCAATAACTGGGTAGTCTGATGGTCAGTATTATTTTCTGTGGTAACCACTGAAATCTCAGCAAATGCACTTGCCAGTACCAGAGTCTTTTCTATTTCTGTTCTCAGTTGTCATTACACAAATGTATGCAAAAATAAGTTCAAATTATTGGCCCATTATACAAGAGCCTTCCTAAGTTGACCCCGCCTACTTCTCCTTCTTCCTTTAACTCCCTCTACCAATGGTCATTCAGTGCCTTGAGCTTACTTAGCTTCACACTACGAAGTTTGGTATTTATGTCCCTGCTGTTCATAGTATTGTCCTCTTTGTTATTCAGGTGAACTTTTATGCCTTTTTCTAAACTCGGTTTAATTACTACCTTCTCTGCACCCCACAGTCTAAATCAAATTCTGCACAGACCTTAGAATACCACACTACATAAGGGAATGGGGGAGGATGGGGAAGGCTGGAAGAGTGTGAGTTCAAGGCCAGGCTAGGGTACATAATGAGACCATATCTTAAAAAAAGAAACATCATACTCCATGATTTTGATAAAAATACAGTAGAATCGAATTTTGGCACAAAAAACATATTGTGTAAAAAGAAAACAAAACTCATCTCACCTTTTCGGTCCCTGACTTATTCTCTCTTTAGCTCTCCCTCCTCCCTCCCCTTGTCTCCCTTTAAACATTAATGCAAATGACACTTTTGGCTTTTATATTCAGTTCCTTCCTCTCCAGTGCTTCCCCTTGAAGAGGTTTGATCTTCTGGCTCGCTTTCCCAATTTACTTTACCGCTAGCTTTTCATAGCTCAGTTGATGACTCCAACCACTCGTTCCACTGGAAAAGCTGTGATGTTTTGTAGCCTACTCTCTCTCTCCCTCACAGCTTGCAGGCAATCTTTCAGGAATACATTCAGAATAATATCTTCAAAATCTATTCAGAATTTGGGGCTGGAGAGATGGCTCAGTGTTTGAGGGCACTGGCTGCTCTTGCAGAGGATCTGGGTTTGGTTTCAGGGGATCTGATGCCCTCTTCTGGCCTCTATACGCATTGCACATGCATGGTGCACCTACATGTATAGGTGAAACTCATACATATAAAAAATACATATAAAAAATACTGCCGGGCGTGGTGGCGCACGCCTTTATTCCTAGCACTTGGGAGGCAGAGGCATGTGGATCTCTGTGAGTTCGAGGCCCAGCCTGGTCTACAGAGTGAGTTCCAGGACAGCCGGAGCTACAGGGAGACCCTGTCTCAAAAAAAAAAAAAACACCAAAAAAAAAAAAATACTCCAGCAGGGCGTGGTGGCGCACACCTTTAATTCTAGCACTCCGGAGGCAGAGGCAGGTGGGTCTTTGTGAGTTCAAGGCTAGCCTGGTCTACAGAGTGAGTTACAGGAGCTGGGGCTACAGGGAGACCCTGTCTTGAAAAGACCCCCCCAAAATACTCCAACATTTTCTCATTACTTTTACTGTTACTACCATATTATTTTTTAACTAGATTACAATAGCCATCTTCTTTATTCTCTCTCTCTCTCTCTCTCTCTCTCTCTCTCTCTCTCTCTCTCTTTCTTTCTCTCTCTGAGACAGGGTCTCCCTTTAGTCCCAGCTGGCCTGGAGCTCACTATGTAGACCAGGCTGGCCTTGAACTCACAAAGATCCACCTGTCTCTACCTCCCAAGTGCTGGGATTAAAGGTGTGCACCACCACGCCCGGCTTATTCTCTACCCCACTGCATTCTGTACCTCCTGATACTCTAAATTGTCTCATTGTACTGTTTATGCCTATCATTTCACCTAGAATGTTAGCCACCTAGGGCTGGATATTTTATTTATCATTTATTGCTACTATATTCAAAGTACCTGGAACAGTGCTGGCACATAACAAATACAGTCAGGTGCTGTTAACAAGGAGGTTAGATTATTTTTGTTGTTGTTGTTATTATTATTATTATTATTATTATTGTTATTATTATTTGGTCTTTTTGAGACATGGTCTCCTGTTAGTCCCAGCTGGCCTGGAGTTCACTATGTAGACCAGGCTGGCCTTGAACTCACAAAGATCTGCCTGCTTTTGCCTCCCAAGTACTAGGATTAAAGGCATGCGCCACCATGCCCTGCCTTTTTTATTAAAGTTGTGCATATGTCTGTGCATGGGTATGTGCGTGTGAGTGCAGTACCCAACAAGGCCAGAAATCCTTAAGCAGCTCATGTAGGCTTTGAATCCATGATCCTGCCTCAGTTCTGGGTGCTAGGACTGTAGGAAGCACCCCTATACTTCACTTAGGAGGATGCATTCTGAGAAATAGGTCTTTGGGTATTTTTTCTTATTGTGGGAACATCATAGAGTATACTCACACAAAACAAGTTGTCTACAACAATGGTAGGCAATATTTTACAGGGCTACTGTCATACATTCAATCTATCTCTGAAACATCTTTATGTTGCAGTGAATGCATTAGACCAATAATAGAATGAGCTTGTCTCTTGTGGTCTTTGCTTCCTCAGCATATCGCTGGGTGAAGGCTTGCAACAAATCTTCACACCATTGCAGAGCATTGGATGCAAACTCTTTTGTCCTTGACAGACCTGAGAGACTCTGAGGATCTGGTGACATGGTTTCTTCCTGTGTCTGCTTCCATTTCTTTTTCATGCTCAGGAGTCCAAGGTATAGTTAGAGCCATTCATTTGCTGAGGACCCAACCTTTCTTTGCATCCCATTCTACCCTGAAGTCTGGCAGTCTCCCTGGGGAACCCTTACTAAAACCTACACTTGCTCCTAGTATCTGTGACTTGTTCATGCCCATCTGCCTTTTAGTAACACCAACCATTATCACCCTTTTTCTGCTTGCTCTTAAGGGTTTCTCTCTGTCTGTCTCTGTCTCTCTTTCTCATCTCTCTCTCTTTCCAAACTCTGAACCTTGTCATCTTCCCTTCAGTGAACCTAGGTAGTTCCAAATAACAAACATCTCTGTCTTCAAGATTCTGTATTCTCTGTAATTAATTACTTTTCCTGTTGCTGTGACAAAATGCCAGACAGAAGTAAACTGGGAAGGAAAGGTTTGTTTTGGTTCACAGTGTCAAAGAACAGACTATCAAGGTACAGGGAATAGGTGTGTGAGGGAGGTGGTCACATTGCTTCCTCTCATGCTTGAGAAGCAGAGAGCGACTAACGCTGATGCTCAGCTTTTGTACTTAGTTCAGGATCTCAGCCCCTAGAACAGTGTTGCCCATATTTAGAGTGGATCTCACTTAACTCAGCCTAGAAACTTTCTCCCAGACATGCCCAGGTGTCTCCCTGGTGAGTCTCTATCCTGTCAAGCTGACTGATGACATCCAATGAAGAAAACTTGTGAAATGAGAGCATCATAGACGCCCTAACGCCTGCTTTAGTTTTCTTTTCTTTACACAAACACTTGCTTTAATTTTACTGTTCTTTTGCTAGTCACTGGGGATTAGAGTACAGAAATCTTTGCATTTTGGGAATAAATTCTACTTTGCATTCATGCTGATTACTGAACTGGATATGTCAACAGTGCGTGCGTGTGTGTTTTGTGTGGTTTTAATGTCAAGATTATACTAGTTTTGTAAATTAAACAAGGAGGATTTAGATCTTTCTGTATATCCTGGAATTGTTTATATAGTTTGGCAAGTATCTGTTTCTTAAAAGAATGCAATCATGTTATTATATAATTCAAGTAGAATATTTGAATTGTTTTTTTGAAGTAGACACTTTTTGATAAATATCTCAATTTATTTCAGAGCTATTAAATATACTTAGGCTTTTGTAAGTTTTATATTATCATTTGATTGACTTGCATACTGCACTGAAATTTTAAAATTTAAAAATTGCACATGCAGTCATTCTAGAGAATGAAAGACCTTTGCAGTGTGGATCACTCCCTTTATCCCATTCGTGCACCACGTGTAGACTCTAAAATGATTTGTTTATTATCTGAGGTTAGAGATAATAACCCCCACCTATGACTTAGTATTTGTGATCAGATAGTCTTTGTGGATTCTCGTTGTTTTTCTTCACAGAATCTTCCAGTGCTAGATAAATTCTTTTCTCAGAACAAATTTGGAGCACCTTTGATCAGATCAGGTAATGGACAGATGGGCCTTCTCCCCCATCTCTTAGGATCAGGAAGGCATTTCCTAGGGTAGCTGGATGCACAGAAAAGGACACTGGTCTTACCCCTACTTCTGTTTCTTTGAATATCTGAACAAGGTTTTCCATGGTGGTTTTGTAAAATATTTGTTATATAGTGGATTAAGTGTTGTTATGTGAGAAGTTTATTTTCTAGGCAAAAGGATTTAGGCAACGATGGATAAAAGTTTAAGCATGATTACTTCCCAAGGATATTTTGAAGTTTTTACCTGTATCAGAGCATTCAGGAAAGTGCTATATTCAGGAAAGTTTCAACTTGACATACCTGGGTTGAGGAAGCCTCAACTGGGGAATTGGCTCCATTGGACTGGCCTGTGGCCATGTCTGTGGAGTATTGTCTTGATTGTTGAGCAATGTGGGAGGGCCCCGCCCACTATGGGTAGTGCCCCCCCTGGGCAGGTTGTTGTGTGGGGTATAAGAAAGCAGGCTGGGCATGGGCCGGAGGAGCAAGCTAGTAAGCAGCATTCCTCCATGGCCTCTGCTTCAGCTCCTGCCACCAGGTTCCTGCCCCCAGGTTCCTGCCCTGAGTTCCTATGGTGGGCTCCCTCAGTGATGAATTGTGACCCAGGAGATGTGAACCAAATAAACCCTTTCCTCCCCAAGTTGGAATTGGTCAGAGTATTTTGTCACAGCAATTGAAAGGAAACTAGAACAACATCCTTCCCCCAAAATTCTTTGTCCACAAGATCCCTTTGAAAATCATTTCATGATGTTATTTTTCTGTGAACTTTATTTTGGGAACTATTCTGTAATAGATCAGAATATGTGGAAATCTATGCCAAGGACAAATGGCTAAGAATGGTTTCTGTACCCATCCACTTCTAAGAGTGCTCGTCTATCTATTTTTTTTTCCTTAGGTCTCCAAACAGTTATTGGAAGTTTCAGGGGGAATAATTGATAGATTTTTAGCTGTTTCAAAATGTCAGATAGCAATGAGACCATGTCTATGGATCTCAAAGTCAAGGAACCACTAGGGCCTCCTACTTTCTTTTTCTTCAGATTTTTAGCTGGCGGAAATATTCTGTTTGAACAGACAAAGCATGGGTGGGCTTCTGCATTTTACAACTCCACTGTTAGACTTCATAGAAATATCCAAGAGATTCTTGAGATAGTCTCTACTAGGTTTTTGTTGTGTTTATCTTTCATCATTCTCTGTATTATTTCAGGATATCATTCTAACATTTGAGAAGTCTGGAATGGCCTGGAGAAAATATCTAAAATATATTAGCATGTTAAAAATACTGATAAATAAATGTATTTAAAGCATTTAAAATATATTATTTCTATAAATCTTTCTTTAAGTCCAATAAATTAGTAGTTGTTATCCATGGCATGTGAATTTGAGAAAATGGAGGCAGCGAGGGCTCAAGAATAAACAGCAGATAGAGATAGATGTCCGGTTACTTCTGGTATATAATCCTTGCAGCCATCAAATATCTTGGAACGTAGACAAGAATCCTTACAAACAGACCATTGCTTCTGCAATAGGCAGGCCTACTTTCCTGCCCACTCAGGAGTTCAAGTAGTCTGTTAAAACCAGTCCTCATTAAGCTGGGCCTGGTGGCCCATGCCTTTAATCCTAGCACTTGGGAGGCAGAGGCAGGTGGATCTCTGTGAGTTCAAGGCCAGCCTGGTCTACAGAGTGAGTTCTAGGACAGCCAGAGCTACAGGGAGACCCTGTCCCAAAAAGACCAAACCTCCCCCAAACTCCCCCAGTCCTCGTTATTCTATCTTTTACCTACAGCGTTCATTAGACTAAATAAAATAAGGTGGCTTCTGCCAGCAAACTATGAGCAAATTACTACCATCTTGCTTAGGTTCTTACACTACATCAACAAACCAACCAAAGAAACCAATAAACAACACATAAAAAATAAAAGAAAAATGTCCAAGGGTATCATACCAATGACAGTTCAAAGAGTGGTCTTCAGACTGTCATTGAACTGTTTACATCTGTCTGTAATAAAACAGGTACAGAAATGAAGACTTTGGCATTTCCAAGTGCATGACCGATGGACTTGCCCACTGTACAGGTCACTCGGTTTCAGGGTGTCTGGGCTCATTGGTGAGGGGGAGCACGTGATACAAGCTGTGCCCTAGGCAAGTTCTAATCCTCGGGTTGAGAAAGCTCATGATATTTCCCATCTTCCAAACTCCCTGTAGGCTTTGTAAACTTTGGATCCCTCCTTGCTTGTTTGCAATCGTGTGTAGACATTTTTCTAGTCTCCTCTGACCCTTTAGAACAACGATCAAAATCCAAATTATTCAATGTCTGCAAAAGAACCCCTGACATTGGAGACAC
Source organism: Rhizomys pruinosus (assembly GCA_009823505.1). NCBI lineage: Eukaryota > Metazoa > Chordata > Mammalia > Rodentia > Spalacidae > Rhizomys > Rhizomys pruinosus. The sequence goes on from VZQC01008045.1 coordinate 510,467, forward strand.
GGGGCTTTCTTCTTCTACTTGCTCCACTAAGATAACTTTACTTTTTTGTAATGTTTTTATTGATTCTTTGAGATTTTTAAGATATCTTGATTATATTCAAACCCCTCCTCCCTCTCTTCTCAGATTCACCCCTACATGTCCTCTCTCCATTTTAAAACACATTTTTAAAAATATTTTTTAAATTTTATTTATTTTCTATGTGTATGAATATACTGTCTGCATGTAGGTTTGTGCACTCGTGTCGTGCAATGCCGCGGAGGTCAGAAGAGGGCGTCGGATTCCCTTGGAACTGGAGTTCTCCTGGAATTGGAGTTACAGACGGTTCTCAGCTGCCATGTGGGTGCTGGGGATTGAACCTGTGTCCCAGAGGACAAGAACAGTCGGTGCTCTTAACCGCTAGGCCATCTCTCCAGCCCATCTTCCCTCTGATTTTTGAAGGTGTCTGAGACTCAAAGTGTGTAAGGAGAAAAAAAAAATCCCTCTTTCCAGTATGTGTGATTTTCACATGGCCAGGTAATTCTCTTTCAAGGTCAGGGTCAGAGGAAGGTTACTTCTGGAGCTTTGGACAGGCTCAAGGGACAAGAAGCCTGTGGTTGAGGCTGTGCTGGAGGCCGGATAGCCCAGTGGGGGTGGAGGAGCTAGCCTCAGGTTGCTTACTGTGAGCTGTGTGGGAGGAGAAGAAGAAAAGGACCTTTTCCCCATGGACTTGGACTTCTGAGTGTCATGCTGGAGCCAAGCAGAGCCAGGAGTTTGTGTTATGCCCTGGCCTGCTCCGCTGTTGGAACAGCCAAGACCATCCTCACAGGGAGGGAAGAAGCACAATGGTCACTGTAATGTAGAGTGCTGACAGCACCTCAGTGTCCTGCACCCAGCCTGGGAGGAGCAATAGCTTGTAACAGGCCTTGGACTCTCCCTGTTCAAAGAGAACCTTCCTGAAAACCCAGCTGAGTGAAAAAAAAAAACGGAGAAGTGGTCTTCCCTGTTGTCCCCACACCTGCTGATGATGTTCACCCCAACAAGGCTCTGGGGAACACAGCTGACAGTGACTGTCAGAGTCAGGCAGCAGCCAGAGGCCGGCAGTAGTGAGTATCAAGCACCATCCAGATGTGGTCCTCACCCTTAGGAAGTCACAACTAGCTGGGGAACCAGGCCACAGCGTCCACCACAGCTGGTGACTCCTCTCTGGAATCTGATCCTCGGCATCCTCGATGGGTTACACTACAGAGACCTCCTGGTGCATGCATGATTCAAAGTCTCTGTCCCTGTGATAGTTATTCCTGTTACTTAAACTGACAGCCTGGCCTGTGCCTCGGTTTCTCAGCTGCTTAACTAGCTGTTTCAAATTCAAGTTGAGGATATCCCATGCCCCGAAGCAAATAACACTGCAATCCTGAAAGCAGAGAGTCAAAACTGGGACCTCAAAGCATTCACCAAGGAAAGAGGCTGCCTGACAACTCTTCTGATGCCCAAGAACATGCCCAAACTTCTAGCTACTTGAACTGAGGATTAGCTTTCCTAGCTATAAAATGAGGATGGAATTTAAGGGTCTTCAGCTAGGAGGGCATGAAATAGATGTGGGTGAAAAGTGCTCAGTGCTGGCACCCAGCGGGCACTCTGAATTCACTTCTCTTGCCTCACACAATTGATTGAATGACTCACCAGTGTCCTGGTAAGTCAGTTTACAGAAAACACATTTTCTCTCTCTCTCTCTCTTTTTTTTTTTTTTTTTTTTTTTNTGTGCAGCCCCTGAACCTTGCACCAGGCCTGACAGAAGCTTGTTGTGAGATGCCTAGTTGAGAAGTGTTGTTGACCTGGGAGGGTGAGTTAGTCCTCATCCCTTTATCATAAGAGAAAGTAGTCTGGTTTTCTGTGCTTTCCTGAATTGAGGACACAATTAAAAAATGTGTTTTAAAGGAAAAATATCCATCGAAATTTATGCCTATCTTGGAAGGAATTATCTTTTCAATAGAATCTTAGGAACTTGCATTATTCAGCATTTCACGTTCCCTTTCTAGTTTGCTTTCAAATGCTATGACAAAACTTCTCTGACCAAACCAACTTAGGGAGCGAGAGGAGTTTATTCTCTCTCATCTCTTGGCTTACATTTCCAGGATGGAAACTCAGAGCAGGAACCTGGAGGCAGGAGCTGGAGCACAGCCACGGAGGAACGCTGCTTACGGGCTTGCTCCCCGCGCCCATGCTCAACTGCTTTCTTATACAGTACAGAACCACCTACACAGAGGTGGCACCACAAACCTCAATGGGCTGGTTGCACATCACTCACAATCAAGACAATACCCCACAGACGTGGCCACAGGCCAATCCAATTGGAGCCAATTCCCCAACTGAGTTTCCCTCAACCCAGGTATGCTCAGTTGACCCCTGTCAACTTGACAGACTAAACACAACACTGTTAAACTACAAGCTTTCCATTTCTTATACCCCAGGTTTGATGTTAATATTATCTCACTACATAAGACAGTACAACCTTTAAAGCACCCACAGTCCTTAAAGTTTCAAACACTTCTCATTTAAATAAAGTCATTAAATTGTTTATTTATTTAAAAGGTCTCTTAACTGGGCTCCTATAAAATCCAAACCAAGTTACTTGCCTTATTTCAAAGGGAAGAATCCAGGCACACCTAATCAAAACCTAAGTCCAGCAAAGTAGCTCAAGCCTGGACAACTGGGAATTCCCTCACTCATGATTTTCTGGGCCCCAAAGGGTTTCAGCAGCTCCACTTTTCTGACTCTGCCATCCATGGCCCACACACAGCCGTCTTTGAGGCAGGAGGCCAGCTCCATTGCACACTCACTGCTGCTCTTGGTGGTCAGCCCATGATCCTGGAATCTCCAAAAAAGCTGGGTCTTCACTGAAACTGAGGCAGAACTTCACCAATGGTCTTTTCTGACTTCTCCTGCTGAAAAGCCTCATCTCCTCTCTGTGACCCTTTCACATTTTCTTTTTTTTTCTTTTTTAACTAATTATTTTTTTACTTTGATTTATTATATTTTAAGGGATTCACAATATAAGGCAAATTGTTTTCAGATCATATTGATGTTGCTCAGTCTTGCCATACAATTAGGTAATTGGTGCTAGCATCCACAGAGGAGGATATCATTATCATTTGTTTTTCTGGGACTGTGTTACTTTCACTCAGCATGATATCGTCTAGCTCCAGCCATTTACCTGCAAAGGCTCATGACCCTTTCACACTTCAACACCAGCACCTTATAGGGGACTCTTACACATTACCATGTCCTACTTCTGGCTTGATGGGGTCAGGCCCCCTCTGGACCCAGCTTCTGTGTGCTGACCCTAAGGAAGTTCTTCCAAAAGATTTCACCACAGTGATGGCTGGGCTTTCGCTTACCTACAGCTGATTTTTTTTCAGGTCCCAACTAACTAGCATCAATTGTCCCAGATTAAACAAAGTTTTCTCTTCAGGATTCTGATCTCTTTTTACTTACAGCTGATTCTCCAACCCCAGCTGACCCATAAAACCCACAGATATGGGTCAATTCCAAAAACATTATTACAAACAGCCCTGATGTTTCTGCTTCCCTTTGAAACTTCAAAAGTCAACCTCATCATTCTACAGCTCTTTCAGTATAAATGCTTCAATCCGTAGCAACAAACTTTAAGCACTCAAAGGCTTTTCCAGCCAAAGTTCCGAATGTTTCCAAGATCCTTCCCCAAACACCAAAGTCACTTTGGCACAGCAATACCCCACTCATATGGTACCAATTTCTGTTCCAGTTTGCTTTCAATCTGTGATAAAACACTCTGACCTAAAAAGCCAAACTTGGGAGAAAGGATTTATTTGCCTTCCATATTCCTGGGTCACAGTTCATCAACTGAGGAAGCCCACCATAGGAACTCAGGGCAAAACCTGGAGGCAGGAGCTGGAGCACAGCCCACTGAAGAACATTGCTTACTGGCTTGCTCCTGGCTTGTGCTCAACCTGTTTTCTTTCTTATACAATACAGTACCACCTACCAGGGTGGCACCGCCCACAATAGGCTGGGACTCCCACATCAGTCAAAAATCCAGAAAATACCCTACAGACATGGCCACAGGCCAGTCCAATGGAGCCATTCCAACTGAGGCTCCCTCAACCCCAAGTGTGTCAAGTTGACCACTAAAGCTATCCACGACAAATAATAAGAAAATGGTTTCTATTGCCAAACAAACAAAAACAAACAAAAACCAAAACAAACAATAACAACAAAAACAGTGAGAAAAGCTAAATGTACTACAGGAGAATGGATATTAACAGTTTGTCAGTCTGCCTAAACATAAATAAAGCACAGCTTGAGAGAACTTCTGCTTAGCTGTTGCCTAAAATAAGTGTCAGGTCTACCTAGAATGATGTCTGTGGTGTACTTTTCCTTTGATAGGACTAGTTCTGAACTGTGATTTTGCTATAAATATGCAATGTGCTGCAATAACTGGGTAGTCTGATGGTCAGTATTATTTTCTGTGGTAACCACTGAAATCTCAGCAAATGCACTTGCCAGTACCAGAGTCTTTTCTATTTCTGTTCTCAGTTGTCATTACACAAATGTATGCAAAAAATAAGTTCAAATTTATTGGCCCATTATACAAGAGCCTTCCTAAGTTGACCCCGCCTACTTCTCCTTCTTCCTTTAACTCCCTCTACCAATGGTCATTCAGTGCCTTGAGCTTACTTAGCTTCACACTACGAAGTTTGGTATTTATGTCCCTGCTGTTCATAGTATTGTCCTCTTTGTTATTCAGGTGAACTTTTATGCCTTTTTCTAAACTCGGTTTAATTACTACCTTCTCTGCACCCCACAGTCTAAATCAAATTCTGCACAGACCTTAGAATACCACACTACATAAGGGAATGGGGGAGGATGGGGAAGGCTGGAAGAAGTGGAGTTCAAGGCCAGCTAGGGTACATAATGAGACCATATCTTTAAAAAAAGAAACATTCATACTTCCATGATTTTGATAAAAATACAGTAGAATCGAATTTTGGCACAAAAAACATATTGTGTTTAAAAAGAAAAAAACAAAACTCATCTTCACCTTTTTCGGTCCCTGACTTATTCTCTCTTTAGCTCTCCCTCCTCCCGCCCCTTGTCTCCCTTTAAACATTAATGCAAATGACACTTTTGGCTTTTATATTCAGTTCCTTCCTCTCCAGTGCTTCCCCTTGAAGAGGTTTGATCTTCTGGCTCGCTTTCCCAATTTACTTTACCGCTAGCTTTTCATAGCTCAGTTGATGACTCCAACCACTCGTTCCACTGGAAAAGCTGTGATGTTTTGTAGCCTACTCTCTCTCTCCCTCACAGCTTGCAGGCAATCTTTCAGGAATACATTCAGAATAATATCTTCAAAATCTATTCAGAATTTGGGGCTGGAGAGATGGCTTCAGTGTCTTGGAGGGCACTGGCTGCTCTTGCAGAGGATCTGGGTTTGGTTTTCAGGGGATCTGATGCCTCTTCTGGCCTCTATTACGCATGACATGCATGGTGCACCTAACATGATAGTAAACTCATACAATATAAAAAATACATATAAAAATACTGCCGGCGGGTGGCGCACGCCTTTATTCCTAGCACTTGGGAGGCAGAGGCATGTGATCTCTGTGGAGTTTCGAGGCCAGCCTGTTCTTACAGAGTGAGTTCCAGGACAGCCGGAGCTACAGGGAGACCCTGTCTCAAAAAAAAAAAAAAAAAGAAAAACACCAAAAAAAAAAAAATACTCCAGCAGGGCGTAGTGGCGCACCCCTTTTAATTCTAGCACTCCGGAGGCAGGGCAGTGGGTCTTTGTGAGTTCAAGTCTAGCCTGGTCTAACAGAGTGAGTTACAGGAGCTGGGGCTACAGGGAGGACCCTGTCTTGAAAAGGACCCCCCCAAAATAACCCAACATTTTCTCATTACTTTTACTGTTACTACCATATTATTTTTTAACTAGATTACAATAGCCATCTTCTTTATTCTTCGCTCTCTCCTCTCTCTCTCTCTCTCTCTCTCTCTCTCTCTTTCTTCTTCTCTCTTGAGACAGGTCTCCCTTTAGTCCAGCTGGCCTGGAGCTCACTATGTAGACCAGGCTGGCCTTGAACTCACCCAAGATCCACCTGTCTCTACCTTTCCCAAGTGCTGGGCATTAAAGGTTGTGGCGACACCACGCCCGGCTTATTCTCTACCCCACTGCATTCTGTACCTCCTGATACTCTAAATTGTCTCATTGTACTGTTTATGCCTATCATTTCACCTAGAATGTTAGCCACCTAGGGCTGGATATTTTCTATATTTATCATTTATGCCTACTATATTCAAAGTACCTGGAACAGTGCTGGCACATAACAAATACAGTCAGGTGCTGTTAACAAGGAGGTTAGATTATTTTTGTTGTTTTGTTATTATTATTATTATTATTATTATTGTTATTATTATGTTGGTCTTTTTGAGACATGGTCTCCTGTTTAGCCCGCTGGCCTGGAGTTCACTATGTAGACCAGGCTGGGCCTTGAACTCACAAAGGATCTGCCTGCTTTTGCCTCCCAAGTTAACTGGGATTAAAGGCATCGCCACCATGCCCTGCCTTTTTTATTAAAGTTGTGCATATGTCTGTGCATGGGTATGTGCGTGTGAGTGCAGTACCCAACAAGGCCAGAAATCCTTAAGCAGCTCATGTAGGCTTTGAATCCATGATCCTGCCTCAGTTCTGGGTGCTAGGACTGTAGGAAGCACCCCTATACTTCACTTAGGAGGATGCATTCTGAGAAATAGGTCTTTGGGTATTTTTTCTTATTGTGGGAACATCATAGAGTATACTCACACAAAACAAGTTGTCTACAACAATGGTAGGCAATATTTTACAGGGCTACTGTCATACATTCAATCTATCTCTGAAACATCTTTATGTTGCAGTGAATGCATTAGACCAATAATAGAATGAGCTTGTCTCTTGTGGTCTTTGCTTCCTCAGCATATCGCTGGGTGAAGGCTTGCAACAAATCTTCACACCATTGCAGAGCATTGGATGCAAACTCTTTTGTCCTTGACAGACCTGAGAGACTCTGAGGATCTGGTGACATGGTTTCTTCCTGTGTCTGCTTCCATTTCTTCTTCTTATGCTCAGCGAGTCCAAGGATATAGTTAGAGCCCATTCATTTGCTGAGGACCCAACCTTTCTTTGCATCCCATTCTACCCTGAAGTCTGGCAGTCTCCCTGGGGAACCCTTACTAAAACCTACACTTGCTCCTAGTATCTGTGACTTGTTCATGCCCATCTGCCTTTTAGTAACACCAACCATTATCACCCTTTTTCTGCTTGGCTCTTAAGGTGTTTCTCTCTGTTCTGTCTCTGTCTCTTCTTTCTGCATCTCTCTCTCTTTCCAAACTCTGAACCTTGTCATCTTCCCTTCAGTGAACCTAGGTAGTTCCAAATAACAAACATCTCTGTCTTCAAGATTCTGTATTCTCTGTAATTAATTTACTTATTTCCTGTTGCTGTGACAAAATTCCAGGACGAGAGTAAACGGAACGGGAAAGGTTTGTTTTGGTTCACAGTGTCAAAGAACAGCACTTATCAAGGTACAGGGAATAGGTGTGTAGGGAGGGAGTGGCACATATGCTTCCTCTCATGCTTGGAGAAGCAGTAAGTGATGCGACTAACGCTGATGCTCAGCTTCTTGTACTTAGTTCAGGATCTCGAGCCCCTTAGAACAGTGTTGCCCATTATTTAGAGTGGGAATCTCACTTAACTCAGCCTAGAAACTTTCTCCCAGACATGCCCAGGTGTCTCCCTGGTGAGTCTCTATCCTGTCAAGCTGACTGATGACATCCAATGAAGAAAACTTGTGAAATGAGAGCATCATAGACGCCCTAACCCTGCTTTAGTTTTCTTTTCTTTACACAAAAAACCACTTGCTTTAATTTTACCATGTTCTTTTGCTAGTCACTGGGGATTAGAGTACAGAAATCTTTGCATTTTGGGAATAAATTCTACTTTGCATTCATGCTGATTACTGAACTGGATATGCAACAGATGCGTCGTGCGTGTGTGTTTTGGTGTGGTTTTAATGTCAAGATTATACTAGTTTTGAAATTAAACAAGGAGGATTTAGATCTTTCTGTATTATCTGGATATGTTTCATATTAGTTTGGGCAAAGTTATCTGTTTCTTTAAAAGAATGGCAATCTGTTGTTATTATATATTCAAGTAGAATATTTGAATTGTTTTTTTGAAAGTAGACACTTTTTGATAAATATCTCAATTTATTTCAGAGCTATTAAATATACTTAGGCTTTTTGTAAGTTTTATATTTATCATTTGATTGATTGACATACTGCACGAAATTTTTAAAATTTAAAAATTGCACATGCAGTCATTCTAGAGAATGAAAGACCTTTGCAGTGTGGATCACTCCCTTTATCCCATTCGTGCACCACGTGTAGACTCTAAAATGATTTGTTTATTATCTGAGGTTAGAGATAATAACCCCCACCTATGACTTAGTATTTGTGATCAGATAGTCTTTGTGGATTCTCGTTGTTTTTCTTCACAGAATCTTCCAGTGCTAGATAAATTCTTTTCTCAGAACAAATTTGGAGCACCTTTGATCAGATCAGGTAATGGACAGATGGGCCTTCTCCCCCATCTCTTAGGATCAGGAAGGCATTTCCTAGGGTAGCTGGATGCACAGAAAAGGACACTGGTCTTACCCCTACTTCTGTTTCTTTGAATATCTGAACAAGGTTTTCCATGGTGGTTTTGTAAAATATTTGTTATATAGTGGATTAAGTGTTGTTATGTGAGAAGTTTATTTTCTAGGCAAAAGGATTTAGGCAACGATGGATAAAAGTTTAAGCATGATTACTTCCCAAGGATATTTTGAAGTTTTTACCTGTATCAGAGCATTCAGGAAAGTGCTATATCAGGAAAGTTGTCAATTGACTACCTGGGTTGAGGAAGCCTCAACTGGGGAATTGGCTCCCATTGGACTGGCCTGTGGGCCAGTCTGTGGAGTATTGTCTTGATTGTTGAGCAATGTGGGAGGGCCCCGCCCACTATGGGTAGTGCCCCCCCTGGGCAGGTTGTTTTGTGTGGTATAAGAAAGCAGCTGGCATGGGCCAGAGGAAGCAAGCTAGTAAGCAGCATTCCTCCATGGCCTCTGCTTCAGCTCCTGCCACCAGGTTCCTGCCCCCAGGTTCCTGCCCTGATTCCTATGGTGGCTCCCTAGTGATGAATTGTGACCCCAGGAGATGTGAACCAAATAAACCCTTTCCTCCCCTAGTTGGAATTGGTCAGAGTATTTTGTCACAGCAATTGAAAGGAAATAGAACAACATCCTTCCCCCAAAATTCTTTGTCCACAAGATCCCTTTGAAAATCATTTCATGATGTTATTTTTTCTGTGAACTTTTATTTTGGGAACTATTCTGTAATAATCAGGAATATGTGGAAATCTATGCCAAGGACAAATGGCTAAGAATGGTTTCTGTACCCATCCACTTCTAAGAGTGCTCGTCTATCTATTTTTTTTTCCTTTAGGTCTCCAAACAGTTTTGGATAGTTTCAGGGGGAATAATTGATAGATTTTAGCTGTTTCAAAATGTCAATAGCAATGAGACCATGTCTATGGATCTCAAAGTCAAGGAACCACTAGGGCCTCCTACTTTCTTTTTCTTCAGATTTTTAGCTGGCGGAAATATTCTGTTTGAACAGACAAAGCATGGGTGGGCTTCTGCATTTTACAACTCCACTGTTAGACTTCATAGAAATATCCAAGAGATTCTTGAGATAGTCTCTACTAGGTTTTTGTTGTGTTTATCTTTCATCATTCTCTGTATTATTTCAGGATATCATTCTAACATTTGAGAAGTCTGGAATGGCCTGGAGAAAATATCTAAAATATATTAGCATGTTAAAAATACTGATAAAAAATGTATTTAAAGCATTTAAAATATATTATTTCTATAAATCTTTCTTTAAGTCCAATAAATTAGTAGTTGTTATCCATGGCATGTGAATTTGAGAAAATGGAGGCAGCGAGGGCTCAAGAATAAACAGCAGATAGAGATAGATGTCCGGTTACTTCTGGTATATAATCCTTGCAGCCATCAAATATCTTGGAACGTAGACAAGAATCCTTACAAACAGACCATTGCTTCTGCAATAGGCAGGCCTACTTTCCTGCCCACTCAGGAGTTCAAGTAGTCTGTTAAAACCAGTCCTCATTTAAGCTGGCGTGGTGGCCCATGCCTTTAATCCTAGCACTTGGGAGGCAGAGCAGGTGAGTCGCTGAGTTCAAGGCCAGCCTGGTCTACATAATGTTCTAGACAGCCAGAGCTACAGGGAACCCTGTCCAAAAAGGACCAAACCTCCCCCAAATGACTCCCCCAGTCCTCGTTATTCTATCTTTTACCTACAGCGTTCATTAGACTAAATAAAATAAGGTGGCTTCTGCCAGCAAACTATGAGCAAATTACTACCATCTTGCTTAGGTTCTTACACTACATCAACAAACCAACCAAAGAAACCAATAAACAACAATAAAAAATAAAAGAAAATGTCAAAGGGTATCATACCAATGACAGTTCAAAGAGTGGTCTTCAGACTGTCATTGAACTGTTTACATCTGTCTGTAATAAAACAGGTACAGAAATGAAGACTTTGGCATTTCCAAGTGCATGACCGATGGACTTGCCCACTGTACAGGTCATCTGGTACTTCGGTTTAGGGTGTCTGGGCTCATTGGTGGGGGGAGCACGTGATACAAGCTGTGCCCTAGGCAAGTTCTAATCCTCGGGTTGAGAAAGCTCATGATATTTCCCATCTTCCAAACTCCCTGTAGGCTTTGTAAACTTTGGATCCCTCCTTGCTTGTTTGCAATCGTGTGTAGACATTTTTCTAGTCTCCTCTGACCCTTTAGAACAACGATCAAAATCCAAATTATTCAATGTCTGCAAAAGAACCCCTGACATTGGAGACACGGGGCTTTCTTCTTCTACTTGCTCCACTAAGATAACTTTACTTTTTTGTAATGTTTTTATTGATTCTTTGAGATTTTTAAGATATCTTGATTATATTCAAACCCCTCCTCCCTCTCTTCTCAGATTCACCCCTACATGTCCTCTCTCCATTTTAAAACACATTTTTAAAAATATTTTTTTTAAATTTTATTATTTTTCTATGTGTATAATATACTGTCTGCATGTAGGTTGTGCAACTTCGTGTTCGTGCAATGCCGCGGAGGTTCAGAACGATGAGGCGTCGTCTCCCTTGGAACTGGAGTTTCCCTTGGAATTGGAGTTACAGACGGTTCTCAGCTGCCATGTGGGTGCTGGGGATCGAACCCGGGTCCTCTGCAAGAGCAGTCAGCGCTCTTAACCGCTAGGCCATCTCTCTAGCCCCTTAAAACACATTTTTATTAAATTTTTGAGAATTTCATTCAATGTGTTTTGATCAGATTCAGACATGGTCATATGGTCCCTATCTGAACACCACCGGATTTCATGTCCTCTATATTTTTCAAGGCCTATGGACTCTTATTTGTGTCTCCAAATGCTCTTCAGTGTGGGTCATGTACTGGAGTCTGGTTTATCTACCTAGTGTGCTACATCCTTAAACAAAACTGACTCTCCCTCTCCAAGTAGCTATCATTTGCCAATAGTTTCTCGACTAGGATTGGGGCTTCTTATCCACCTCCCCCACAATACCCTGCTGCTGGACATTTGCCTGGCTTGAACTTACGTAGGCCTGGTGCATGCTGACACAATTTCTATGAAATCATGAGTGACTTCCCTTCTGGAAACACTGTTTCCTTGTAGCTGTCTACGCCCTCTGAGTCCTGTGGTCTCCCCCAGCCCTGCTCTGCTGCAGTGACCCCAGCTTTGGGAAGGAGGCCTTTAGTAAGCTGTGCCTCCCCATATTCCCTCTTCTAGTCTGCCATCTACTACTGCCACGCCATTTGCCGTCCCATTCAATCCTTCCTGTTCCATTACTCCCCTTTTCCTTTTACATTACTTCATTCTGTCTCCCTTCCCACGGACACTCCTCTGGCCCCATTTGATTTATGTTATTTAATTCCAGGATTTCTTTGTTCAGTTTTTGTCTAGTGTGGAGAATAGGGTATTGGGCTTTGGTTAATCTGTGGTTTTAAGTCTAACTATTATTTTATCAAGTTGAGTGCCCCTGTGTTTGGTATATAGATATCTAGAGTGTCAATATCTTTTGCTGATTTTTTCCATTTAATGAATATTAACTGTCTTTCTTAGTCTTTTCTGATTATTTTTGGTTGGAAGTTTATTTTGCCAGATATTAGAATAGTTATGCATGCTAGTTTCTTGGTTTGATATGCCATTTTGCATCCTTTTGTTATCCTGGAGATAACAAAAACATGGTTCCTGTTTTCTTTCTTTCTTTCTTTCTTTCTTTCTTTCTTTCTTTTCTTCTTTTTTTTTTTTTTTTTTTTTTGTCTTTTTGAGATAGAGTCTCCCTGTAGCTCTGCCTGTCCTGGAACTCTGTAGACCAAGCTGGCCTTGAACTCACAGAGATCCGCGTGTCTCTGCCTCCCAAGTGCTAGGATTAAAGGCGTGCGCCACCATGCTCAGCATGGTTCCTGTTTTCTAATACAATTTGTTAGTCTGTGTCTCTTTCTTGGGGAATTGAGACCATTAATATTGAGAGTTGTTATTGAGCAGTGTGTACTAATTTTTGCTATGTTGGTGATATGGTATTCTTTTCTTAGACCGCCTTTGTTTAACTGTTCCAGAATTGTTTATTTATTCTCCATGCTCTCTTTGGTGTGTTTAAACATCTCTTCAGACTAAAGTATTCCTTCTAGTATCTTCTGTATAGCTAGTTTAGTGGTTATAAATTCCTTAAATATATTTTTTAATGGGAAATATTTTTTCTCCTATTATGACTGATAGTTTTTCTAGGTATAATAGCCTAGCCAGCTCCTATGGCCTTTAGGAACTTGTAGAACATAAATGAATGTCCTCTTGGCTTTCAAAGTTTGCAGTAAAATGTCAAATGTTATTCTCATGGGCCTGCCTTTATATGTGATTTAGTGTGATGTTTCTCTCTTGCAGCTTTCTGTATTTGTTCTGTACCTGTAGTGGTTTGATTACTATGTCACACGAGGAGTTTCTTTTCTAGTCTTGTATATTTTGGTATTCTGTATACTTCTTGCACTTGGATAGGCATCTCTTTCCTTAGATTTGGGAAGTTTCATGGTTTTTTTGGAAAATATTTTCTATGCCTTGGACTTGAGTTTTGCTCTTTCCTCTAAATCTATAGTTTATAGTTTTTTTTATAGTGTCCCAGAATTCATATACGTTCACTCATATATATATGATATATATAATTTTTTGACTGATCCAATTCCTTTATTTGTCTTCAAACCTTGACATTCTATCTTCTACTTGACCCATTCTATTGATGAGATTTTCTACTGAGTTTTTTAATTTCACTGATTAAGCTTTTTATTTCAAGTTTTATTTCAGTTTGGCATTTTTTTTTTTCAGAAAGTCTATTTCTTTATTAAATTCTGTTCCTGTATCTTGGCTTGTTTTCTTTATTTCATTCAGCTGCTTGTGTTTCACTATCTTCCTTCTCAAATTTATGCATGTCTTCTTTGTGTTCCTTGAATATATTTATAACAACTTTTTTTTTGGTCTTTTCGAGACAGGGTCTCCCTGTAGCCCCAGCTGTCCTGGAACTTGCTCTGTAGACCAGGCCGGCCTTGAACTCACAAAGATCCACCTGCCTCTGCCTCCAAAGTGCTAGGATTAAAGGCATATGCCATATAATAACTATTTTGAAATCATGGTATTTATCATGCAAGTTACTTTTCTCAGGGGATAGTGTGGTGAGTGTACTAATTTCTGGAAGAGATGCATCATCTTGGCTATTCATGTTATGTCTTTGCTGTGGGACCTAGGCATCTGAAAGTAGGTTTTTGGTGTTTCTAGGTGTGGCTATCTGATCTCCCCTGTGTTGAGTGAATGCTTGGATCTTTATTTGCTATACTTCAGCTTGTGATGTTGAGGGTCAGCTGAATGGTACTTGATCTTGGGGTAACCCTGCATTGGTGTTTGAATGGGGAATCAGATGTGTTCCCTGCACATGTGGGGATATGTACACTTCTGAGCCCAGGAGTAAACCTTCCATAGAGCTAGAAGATTCTCACTGCCAGTCTTCAGAAATCATGGAAGTGACACATGGTTCAACAGGCAGTTCTTGGTGGCAGTATGTTGGGTCACAGTGAGACTGAGAATTGCTCTCTGGGGCCCAGGGGATAGATTTCATACCCACATTAGGTGGAAGTGGGTGGGATATAGGTCCAGGTCACAGGATGCCTGGTGGTCCCTGGGTTGTGTGGTTGTTCCTGTATATGTGAGACATGCTCTGGAAGTTGCTCTCTGGTGGGGCGCAGGATCATAGAGCTCCCCCTGTGGTTCCAGTAGTTACAAGGGGCTTGGAAGGAAGTGTCACTGTCTTGGCTAGTGTCAGGGCTTAAGCCATCTTTGTAATGACAGTGACAGAATGCTATATAATCTCCTTTCACTCACTTGGAGTTCAGGTTGTATAACAGCAACTTGAACATGAATTAAAGCCTCTCAATGTCATAGACATGCCGAATATATCTCTGGCTTGCATTTAAATCAGGAGGACAGGCTGTTCAGCTGTTGCCCAGCATAAGGTGGCATAAGCCAGACCTTAGAGATGTGATAAGTTATTTAGCATCATCTGTTAAAATTTCACACTGTGTAACTATTAAAGTGGAATTTTTCTCTGAAATTAAAATTTATTTAATTTCTCAGTAGAACATCATTTGTGTGATACCTTGAGTATGTTGTATTTAAAACAGTGAGTTGAAACAGCTAATGACTTTATCTAAAGAGATTTGTACTCTGCAAGTGTGTGTGTGTGTGTGTGTGTGTATGTGCTTTTAGCACATGTATGTTTGACATTTGCTAAATCAGCATCTATACTATCAGACATTTGAGTTGATGAAGGCCCAGGTATTTGATACAATCTGTTCCCAAGCTTCTAAAACAATGTAAGAAGAGTTGTACTTTCAGTCTGTTCACAAACCAAAACCTTTTTTATTTTAAGAAACCCCACTCTCTTCAATATCTTAAGATTATTTCCAGTTTTGGCTTATCTGCTTCTTAGTAGTTTATTTAATTTTTTCAATTAAGGAAACTGTATAGGGCAGCCATTGTGTCCAGTACTGTGCTTGCTAGACTGAAGCTAGTACATTGTGTCTAGTACTGTGCTTGCTAGACTGAAGTTCCTCCCTTGATAGGGAACATCCACAGTAAGTAGTAATATTGCAGATTATGTGTTATGATGATATTTTGAAGAAAGCAAGGACAGGTTTTATGGACACACAGGGATATGACATTTAAATAAGAAGCAAAAAATAACTGGTAATAGGTAATATCTGGGATAAGATTTGAAGAATTAGAAATAACCTGACCAAAATATGTGCTTATGACCATGCTGTTCAGCATATATATATATACATATATATATATATATATATACACACACACACACACACACACATATATATACACACACACACACACACACACATATATATATATGTGTGTGTGTGTGTGTGTGTGTATACATCTGAAGCAGAAAGGGACAGCATATTATAAGGTGCAGGGGAAGAACTGTGGAGGCCATAATGAAGCAGTTGTAAGAGACCTATACTTTAAGTGATAAAGGCCACAAATAAGGACACTTACTCCACAATATATGGCAAGAGCAGGTATCTAACAGAAGGCCCATACATATTTGTGAAACAAATGATTTCAAGAACTAAGTTCATTTGAACTTCCCCTTCCCCTACAAGCAGGTGATAGCAGTTGTCCTTGGGTTTGGGTTTTCCTATGGCTTTTATGATTTGTTTTCTGGGCTCCCTAAAGGAGTAACTGCCATTCAGCAGCTGTTCTGAGCCATTTTCCGTTCTTCCCATCAGTCACCTGCTCTTATTTTGCCATGGTTACTGATTGATCTAACCGTGCTGGCGACATACGGCATTTGTGGCAAATTCTGTAACTATTCAGATAAAAACTTTAATCAAAACTTTAGCTTGACACATTCGATACTGATAGCAACTGACCACTTGATTTAGCACTTAAAATCAATGAAAGTTATAAAAACAATTTCTTTCACTGAATTGCAAAAAGTATGTTTAAAGGAATGCCATAATTTAAAGTCCACTGGATTATGAAACACTGCATTCAGAATGAAAAGATCAAAAATTTTTTTTTCCCCTCAAGGCCAGCCTGGTCTACAGAGTGAGTTCCAGGCCAGCTGGGACTAAAGGGAGACGGTGTCTCAAAAAAATTTTTTTTCCTTCGTTCCTTCATTCCTCCCTCCTTCCCTTCTTCCCTCCCTTCTTCCCTTCCTCCCTCTCTCCCTTCCTTCCCCCCCCTTTTTTTTTTGAGACAGGGTCTTCCTGTAGTCCCAGTTAACTGGGAATGAGCTTTGTACTTTGTAAGTCAAACTGGCTTCTATCTTACAGAAATCTACCTGCCTCTGCCTCCTGAGTGCTGGGATTAAAGGTGTGTGTCACTATGCCTGGCATGGTGGCATGATTTTCTATTTTTAGTTCTTCAAAAGATCAGGTTAGTTTTTCAACTACTTTCAATGGTTTCATTTCTAGTGTCTCTTTTAAAGTTTTTTTCACAAAAGTTTTCTCACTGCGGAGGAGTGCTCAGTTAACCTCACTCAACTCTGATTACATATTCACTGTCTTTATCTTGATCCTCACCTGTTGTTTAAGTTTGTGCTTCAACTTTTTTACATTAGAAAATAATAATTATAATTCCCTGCCTTTTTGTTTGTTAGGCTTAAAGCTTTTTTTTTTTTTTTTTTTGGTCTTTTTTGAGACAGGGTCTCCCTGTAGTCCCAGCTGTCCTGGAACTCACTCTGTAGACCAGGCTGGCCTTGAACTCACAAAGATCTGCCTGCCTCTGCCTCCCAAGTGCTAGGACTAAGGTGTGCACCACCTTTAAAGGGATGGAAAACCATTCAGGTTCTCCAGTGAAGACAGTTTGTTCAAAGAATACTAGGACATCTTTAAAACATTTTGAAGGTAAAGTACAACAGGCAGTAAGGGACACTAGCACTGCAGGAGCGCGGCCTGACTCTCCCCTCCTTCTCACTAGTCTCATCGCCAGCTCTTCTGGGCTCCTTTATTCAGTTGTATTTTTCCTCTTACCACGGTTCCCACAGCTGCCACACTTCCCCTCATCGGTTGCTTAGTGGTAGCTTTTACTAGAATGGCTCCATCCCTGAGCCATTCGTGACAGTGCATGCTTAGCCTACCAACTTCATCTCATGATCTCAATTCCCAAGTCTAAATTCTGTACTCCCAGGTCAGAGCATTCTGCTTTGGTGAATTATGAGTGGATTCTCCACAGGTAGCTATTTCCCATTAGGTTAGAAGATGGGTGTCATTTGGATTAAGCAAGTCTCTTTGAAAATGGGTGTGGGTATTAGGCAACGATTGGCTGTTTAAGTAGTGTATTCTCCCAGAGCATCCTATGCCGTGTTCCTATTTGAAAAGGGCTGCCTTCTAGACGGCAGCTACCTTTAGTGATCTTGAACTACTGGGTTCCCACAGTTGTCACGATTTTATGCCCCCTGTTAAATAAGAATTCTGTATCTCTCCTTCCACTGTTTATTTTTTTTTAAAGCTGCATCTTTACTAAGGTAGGAAACAAAAATGGGTAATTTTGCTTCCATTGTATAAAATTCTCTGTAGTTAGATAAAATTCTGGGGTTTCCTAGTTAAAGGCAGTATTCAAAGACTTTCCTTTCACAGCTCCCTGCTTTACCCTTAATCACATTTGTGAATAAAACCAAAAAACCAATGAACCGGCTAACAGCCAATCAACCAATCAGATAACCAGTCAATTAACCCACCAACTGAACAACCAAACAAAACCAAACTTGTTATTACAAGGAAGTTTCACATATTTTCAACAGGCTGGATCATAATATTTAATTTATTTTTGGGGGGCGTCTTTTTGAGACAGGGTCTCCCTTTAGTCTTAGCTGGCCTGGAACTCACTTTGTAGACCAGGCTGGCCTTGAACTCACAGAGATCAGCCTGCCTCTGCCTCCCAAGTGCTAGGATTAAAGGCATGTGCCACTACGCCTGGCAAATATTTAATTTCTTAGCAAATAATTATGTTTATAAAGTTAGAGAACTTTTTTTTATTAACAAAACTTCTTATCCATGCTATAGGTTGGCCTTTCATATTAACTGTTATGAAATTCAAAAATAAAATTCATTTTGTTCTTCTTCAAAATGTATTTAGGCTGGGCATGGTGGCACAATCCCAAGACTCCAGAGGCAGAGACAGGCAGTTCTCTTGTGAGTTCAAGGCTAGCTTTATCTAGAACTCACATAGTGAGTTCTAGGCCAGCTGGGACTACAGGGAGACCCTGGCTCAAATAAAACAAAACCCAGAATGTAAATTATATTTAGTTCTCCCCCCTGCCTGTTTTTGGTGCTGGAATTGAATATAGGGGCTGTACATCCTAGGCAAGCACTCTACTCACAGAACTACATCCTTAGCTGGATTTTTTGCTATTGTCACAGAGCATGTGGAAATCAGCTTGAAGGGTGCCTTCTCCCAAGTCTGATCTATTTCTTTTTTCATGCTCATGGGTTAGCAAGGTCTTTTTAGAATTTCCCCATTGAATATAAAAGTAGATATGATAACCTTGAATCACAATTTACTAACTACAGAGACACAGTGAAGGATGTGCTCCCCAGTGGAAATCTCCACTCTGCTACCATGTGTCCTTGAGGAAATCCTGTCTGTTCACCGTGCCTCGATTTCCTAACCTGTAAAAGGGAATTGTCAGAACTAAGTACTTAGGAAGCCTGCTGTAAGGACAAAGTGAAATACTAAATGGGAAAGTGCTTTGTGAACTGGAAGGCAACACAGGACTGGAAGGGGATATTATTATTTATTTTATGAGCCGATTGAAATCAAAGCCTTGGTTTCACTGCCGGGAGGACCTTTTCCTCACAGATCCAATTCTTAAAGCTTGGCTTTGCCTAGTTAATGAGTACTTTCCAAATAAAGATCCCTTTTACTGCTTTGATTTTTGTGAACTTCCCTTTACTCTGATTCAAAGTCACATGGGAAGGTGCTCTTGTAAAGCCATTGTTTAATTTAGACTTTTCATACTGTGTGTATGTCCGGCTATTCTCTGGTTTCAGTCTCCGAGGAGCCTTTGAGGGCAGACTTACTTCTTTCCCTTACGTATAGCTTGGCAGCAAATGAGATGTTTTGAATAGGGATGAAAAAACTCTCAGTGTGTAACCTGTCACCTCAAGGAAGAAGCACATCCTGTTCTAGAGAAGTTGCCTCAGAGCACACCAAAGACCATACTGGTGTTTTTGCTTGTGACTCAGGCAATAGCTGGAGAGTTGCTTCATGATATTGTGTAATAACAGTGTGAGAGGCCACTGCACTCAGGTCTTTACTTTAGAACACAGACTTCTAGTCTCAGTGCTTTTCAGTTGTTTTGAAGACTGTGTGTATAAAACTTTTCATGTTAATAGGCAGAGGAAGTACAGCAAGGACACTTGGGTTCACCAGGTTTAAGCAGATAGGCTTTGAATTTTAATCTTCAATGGGGACTTGCTTTCTTGAAGTTTCTTGATGTGGCTTAGATAGAAGCAAGTATTCCAGGTTTTTGTGTTGTAAACAACACCTGTTAATTGTATCTTAATGCTTTCTCTAAGCTTTGTTACTTAGATATTGGACCTAGACAAAAGACAGACATAGAATATTTACAATCATAATATATTTCTGTCACCACTGTTTAAAGCACTATGGGAAACAGAAGAGGCAAAAAGCAATTTCCTGTCACTAACCTTTTATATAGTATTGGTGTGTGTGCGTGCGTGTGTGTGTGTGTGTGTGTGTGTGTGTGTACATGGGTGTGGAAGCCAGAGGTTGATGTCAGGTATTTTCTTCAGTTGCTCTCCATGTTATTTTTTAAGACAGGGTTTCTGCTGAACCTGAAGCTCATTGATTTGGCTACTCTAGCTGGCTAGCAAGTCTTAGGATCTTCCTGTTTCTACATCCCTAGGGCTTGGATTAAAGCTGTGTACCAATGGACACGCCTATGTATATGAGT
The DNA here is from genome assembly GCA_009823505.1 of Rhizomys pruinosus. Lineage (NCBI taxonomy): Eukaryota > Metazoa > Chordata > Mammalia > Rodentia > Spalacidae > Rhizomys > Rhizomys pruinosus. Next base: position 530,642 of record VZQC01008045.1, read on the forward strand.
TCTAGGAATTGAACCCAGGTCCTGATGAGCCATCACTCCAGGCTAGTATTTTTTTAACCAATTTCTGTGATAATAGTATCAACCCAGGGACATCGGTGGAGTGTCACAACACTAGACCAATAGCTAGAGTGTCTCTATCTTAGTCCCAGTCTCTAGAATTGAATTTAAAGTGTCAGGCCTGGGATGGAGAGATGGCCTAGTGGTTAAGAGCACAGACTGCTCTTGCAGAGGACCCGGGTTCGATCCCCAGCACCCACATGGTGGCTGAGAACTGTCTTTAACTCCAGTTCCAGGGGAATCCGACGCCCTCTTCTGACCTCCATGACATTGCACGACATGGGTGCACAGACCTGCATGCAGACAGTACATTCATACACGTAAAGAATAAATAAAAATTAAAAAAAAGTTTTAAAGTGTCAGGCCTATAAAACAGATTGTCCACAGAGATAAAATGACATGGCTGGAAGCTACTTCCTGAAACCCACATTTAAATTGTGCTTTTTTTTTTTTTTTTTGGTCTTTTTGAGACAGGGTCTCCCTGTAGCCCCAGCTGTCCTGGAACTCACTCTGTAGATCAGGCTGGTCTTGAACTCACAAAGATCTGCCTGCCTCTGCCTCCCAAGTGCTAGGATTAAAGGCGTGCGCCACCACACCCGGCCCTTAAATTGTGCTTTTTAAAAAAATGTTTATTAATTCATTGAGAATTTCATGCATATATACAATGTATTTTGATCATATTTCCTCCCCATTCCTTCCCCAACTCACCCAAGCTCCACCTCCACCATCACCTCTCCTAATTCTCTCTCTCTCTTTCTCTTTTTATTTTTAATAACCCATCAATTTCAGTCTTTGTTGCCCATATGCTCATGAGTGCAGGGCCATTCACTAGGGCATGGTCAGCCTATTTGGGGACTATATCCTTAAAGAAAACTGACTGTTCCTTCCCCAGAGGCTTTGACTGTCAGTAGCTAGAGGTGTGGGCTTGTGAGCCCCTTCCCTCCATGCTGGAAGGTTGACTAGCTTAATTTTGCACAGTTCTTTTGCAGGTGACCACAGCTGCTGTGAATTCATGAGGACAGGGGCCCTGTCACATCCACAAGACACTGGGTTTGGTCCTCCCTGATTTCTGGCTCTTGCTGTCTCTCTACACTCTCCTCCTCAGTGCCCCCTGGGACTTGGGGTGAGGAGGTGTGGATATAAGTGTCCATTTGTGGCTGAACACATCACACCTACTCTCTGTACTTGAGCAGTTTTCAGTTTCTGCACTAACTGCCACAAAGAAACTTCTCTGATAAAGTCTTAGAGCTGCAAAAGTCTATGGGCACAGAGATACAAATTTAGAGGGACTTTGATATTGTGTCTATTTAGCAAAGTAATAGTAGTAGGTTCACCTCTGGGGCCTATGAACCCCTGAACCATGGGTTCCTGGTCAGATTTACAGTATCAGGCATGGGTTTCCTCCTGTGGAGCAAGCCTTAAATCCAACCAGAAAGCAATTGGTTACCCCCATAACATTTGTGCCACTATTGCATCCAGAGACATATCTTGCCACTTTGGTCATTACTGTAGTTCACAGGGTTTGTAGCTGAGTAATATTGTTGATGACAGTCTCTCCCAGCAGCCTACATAGCAGGTTTAGATACTATGAAAGCTATCATCAGGGAGGAAGCTCCTGCTCAGTACCAAGTTGATTTCTCCATTTCCTGTGACTAAAATGTATGGTGTCTTCAGCAATAGGGTCTTACCATAGGACTGAAGCTCTAATCTTAATATTCGTAGTTCCTTATTTCTGTCTCTCTATTAGTAAATTTTTTTTCCGAGTTACAAAGAAAGTTGAAAATTAACTGCAGTCTAAAAACATAAATTTGGTACCTCATGCTAAGAATTCTTGCTTTTTAATAAGCATGGGAGTTGGGGCTGGAGAGATGGCCTAGAGGTTAAGAGCGCCGACCGCTCTTACAGAGGACCCGGGTTCGGTCCCCAGCACCCACATGGTGGCCGAGAACCGTCCAAAACTCCAATTCCAGGAGAACTCCAGTTCCAGGGGAATCCAACGCCCTCTTCTAACCTCCATGGCATTGCACGACACGGGTGCACAGACCTGCATGCAGACAGTACATTCATACACATACAGAAATAAATAAAATTAAAAAAAAACTTAAAAAAATAACCATGGGAGTTGAATTTTATTAAGTCCCAGTTTTCATTAATACTTTCTTTATAATTAAGAGGCCTGACTGATAGATTGTGAATGACTATAGCCTTGCACACAATCTTTTAATATGACCAGCTCCTTATGAGGACTATTATAAATATCTCTAAATTCTCCTGATAGTGCCCTAGGTGAACACTTGAACAGGTGCAGTCAACCATGTGCCTTCTTGGTTACTTGAAAATATTAAGACTAAGTAATCTATGATCTATTATCAGGCTTGTAGCTTTGAGGGTCAAGATGGTTAATTTTTCTTTACATTCTCAAAATTCATAATTCTAAGGGAGCTAGAAAGCTCAAGAAATGTTTAGGAAATAGTGTTGTTTTGACTGGTGTAGAGGGTTCATGGCACAGCAAAATAAAGAAGAGAAATGTATGGAAAGTGCTACTTTTTCTTTGAAGATCACCTTGAATATGGCTGTGAATGTAACAATGCTAATTATTACAAAACACTTGCAAATTTTGACAAAAATTCAGAGTGGCATTGCAGTGTGGAGGCTGACAGGCTTATGTTTGAATTTCCATCTCCCAACTGCTAGCTGAGTAATTTCAGAAAAGTTAGCTTAGCATAGTCAGCCTTGGCTTATTCATCCATTAAAAGATAACCATAATATTTTTGTCATAGTGTTGTGAGTATTAGATGATAGGGTGTGTAACTATTATGTACATAAAACAGTTCTTGCACTGCCTTCCCTAAAGTGAACAATAGATATTAGAAGCTTCGTCATGTCTCTCTTGCATGGCTGAAATAGCCTCCTAGCTAGTCTTCTTGCTGTAGCTGTAGATCTGAGTCAAAGCAACACACCAAAGATGATGATCTTGTTACAGAGTATATGGAACCCATGCTCAAAGCCTTCCAATGGCTCCCCATCACATACAGAGTACAAGCCTCATAAAGGCCAGCATGTTTTACATTTTATCTCCTCTTAACTCAATATGCTATGCTTACCCCTTCTTGTACTTGCTAAATATAAATATTCCAGACAGTTCTTTTCCCTGACACCTCTAACCTGCCTTCTCTGTTTAATTTTGTACCACTTATCAACAATTAACACTCTCCATATTTTTCCTTCCTTATAACATTTTTTTTGTATTACCCAACTATCAGGCAAACTCCAATGGAATGAGAATTTCTTTTCATCTCTTTTGTTCATAGGTGTAACCCTACCCCAATCCTGCCCAGAACTGAGCCCAGAATGTAAAAACTTTCAACAAATACTTATTCAATTAGTTTTATTTTTTTTATTTTTTTTTAATTAATTTTATTTATTTCTGTATGTGTATGAATGTACTGTCTGCATGCAAGTCTGTGCACCCGTGTCGTGCAACGCTGCGGAGTTCAGAAGAGGGTCTCGGATTCCCCTGGAACTGGAGTTCTCCTGGAATTGGAGTTTCAGACGGTTCTCAGCCGCCATGTGGGTGCTGGGGATCGAACCCGGGTCCTCTGTAAGAGCAGTCGGCGCTCTTAACCGCTAGGCCATCTCTCCAGCCCCCTCAATTAGTTTTAAAATTGCATACAAATATATTTGTCTTTGTGTGCATGTATTGTTTGTGAGTGTGGACATATATGTATGTGCAATGGCACATATGTGGAGGTCAGAGGTCACAGTCCTTACCTTCCACTTTGCTTGAGACAGGGTCTCTTGTTAGCCAATGTGTGAGCCAGGCTAGCTGGCCTGTGCATTGCTGGGGGGTTGTATCTTGACTCTCCTTTCCATATTGTTGTAGGAGTGCTGAGATTAAGGACACATTGAACTGTATTCTCATGCTTGCTGAATAAGTCACTGAGAGAATATCCCCAGCCTGTAAACTGCATATATTTAAGGTGCACAGCATGATGTTTTCATATACTTACTTGATATAAGTATGGACTGGGAAACCATTGCTACAGTGAAGCTAGTCAGCATTCCTGCCATCTCATTTGAACATTTCCTGGACAAATGAGAGCCACTGTTATTAGTAAATTAAGGTAACCTCTTATGCCATATATAGTATTACCCATTCATTCAATGAATGGTTTTTTTTTTTAATTAATTTTATTTATTTCTGTATGTGTATGAATGTACTGTCTGCATGCAAGTTTGTGCACCCGTGTCGTGCAATGCCGCGGAGGTCAGAAGAGGGTGTCGGATTCCCCTGGAACTGGAGTTCTCCTGGAATTGGAGTTTCAGACGGCTCTCGGCCGCCATGTGGGTGCTGGGGATCGAACCCGGGTCCTCTGCAAGAGCGTCGGCGCTCCTAACCGCTAGGCCATCTCTCCAGCCCCCAATGAATGGTTTTTAAACACATAAGTGAGCCAACATTACCATATCATCCTATATTTTTGGAGATAGGGCAGGAAACCATACATAGCCTATTGTCTTGGAACTTATGTTTTTTGTGTTATGAGACTTGTGTTACAAATGCAGATTTTTTTCCAGTTGATACAAAGTGAAAAATTTTTGTTTTCAATGTGAACTTTTTTGTAATAATTTTATTATTGTCTTTTATCTTTTAATTTTAAAGTATTTTATTAACATTGCTTTCTTTTTATTATTTTATTTTTATTTTGTGTATGAGTATATTGCCTTCATATGTGTAAGTGCACCCAAGTTGTGCAGTGCCTGTGGAGGTCAAAAGTCAGAAGAGGGTGTTGGATCCCCTGGAATTGGAGTTACAGATTGTTGCTAGCCACACTGTAGGTGCTGGAAACTGAACCTAGGTCCTCTGCAAGAGGAGCCAGTGCTCTTAATCACTGAACCATCTCTCCATCTGCATAGAGGACTTTGTGTAGGTTGATAATTTGGAAAGGGAGTAAGTGGTAGGCTCACAGAAACACTGACAAATTTTACATTATTGTTGAAGCTTGGTAGTACAGTTTCATCAGTAAAAATATTAAATAATTATAATAGACATATAATAGACAATTTTGAATGTATATTCTAAGATGTAATTACATATTTTTAGCTTGAGAAATATATCAGTTAGTTACTATAATACTTTCTATTTCTTTTTTTTTTAACTTCCTATACTGTGATTTTCACCTTTAGAAATTTAATTAGGACATAGGTGAAGGCATACTGGAGCTGTAGAAGAGTAATAGAAAAATAATGGAAAACCTCCAGGTGCCTGGTAATGGGAGAGGTCCAACATCAAGGCCGGGATGCCCAGGACCCTGTGTAGAGGGAGGACGATAGTTGGGCCTTAGGTGAGGTAGGAGGTCTGTTCCAGAAAAATCTGTCCTCCTAAGACCAGAATCTGCAAATAACAGAGGCTTCCCTGTCCCCAGCACAAGAGGCACAGCTTCTGCTGTGCACAACGTGGCCTTAAGAACTTCTTTAGAATCTCTAAATATTATATTCTAAAATGTTAGACAAGGGGACTGGAGAGATGGCCTAGAGGTTAAGAGCACTGACCGCTCTTGCAGAGGACCCGGGTTTGATCCCCAGCACCCACATGGTGGCTGAGAACCATCTTTAACTCCAGTTCCAGGGGAATCTGACACCCTCTTCTGACCTCCACGGCATTGCACAACAGGGGTGCACAAACCTACATGCAGACAGTACATTCATACACATAAAAAAATAAATAAAATAAAAAAATGTTAGACAATTACTTTATCATTATCGGTTTCAAATTTAAGGAAGAATTAGAAAATATTAGAACTTTTTAAAAAGCTAAGAAAAGAATTCTAAACATCTTTCCAGCAACTGGATTCTCTATCCTAAATATTTCTTTTCACACCAATGATAGAAACAATATCACATTTAAAAATCAGGCATCAAATAAAATAGCTTTTAGATGAACTATAATTCATGATGATTTACTAAAGTGTTATTTGAGCTCCTATCTAATTTTAATTTTATCTTTAGTCCCTTAATAATTGGATTCAGATTTCTTTAAATATCAGTGTTCTATTAGAGTTTGAAATTTCATTAGCTACTTATGACTAGAGAAGTGATTACTTAAAACTTTCCACTTTACTACTGTGAACACTAGACCAGATTTTAAAAGTGATTATCAGATTTAATTTAAATATTTTTCCTTCTTTCATTATGAGAATAAGTTATGAAGATTTGTTTAATCAGATAAGTCTGTATCATATAAGCTTTTAAATTATTCTTAATTCATATTTTTACTTGAATTTATTCAATGTAATTTCTCAGTTACTTAGTGGTTTTGATTAAAAAAAAAAAACAGCACTGTTGTTCTGCTGCAGAGTGCAATTTAAGTCAGGCTCCTTCACGGGCTTTTCTCTGTGAAGGTATTGCATCCGTTTGCATGGTCACACTGGATTTACCATGTTAAACACAAGCAAGACAAGCCGAACCCCCCATGCAAAGGAAACCATCTTCCCTAAAGTCATCAGTGGGAGGCTTGAAATGCTCTCTTTTCTTAATCACAAGCGGTTAAGGAAATTGTAAACTCTGAGATAATGTTACTTTGTAAAGAGACCTGGGTCAAATTAACAAGGGTAATTCTCAAATGGAATTAAAATTAGGGAGAAGGAAGTTCTAGTTGATTGTGATCTGGTGAATCTCAAAGCTGTGACGATCAGATGTTTCATGTTTACCTGGGTTATAGCTTGTCCTTGCACGGCTATAATTGAAATTAAGACTTCAGTTTTGGAAACATGTGATTGTTCAATGGCATCTTCTGCCTGTTTTCTTTAAAAGTACTGACTCAAATGGGAACCTGTATGTACCAAGGAAGAATGCATAGCAAAGACATGAAAGGTCTAATTTGTTAAAAAATTATACTGATGAAAAGTGATAAAATTTGAGAGAGAAATCCAAGGAGATTTTTTTCCCCCCTAAGGTAAATTGGGAAGGTTGAATCAGAAACATTTCACTTAGTTCTAACATCTAGTCTGTATTTAAATCTGATTTTATTGCATTCTTACAGAAACACAAAACAGATAATTATCTCTCAAGGGATGTTATGGAAATTGCCACTCCACAATAGAACTGCCACAAAGAGCAATACTTTCTACTTACAAGATTGTTAGGTAGGAAGCAAGTTTGAAATGATCAAGAACATGGAAAACTTTTCTCTGTGAGAAACAAAGCCTTAAGAGGAAAGTTCTTATATTGGTTTTACATGCCATGTGAAGGAAATCACAGCACTCCTAGAATTCTTCAGTGTCAAGTACTTTAGCTTTCAACAAACCTCTTCATAATTTCACTGTTTTCCACCCGCATTGACTGAGTTCCTGGGGTGTGGTGGTGCTAGGGACACAGATCCTGATGATCCTGGACCCAGGAATCAGAGTTTACTGGGAAAAAAAAAAATCATGCAGTCAGAAAAGAAGTGAAAAAAATCGAGTATTGAAATTTCTTTTCTTTTGTGTGGTATATGTGTGTTACATGTTTATGTGTGTTTGTGTGTATATTTTCATGTGTGCGTGTGTGTGTGTGTGTGTGTGTGTGTGTGTGTTTGTGTATGGACATGCACTGAGGCTGGAAGTCTGGTGTTCTCCTTAATCACTCTCCACTTTGTTTTTTTGAGACAAAGTCTCTCACTGAACCCGGAACCTGCTGATTCAGCTAGCCTGGCAGCCACAGGTAGGTCCCAGGGTCCTCTCTCTCTGCCTCCCCAGCACTGGGATTACAGAAGCACACTGGCAAGCCTGGTTTTTTAATTCTAGGGATTAAACCCATGCTCTCAGACTTGAGTGGCATGGACTTTATTGACTGAGCCATCGCTCCAGCTTGGGCACCAAACTTTCTATGAGGCTTTCTCATTGCTAGGGCATTTATACACTATCACTTTTAATTCCTGTGGGAAAATTTTGAGGCAGATGTTATACTGAGTAGCTATTTTATCACTTAAGAACTTGAGGTTCAGCCAGCAAGTGGGAGAGAAGGAATTCAATACTAAGTCTATTCATCTACACTCCAGGATTTTGAACAGGAATGAATGTGTATATATGTATACATAATACATGTACTTGTATATAAATACGTACACTTATTTATGCAAATAAATATACATATATAAACACGAATCATATATATGCAAACACGCATTTTCATAATTCAAAATCAAATGTGTATTTGATGTGTTTTTACAAGTTTTCAGTAAATAGAGCCCATGTTTCATTGTTTCAAGTCTATGCAGCCTACTTATTTATGGAATAAAGGTTTAAAGTACTCATATAATAACTCTTGAGTAATTTTGGCATGATATAAAACATTTGTTAAACCAGCAAGCTAATTATGTGAACACACACTCATTAGTGCATATATTTGAATGCAGAATGTACCAATAATCATGTACCAAATCAGATACTAATTATAATTTCCTTCTGTAATACATACACACCATGAGTTGGAAGAGCATTGCAGGAATAGGGTAAATTAACCAATCAATACTACGGTTAATTAAACAAATCAAGGAGCACTTGGCAAAATAAAAATATGTAGTTACTGAATGGATAATTGCTTGAGTGGGGTTGGTGGTGAGCAGAGAAGAGAAAAACGGAGGCTTTGTGGTGTAGTTTGGTGGTAATGGAAGTGAAAGAGAATGTGTTGGAAGAGAGCGGGAGGGCAGACATCTTTGTTCTCGTCTAGGCATTGGTGGGCAGGCTTCTCTTCTTGAAACTTGAGAATGGGGATGACTATGAACCAGAATTTGAAGCCATAGGTGAAGCAATGAGCTAGAACAACAAGCTGCACATAGACATCTGCTGGCCTGCACAATTCCTGACAACCCTGCTGCTAACAACCACGGACTTAAGTGTGACACACTCACAGTCACGTGCACCACAATTAACTAGTTTGTACGATTTCTATTTCCTTTTTAAAATTTGGTAATGACTATTTAAGGCTTCTCTTTACATCCAACCAGTCACCCATCTTGAGCACTAACTGGAATGAATATTTCAGGGCTGAGAACTGTACTTGTGATGATAACACTTTTGTGAAATAAATTTTCTGTTGTCCACTAAATCTGCTTTCCTTAGCATGCTTTGTCCTACTTCCTGAAGACTTTGTAAGTCAGCAACAAACAGCTAATCCAGTTTCTTGTAAATGTTAGTCTTTATTGTCATTTCTCTTTCAAGCCTGACTGATGAATGAATTCAAGAGCCTTTTGCTGTAGTGTAAACTACAGTATAAACTTTTGTGTGCCTCCTGGTTCTCTGGACTACCTGTTTCCCATGAGTTATGTCATTGTTCTGTTTGAAGCCAATCTGCCATGTTCTGATAAAATACCAGGCCTTGATGAAAGTCTGTCTTTCTATGTGATAGGGAGAACGGAAGTCCTCTGGGAGGCAGAAGGTGGGGAGGACCTGCAGGTTTCAGCTCCCTTTGTCTATTCAGTGTACTATGCAAGGCAGTGTTTCACCATTCGATCTGCCCAGAGTCAACCCAAATCCTCAAGAAGACTTGCACCAGTTTTCGTGACTTCCTACTGTCGACCTCAGTGCTAGGGTAGGGGTATCACTATGTGACTCCTGACCTTCCGTGTCTCACATCCTGTTTTCCTCAGTGCTCTGATTCACCCATCAATTAAGCGGTATTAACACTTGTCCCGTATCCTGCGGGACTCAGTTACTAGTGGGTTTCGAGGGGAGACCCCAGACCTGAAATATAATGGGCGAGAGAAAAGAGCGAGACTTTGCAAAGGTTGTCAAAGTCTGTTTTAATGAAATAATCGGTTACATTTATACTTTGTAGAAAGTCAGGAAGTGAGGAGGGGGAGTGGCACAGAGGGGAGCAGGCAAGGGTGATCTGGCAGGGCTTGCAAAACTCGTTTTAGATAAGCTTGGAATGTCCTGTGGGCTGAAACATCCTGGGCTTATCTTCAGCAAACATCGGCATAGCCCTGGACCCATGCTGGGCGAGCAGGGCATGTTCGGGCCTGTCCAGGTGGAACTGTGTCTCGGTCTCCAACAAACACTTAGTCGATGCCACACTTTATTTTGTAGGTAATCTAGGCTAAAGCAAATGTCACAATTCTATCATAAATTCTCCAGCAAAGCAATTTTACTTGTCGCAGCTTTCAACACGAGATATTGTGTGTTGAGGTGACACATTGATCCACAGGTAACAAGATGGTAAGATGCTGGAAGTTAAAAAAGCCACAGGATATTATTACTATATGTGGTAACCCTAAAGGAGTATCTGAGAACATTATTATAAAAGTGGCTTGTTTGCAAGATTTTCATTCTTTGTGTTTACTTTGACCAGTGTGACAACTCATTCCTCATGGAATTATTAAATATCTCCTTTGCCGTCATCATGGCAATAACATAATTCACTCTTTTGTATTTCCCTAAGTATGAGCTTGCAATTACCTTAACAATATCCATAGAAATTCTCTTCGTATGCATTATATCCTTGTACTCCTACCCTCCTTTTTTTTTCCTTTGTCTTTTTGAGACAAGTTCTCTGTGGTGGTTTGAATGAGAGTGTCCTCCCATAGGCTTTAAGTATTCAGACATTTTGTCTCCAGTTGGTGGCACTGTTCTTGGAGGTCTTAGAAGGTGTGGCCGTGCTGAAGGAAGTATGTCATTGGGGGTGGGCTTAGTGAGTTTAACAAGCCTTGTGTTCTCCAGTCTCTCTCTCTCTGCTTCCTGTGCTCATTGTGAGATGTGACCCTCAGCTTGCTGCTTCCCACCACAATGGACTCTGATTCCCTGGAACCGTCAATCGTAAACTCAAATAAACTCTTCCTTTTATAAGTTCCCTTACTCATGGTGGTTTTATCACAGGAACAGAAAAGTGACTAATACAGTCTCCCTGTAGCTCTGGCTGTCCTGGAACTGAGCTCACTCTGTAGACCAGGCTGGCCTTGAACTCACAAAGATCTACCTGCCTCTGCCTCCCAAGTGCTAGGATTAAAGGTGTGTGCCACCATGCCCAGCCCTCCTTCCTTTTGAGGAAAGAATGTGGCATTTATTATTGTTGAAAAATCTCCTTGTAGTGGATGTGAACTGCTCAACTGCAACCTCACTTGAAGTGGAAGCCACTTTGCTCATGATCTTTAAATCATGAAGTGTTGCCTTCTTTTTTTTTTTAAGATTTATTTTATTCTTTTAAAAATTATACATATATGTGTGTGCCTACACATGGGTGTGTGAACAGGTGTGTACATTGCCTGCAGAATCCAGGTGAGGGTGTCTGAACCCCTGGAACTGGAGTTGTGAGTGGTGGTTCTTAGCCACTTGACTGATTGGGAGTACTGGAAACAAACCCAGATCTTCTGGAAAAGCAGCAAGTGTTCTTAACTGCTGAGTTGTCCCTTCAGCCCCTGTTGCCCACTCTTTAATCTACCTATCTATTGAGGACTTGCTTACTATTCACCAACACATACATTTTATGTAAACATAGTTTTTTTTTTTTTTACACTGGGGACTAAAGGGAGAAAAATTAGCTTTTTTTGAGCATATACCGCCTTTCGAGCACTCTGCAAGATGTTTTCTTTTCCTTTGCAGAACCTATGTAGTATATATGACCCTCCTACTTTCAGTGCAGAGAGGGAACATGAATAGCACGGGGACACACAGCCCTTTGCTTTCTTTTTTTTTTTTTTTTTTTAGTGGTGCACACTTTTATTTTATTTTTATAATTATTTATTATTTTTTTAAGGGATTCACAATATAAGAGCACAGTTGCTTTCAGATCATATTAATGTTGCTCAGTTTGGCATACAACTAGGTACTTGGCGCTAGCATCCACAGATGAGGGATACCATTTGTAGTTTGCTTTTCTGGGACAGTGTTACTTCACTCAGCATGATATCTTTTAGCTCCATCCATTTACCTGCAAAGTTCATGATGTCATCTTTCTTTACCACTGCATAGAACTCCATTGGGCACATAGCCTTTTTCACAGTACTTTGTAGCCATGGAAATCTTTCACATTTAGGATTGTAGATAATATGAGTATTTTACTTTTATATGTGGACTCTTTTTTAAAATTCCATTCCTTCATTGAATCAAATCCCTCCTTCATTACCATCTTTCTCCTCCTGATTTTTCAGTGTTTCCTATTTTTTTTAGTTTTTTCCTTTTTTTGGTATTTTTTGAGGCAGGGTCTCCCTTTTAGTACCAGGTGTCCTGGAGCTTGCTCTGTAGACCAGGTTGGCCTTAAAGGTGCGCCACCACGCCCAGCTTAGTGTTTCCTATTTTAATGTGTTGCTCAGTGGTATGCCTTAGTGATACTAACAGCATAATCACACATTTCTTTGGGTTTTAAAAGGTAATATACTTGGGTAGTGTTGTGGTTTGAATCTAAAATGTCCCTTGAAAGCTCATGTGTTAAAGACTTGGCTGATAGGTTTTAGGAAGTGACTGGATCAGAAAGGTGCTGGCCTAGGGAATGGATTAACCTACCAATGAATTCATAATTGAAAAGACTATTGTGACATTGTGGAAGTGTGCATGGTGGGTCTGGATTGAATGGCTGAGGTACCTTTGAAGGTATACTGTGTCCCTAGATTCTTCTTTGCATGTTTTCCCCTCTCCTTCCTCACCAATGTGAGGTGAGCAGCCTTCATTCTACTGTGATAGTCCAGCCTTTCTCCAAGTCCACCACAGGGGAGCCAGCTACCCCTCATCAAAAATTTCTGAAACCATGGAACAAAAGAAATCTTTTTCCTTCCAGTTTCTGTTCTAAGGTGTTTTTTTTTTTTTCCACAATGACACAAAATCTGACCACTATAGGAAATATAATGGAACTTCCAAAAATAACAGTGTTAGAAAAAAAAAAATCATTACAAGGTAACAGTGGCACATGCCCGGGCAAGCTGGTCTCAGCGTGTGTTCACATTTTGTATTGTTTTCAGATGAATGGCTCTTCTAGACATCTTTAGTTCATCTATTTTCTTTATAGTCTTTTACATTTAAAAAGCATGGTCTATAATTTTGTATGGCTTGAGTGTCTTCACTAGTGTTCCATGCATATTTGATAAAGTATTTTAAATTTAGCTAGTGAATCATGTATAAGAATATTTGCAATTTGCCTAGCTAAGTATATGGTTAGTGAGAACTCAGTAATAAGGGATCAGTGTGTGAAGTATTCCACTGGTTCCATGAACAATGGATCACAGAAATGCAGTGAAGCAATAAATCTTGCCTAATTGAATCACAAGGAATCATATCTAGATGTGGCCTGGGAATGGGCTAATGTACTTGGGAATCAGATGGAATTGATTCTATTGGGGTAAGGGTTGACAATTGAATTTAGAATCAAGAAAGGGAAGGAGTAAACTCTCTTTTTGAAGCCATCATGAGTTTCTCTGCCACCCGAGGTCACTCATCCTCCTTTCTTCTCTAATACTTTCTTGTAATTTACCTCAGCTTTGACACATGCCACATTGTTTTGTTTTTAAATATTTTATTATTTTTATCTTCTCTGTGTATAATAAGTGTATTGCCTGCATGTATGTAGGTGCACCCATGTTGTGCAATACCTGAGGAGGTCAGAAGAGGGTGTTAGATCCTTTAGAACTGGAGTTACAGACAGTTGTTAGCTACCATGTGGGTGCTGGGAATGGAACCTGGATCCTCTGTAAGAGAAGCCAGTGCTCTTAACCACTGAGCCATCTCTCCAGCCCTACAATTAAGATAATCATGTAACAATTATGTACAATGTAGTATGTGTCAGGACTGGAGAGATGGCTCAGCTGTTAAGAGCACTGGCTTCTTTTGCAGAGTACCTGGGATTTTACAGGCAGTGCACACGTTTGCACACCACATGCAAGCACACGCATATATGCATGATTTTCAATTGTTTTTTGGTCTTTTTGAGACAGGGTCTCCCTTTAGTCCCAGCTGGCCTGGAACTCACTATGTAGACTAGGAAGGCAACAAACACTTCATGATTTGAAGATCATGAGCAAAGCAGCTTCCACTTTGAGTGAGGTTGCTGTTGAGCAGTTTGTGTCCACCGCAGGCAGATTTTCAAAAGTATTAAGCCTGAGCTTCCTTAAAAGGAAGGATGGTAGGGGCTGGAGAGATGGCTCAGTGGTTAAGAGCACCGACTGCTCTTGCAGAGGACCCAGGTTCGATTCCTGGCACCCACATGGCGGCTGAGAACCGTCTTTAACTCCAGTTCCTGGGGAATCCGACACCCTCTTCTGACCTCCGCGGCATTGCACGACATGGGTGCACAAACCTACATGCAGACAGTACACTCGTACACATAAAAAATAATAAATAAATAAAAATTTAAAAAAAGGAAGGAGGGTAGGAGTACAAGGATGTAATGCATACAAAGTGAATTTCTATGGATATTGTAAAGGTAGTTGCAAGGTCATACCTTAGGGAAATAGAGAAGAGAGAATTATGTTGGTGGTAAGGATGGCTTTCTATCTGGATTTAGCCCAGAAAAGAACATGTATGGCATTACCAGATAATTCTTTCTTCTAGGTACTAGTGCAGGATCCACTGAGCAGCTCAGACACTCACAGGGATTGAATGGGGCTCTCAGTGGTTCTTGCTGTTTGTGTCACTAGCAATTGCAGTTGTGGTTTGTTTAGGCTACTTCTCTCTGTGTGCTCCTGTTTTCACCATAAACTTTATAGAGACATCGTGTGATCCCAATGCAGTACATAGACAGTGTGATTTGTCTCTATCCCCAAGGAAAGGCCGCTTGGCCTCATCTGTCTCATCTCATATGGGCAGTCAGCTCCTCTCTAATCCATGCAGCCTCAGCTCCAGTTTCCTTACTGCTGTAGCCACTGGGTCACTAACCTTATCTTTGGTATGTCCTTTAAGTTGTGTGTGTGTGTGTGTGTGTGTGTGTGTGTGTGTGTTTTATAGGATAACTTGCAAGAGTCAGTTCTCTCCTTCCACAGTGTGAATTCATGGTACTGAACTCAGACTGTCAGGCTCAGCAGCGAAGACCTTTATCCACTGAGCAATCCTGCCAGCCTTCTTTCATATGAAATGTCTTAAACGTCTTCTGGAAAATGGCCCTTTCTCATGTTCTATGTCCTTACTTACTTGACTGTGAGTATATGCCCCTTCCAAATGGTTCTTTCTTACCTTGTGTGGGGAGCACCTGTCTACCTCCATGATAGGCCTGGCATACTATAGGTATTTAATAAGTACTTCAATAATGCCTTTTTATGGAAAGTAAAAGCTTGTTTCAAATGAAAAACTATACTTTCAGGGATCATTTCTATAGTTTGTAACTAGAGAAGTTTCTCTGACTGTGTAGAGTACCAGAAACCACGAGGAGGAGACATAGTGCTCCCTCCTGAGCGTGAAGCTCCTCTTAGTGTTGCTCTTTTGCAACTGCTATTTGCCATTGATGATCGTTCTGCTCTTCTTTTGGGAGAGTCAGAGGGAGGGAGCACAGTCTGAGTGGAATAAAAAATATATATATTTATTGAATATCTATGTAATGAGAAGATCTAGGAAAGACAGTAAAGTACGAGGATGTCTGAGATTTAAAATTTTTAAGTCTGTGGAGCAAGTAATAGGGTTGCCTAGTAACTAGGTATGCAAAAACATTGCCTCAAGGAACAATATTGTTAATTATTAGATTTGTTATATGTCACGAGTGCTAAACATTTAGAGTAACAATTGGACACTGTGTCTTGCAGAGAGCACATGGAGGAAGAGGAAGAGAAATGTGCCTCTGGATTGAGGGAGAGAGACGACTTGTTAGGAGTGGTCAAGCCATCCAAGATGGAAAGAGCAAGCTAACTGGAGGGTGCAGTCCTTTCTCCTGTGAGAGCTTTCTTCCAAAGTACTATTACTAATGGTTTTAAGATTCTGGATGCCTTTAATAGTTTGAAATCCCCTTGAAACAACAACAAAATCATATGAAAATGCAGTTATATATATATATATGTGTGTAATATTTGTAGAAATTTATATAGGTGCAGCCTGCTATGAATATGAACCCCAGCAGAGTTCATAGATATTTCCACTTAAAATACTTCAACAGAGATTATTAAAATGAGTAGGAAGATTTTTGAAGATGGAATAGAAGTGCAGGGAGAAGAAAAGTTTTCAGTTTTGATTCAGACATCGCTCATTCCCCCTTTGATCTTTTTATGTATAGAACGAGAGCAATCATAATGCTTTCCTCCCTAGATTATTGGGATGTTTAATGGTAAGACTGACGTAAGACATACACTGTACAGGATGCACGTATTTGTTTTACACAGAAGGAAAAAAAAAACTGTGAAGATTTTGTGATTCATGGATAAGAGGACTGAGATGGAATCTTAGAAGAGAAACTGTTGTTGTGAGGAGAGGGGAATATTGACGTCTACATGAGATGAGTTGGCCACAAACAGAACTCTCAATATGGGTAAGAGGAAGACTTTTATTTTTATAGGAAAGAAATGCCACATGGGAAGGAGTTAGCAGTTAAGAATATTTCTTCTGTTAGGAGGTCATTTCACAGGAACTTCCTCCCACTTTAGCAATTTAGAAAGGCAGCATTGTAATCATTATACACGTCCCCTTAAAATATTCAAGACGTGACGGTGACTGAAGTTGGTAGGGTGCATGATACATTTATTTTAAGAACAGAAGCCTCTTTGGGGGAGCTATGCTCTAGCGTACATAGGAAGGCAGTGGGGATGCTCCCAAAGTGAAGCCTGTGCTGGTTTCTCTGAAGGACAACTGGCGCTTCCGGTTCCGCCCATCCGTAGCTTCTCTCTGAGGGCTCATGATGAAAAGTGGTGTCGAGTGGTCTACAGACCTAACAACTGACTGGTCTATCCTCTTCTTCCCATTTCTACAGCATTTTGTTTAGACCTTCTATCTTTCTACTTGAGTGTTCCATCAGGAAGCTGACCCTGTGCTAGGCCTTTCCCCCATTTAATTAATTCTGTGTAGAATTGCTAGAACATTCTTCTAAAATAGAAACTTGTCATTAGTATTCTTTCTCTGACTTGTCTCCAGCATTCCCACCTACACGTTCACTTTCTCCACACAAGCTGCTCTGACAGTTATCTTTGCCAAGCGGGCCTGCCATTCCATTGCTCTTGTATAAACTTCATTGAAGTATATTAACATAGTAATCATGCAAACCATACTACAAGGCTGTCCATTTTCTTTGCCTTCATGGCATGGCAAAGTATGACATTCCTTAGGGAAACCTCATTTGAAGGAGAATAGGAGATAATTCATTCTAAATTAGGTCAGGAGCTGGGCGTGGTGGCGCACGCCTTTAATCCTAGCACTTGGGAGGCAGAGGCAGGTGGATCTTTGTGAGTTCAAGGCCAGCCTGGTCTACAGAGTGAGTTCCAGGACAGCTGGGACTACAAGGAGAACCCTGTCTCCGAAAAGACAAAAAAAAAAAAAACCATAAAAAAAAATACATACAGAATGAATGAATAATAAATAAATAAATTAAATTAGGTCAGGGAAGGAAGCTGGAGACCAGACTCAGCTCAGTTCCAATTACTTTCACTTTCATCCAACATGGCCCACTTCTGAGTTCTTGTCCAAAGTTGTTGGGCTTCTTTCTCCCTCTTTAGTGGGAATTTCAAATTTCCCAATCTTGCTTTATCCAACCAGGTTCCTGGTTTCATATGCGTGAACCAATCATCAAGCATCTTGCCCTGTCCAATCTGAAGGGGGAAAGAGAGCTTAACCTTTCCCCACACCTTGCCTATAGGTTATAAAAGCCCAGACTCTACAAGGGAGTAGGCGGTGCTCCAGCTACGGAACTCCCCTTTCCCGGGGTCTCTCTCTGTGTAGCTATGGGGAAGGTTGCTTTCACTTTAATGACCTTTGGCTATTAGCTGTGACTACAAACTTCCAGTCTTGTAATTCTTTACCTGGTGAAAAAAATTGATCAGAGAAAAGACCCATAGATGGCATCGTATTCATTTAATTGTTAGATATTTCTGATTATCTATGTATCTATCATCTATCTATCTATCTATCTATCTATCTATCTATCTATCTATCATCTATCTATCTATCTATATCTATCATCTATCTATTTATCTATCTATCATCTATTTTCTTTTTCATCATCATTTATCAATTTATCCATCATGAATCTATTACCACTCTGTCATTTATGTACATATCTATCTATGCTCTACCATTTTTCTGAGTTTTAGTAGATATTATTTAACAGTACCATGCTAGGAAGTTAGAATTATTGCCCCTGACTCCCTCTGTAGAATATTGGTTTTCCTTCTTTATTGTGTTCCATTCTTCTGGGTCTCCTCTGCAACTGTTCACATCCCAGACTGGGCTGCTCCCAGGGGAGGGCCAGTCATTTGCTGTTGGGAGTGCTGCTTCTGGCGTTTTGGGATGCCAGTGGCAGAGCTGGACCACCTCATTTTAAAGTCTCCAATTTCTGGTTCTTGTTACCAAATCTGGGTTTAGATGAGGTTCAAATCTTCAGAAGATGAGGTTCTTCATTCTGGTAGCTGTTGGATGGGTGAGATAAACAAGTCAGAAATGAGAGGTACCTTCAGTCTATGAGCTCTGAGAAATGAGAGGATGGCATGCACGCCACACACGTTTTGTTCTTTCTCTTTTAGTCTTGTTTCATGTTTTAGCTTGCTTTCGACAATAAATCCCGAGTACTTTGTTTCTCTTACCAAGCAGTGCTTTTCTGGAATACTCCAGGTTAAGAGCAAAGTTATCAGGAAGTTAATCAATCTTCTTTTGTCCTTAGTGTTGCCGTTGAGGCCTTGCCCTGTCTTGTCACCTGCTGAGCAGGTCATCCCTTAGAACTGAGGTTCCCACTATTCTCTGAGTTATTCATGCTTCCTGTTTATGTTTCTGCTTCCTGAATCTAATTCTTTGCCTTTTCATGGTTTATTGCCTCATGTTGGTAAAGTATGTTTTCTAGAAGCTTCGTAGAAAAGGTGCTTGAGAAGATAATTAAAATGTTTTAAAATATTTATTTAATTTATATTTATTTGTGTGCATGTGCACATGTGTGTGGGTGCCCGCGGAGGTCTGAAGAGGGTGTCATAGTCTTAAGCACTGGAATCACAGGCAGTTGTGAGCTGCCTGACATGGGTTCTGGGAACCAAACTCTGGGCCTCTGAAAGAACAGCAGGCACTCTTAACCACTGAGCCATCTCTCTAGTCCTTGAAATTAAAATGCGCAATTTCCATTTAAAGTGTATTTTATTACAATATTAAACTTTATCTTATCAAGATTCAATCCAGTGCTTCCCACATGTAAGCAAATGCTTTCTTGCTGAGCTACATTCCTAGTTCTGGATACAGAATTTTTAGTTGGAAATAAGTTCACATCAGAATTTTAATGCACTATAGTTTTTTTCTAATAAATTACGTTGCGAATGAAAAGTTTATCATAAATGTAATCCCTAATTCTTTGAATATTGCCAGTTATTCATCAAAGAAACTTTTAGTTTGGATAATGTTTTGTCTTGGTGTGGCCTTGATTTAATGACAAGATATCAGATGTCATTCGCAAATGGGCCCTTGAGTTCTAAGACATTTTCCTGAATTATTTCTTTGATGGTTTTCTACTCTCTGGTTGGAAGATTATTTTATACATCTTTTAAAAGTAATCATCATGTCTGTGTATTCTTCTAGACTCTGGAGACACAACAATGAGTAAGTGACAAAGAACAACGACAAAAGATGCTGCTCTCAGGGCTGGAAAGATGATGCAGCAGTTAAGAGCACTGGCTGCTCTTCCAGAAGACCAGGGTTCTATTCCCAGCACCTATATGGCAGCTAACAACCACCCATAGCTCCTCCTTTGGCCTCTGTGTGCATTGCACAATTCAAGTACCCTACCTGCAGGCAATATACTCATACATACACAATAAACATAATAAATAAAATAAATTATTTAAAAATACTGCTCTCAGTCAGGCATGGTGGCACATGCCTTTAATCCCAGCACTTGGGAGGAGAGGCAGAGGCAGGTGGACCTCTGTGAGTTCAAGGCCAGTATGGTCTATATAGTGAGTTCCAGGCCAGCTGAGGCTACAGGGAGACCCTGTCTCAAAAAGACCAAAAAAAAAAAAAATTACTGTTTTCATATACTGTCCCCATTCTAGTAGTGTAGAGAGAAAAGTTAAATAGGCAAAATAAAAGGCATTTTAAGTAGTAATGAATTATTATTATTATTATTATTATTATTATTATTATTAGTGTTTTTGAGACAGGGTCTTTCTTTAGTGTCCCAGCTGGCCTGGAACTCGCTATGCAGACCAGGTTGGCCTTGAACTCACAGAGATCTGTCTGCCTCTGCCTCCCGAGTTCTGGGATTAAAGGTATGTGCCACCGAGCCTGGCATAGGTAGTAATGAATTCTAAGCAAGCAGGCAAGGTCAAGAAGAGTTTTTTAAATATGATGTACATGTGTAATATTGCAGTTTTTACATATGGTGACCAGGAAGTATTCATTGAGAAAATAAGATTTGACTAAGACGCTAAGAAATGGAGCTTTCTGGGGGATGCTTTTCAGCAGGCGCTGTCTCAAGTTCAAAGTACAGATGCACTCAAGGAATACTGGGGAAAACCCCATGAAAACAGCAGTCATGACTGTAGTCAGAGAGGCATATGGGAGAGTCCAGGGCACGGGGTAAAGGCAACTGGACAAAGATCTTGTCCAGGTGTACTGACAGGAAAGGGCCTGGGAGAGGAGGAACACGACCTGACTTCTGTTTTAATGGGATCACTTTAGCTGGTGTATTGAAAATGGGCCCAAAGAAGGCAAGGGCATAGTGGGAGCTATTGGAGATTGCTGTAAAAGGCAGGGGAAGCAATAGTGGCTTGCATCATGTTAGTGGAAGTGAGGACTGTGGAGTGTGCTCGACTTCTTTCTATGTAGTCAAGACAGAGGCGTCCTGATTTGTAGACCAGCGTGTATTGAAGGGTGTGAGCTAAAGAGGAAGGATGGCGTCAAAGTTTTGGTTCAAGCCTGGAAAAAATAAGGGGCCAAAAAGAGAATGAGGAAGTACAGGAGGAACTGGCTTTTATTTTGGAGAGAGAAAAGGGAGGATGGTAAACTAGAAGTCTGGAGTTGGACATCAGAAGTGCAAGCTGTCCATTTAACACATCCAGAATGAGACGTAAATAGGCAGTGTGACGCGGAGCCCTGTATTCCCAGGGGAGACCTATGGTCTGGCACTACAGATACAGATGCCAACAGCGTTTTGGTAGCTTATACATCTATGGAACTGGACTGGATGTCTTTAGGGGACTGAGGGTGCATTCCTAAGAGAGCAAAGTGCTGCCTCCGAGGCATTGCTCTCATAGACTGATCTTCAAGCTGAATTAGGAGCAGCACAGGAGGCTGGGAGGAAATGGCCTACGAGAAAGGAGGAAAACCCAACGCACAGGAAGCGCCACAGCCAAGCAAGGAAGATTCCCAAGGTGGCCCGTGTTGTTAAGTCCTGTCTTGCATCTTTTTCTCAGTCTTTTATAACCTTTTTGATGTACAAGTTTACTGTTTTGGTCAGTTCTTTGAATAGGTTTTTTTTTCTCTCTCTCTCTTTTTTTGTTCCCTTTAATTTTATATTATTCCAAAATATGCATATATACACCCCACACATAAATCAAAATTACAAATTGTGAAAATAAACTGTAGGTTAATTCCAAAACACATTTAGGGAGTCACATTTTAACAGTAAAGTTGCATGTAGGTAAAAAGAAGTATAACTTTACATTTATTTTTTAGAATATGAATACATATCTTCCATCCATATATGGTAATTACAATGTGTGAACACAAGTGGTAGGACAACTCTAGAGCCCATTAAGAGATTCACATTATAATAGCACAGTTGCTTTCAGATCTAAGGAGCTTTGCTAAAGAGGACTGTGCTGCATAGATTTAGTGTCAACTTGAAACACCTGGGTTGTGGGAGCCTCATTTGGGGAATTGGCCCCATTGGATTGGCCTGTGGCCACATCTGTGGAGTATTGTCTTGATTGTCAGGCAATGTGGGAGGGCCCAGCCCACAATGAGTAGTGCCACCCTGGGCAGGTTGTTGTGTACCGTATAAGAAGGCAGGCTGTGCATGAGCCAGGGGAGCAAGCCAGTGAACAGCATTCCTCCATGGCTGTGCTTCAGCTCCTGCCTCCAGGTTCCTGCCCTGAGTTCTTGCCTTGGGCTCCCTGAGTGAGAACTGTGACCCAGGAGATGTAAGCTGAATAAACCCTTTCCTCCCCAAGTTGGTGTCGGTCAGAGTGTTTTGTCACAGCAATGGAAGACAAACTAGGACAAGGACAATAGAACTGAGGTTAGCCCAAGTGCTATTCTGTTTCATGAATTCATGTTATCAGATGTTAAGCTTCTGGACCAGCCATCTTCTTTCCTTTCCATTTCTTATTCTTTACTTTCATGTTCTGCTTACTGGGGACATACTTACTTTTTGTCTTACAGTGCTTCTTTTTAACTCCAGTTATTTTCTGGTTATTAATTTCTCTTATAAACTAAGAGCTCTGTCCTGTTCTTCATTTATCAAAAATTTTGTGTTAGAGTCTGTGAAAATTCATGCATTTTACTAGTGACAGAATTTCAAATTTGGCTTTGATAGATCTTTTAAAAATACTAAAAGATCTGGGCATGGTGGCATACTTCTTTAATTGTAGCACTCAGGAGGCAGAGGCAGGCTAATCTCTGTGAGCTCAAGGCCAGCCTGGTCTACATAGTGAGTTCCAGGTTAGTTGGTACTACAGGGAGCCCCTGTCTCAAAAAGACTACCACCACCACCAACCACCACCGCCACCTGTCTCAAAAAAACTACCACCACCACCAACCACCACCACCACCAACAACAATGACAACAACAACACAAATGAAAGGAGCTGGATGTGGAGGTATATACCTTCTATCTTAACACTCAGGAAGCAGAGACAGGAGAATTTGAGGCCAGCCTCATTTACACAGTGAGTTCTAGACCAGCTAGGGGTATATAGTAAAATGCATAGTCTCAAAAAAATTAAAGGATATTTAAGATGTCTAAAATGACATGAAGGATAATGCAACCCAATCCTTGTATTTATTTATTTTATTTATTTATTTATTTATTTATTCTCTTTTTAAAAATTTTTTTAAAAATTTATTCTTGTATGTATATGAATGTACTGTCTGCATGTAGGTCTGTGCACCCGTGTCGTGCAATGCTGCGGAGGTCGGAAGAGAGTGTCGGATTCCCCTGGAACTGGAGTCAGAGATGGTTCTCAGCCGCCATGTGGGTGTTGGGGATCGAACCCAGGTCCTCTGCAAGAGCAGTTGATGCTCTTAACTGCTAGGCTATCTCTCCAGCCCCTCTTTTTTTTCTTTTAATGTGTATGAATGTACTGTCTGCATGTAGGTTTGTGCACCTGTGTCATGCAATGCTGTAGAGGTCAGAAGAGGGTGTCGGATTCCCTTGGAACTGGAGTTAAAGATGGTTCTCAGTCGCCATGTGGGTGCTGGGGATCGAACCCGGGTCCTTTGCAAGAGCAACTGGCAGTCTTAACCACTAGGCCATCTCTCCAGGCCCATTACATTTTTATTTATTTTTTTATGTGTATGAATGTACTGTCTGCATGTAGGTTTGTGCACCCGGGTAGTGCAATGCCGGGGAGGTCAGAAGAGGGCGTCAGATTCCCCTGTAACTGGAGTCGGAGATGGTTCTCAGCTGCCATGTTGGTGCTGGGGATTGAACCTGGGTCCTCTGCAAGAGCAGTCGGCGCTCTTAACCACTAGGCCATTTCTCCAGCCCCCAATCCTTGTATTTAAAGTATGCCATTTAGGCTTGGCGATGTAGGTCAGTAAAGCACCTCTCCAGCAATTGTGAGATCCTGGATTCTGCCCCCACCATACCACCATATTAGTGTATATTTTTTATGTAACACACACACACACACACACACACACACACAAAGATTACATAGTATATATGTCATTCTACATAATGTATAACATAAAAAATTTTTAGTCTCCCAGTTTTATTTTATAACGTGTCATCTCAGCTTCCTAAAGATATTCAAATGTATTTTTCCTGTTTTTTTCCGTATTGATCTTTGATTCTGAGACAGGGTCTCCTTGTAGCCCCAGCTGTCCTGGAACTTACTCTGCAGACCAGGCTGGCCTTGGACTCACAAAGATCTGCCTGCCTGTGCCTCCCAAGTGCTAGGATTAAAGGCGTGGGCCACCACGCCCAGCTGTGATCTGCTTTTCATTTGAGAAGACTTCCCGGGCTACTTGGAGATCCTTGCCGATCCAAGCATAGTTATGAGTAGAGCTAGAAAGTTTGGTAGAAGTGTTGTGACACTGGTTAGCTACCCACTTTCGTTGGCTAGGCCCAGTCTCTTCTTCCAAGTGTCTAGTTCCACAAGTCTTTTCTCTTGGTTCACTAAGAAGAATTTCATGGTTTCCTGTTAGAGAGTAAAAGTCACTTGATTTTTCACAGATTTCTCTTTCCTATATGTTACCTGCCTTCGCCCTCACCTATGCTTGGGAGTTGAGCTTCGGCTTATGTGGGAGGAAACATCTTTTCTTCTGTCCAGGCCTGAGGACAGTGAATTTCCTTGCACTACAGACTAGTGGGTCTAGAGGGGGCATCTGTAGTTCCACACAGGTATTAGTCGGTCTGTTATATGCTCTGCTGCCTCTGTTGGCTCCTGGGGTGCCTTGTGTCTTCAGTGTCTGAGTCTTTCTGAGGTTCTGTGGAGCAAATCTGCTTGCTGCACTGATGTGTCCTTGCTGTCGGCTGCAGGCTTCTCTCTTCCTTCCTCTGCTTGGTGCCCTGCATCCTGGCAGCTGTTCCCGTCATGCATCCCGGCAGCTCCTTCCCGTCATGCATCCCGGCAGCTCCTTCCCGTCAGTTTCAGTTTTCCCTTTTCCTGTGGTTTTGCTTTCCTTGTTTCAGTCAATTGTGGTCTAGAGAGGTATTTTGAGAGAATGAAAGAATATTCACATCTTATCACAGTGTTATAATTGTCCTGTTTTATGGTAAGCCATTGTTGACAATGCCCAACTGTTCCTAATTTAGAAATTGTCATCACAAGTAGGTATGCAGATGGGAATGGTATATACAGGATGCAGTATCGCCCATAGTATCAGGCATCCATTGGTGGTTTTGGACTACATTCTCCAGGAATAAGGTATGATTATTTCATTACTTCCACAATCATTCTTTAGAAGTCAAATCAGAAATAAAAAGTTAAGGGCACTCAGAAAACTAAGGTGTACGATAAAGTGCTTTTTGTGCTATATAAAGATGGATGTCATTTTTTTTTAATTCATCAGGTTTGAGAGGGAAGAGGGACATATTTTGTGGCATGGAGTTATGAGGTATTTAAAGTCTCTGGCTATTGAGAAACTTCTAGAACTTAAAAAAATTTTTTTAGAATTTTATTTATTATTTTTTATGTGTGTAAGTGTACTGTCTGCATCTAGGTTTGTGCACCAGTGTCGTGCAGTGCCTCAGAGGTCAGAAGAGGGTGTCGGATTTCCCTGAAACTGGAGTTAAAGATGGTTCTTAGTCACCATGTGGGTGCTGGGAATTGAACCCGGGTCCTCTGCAAGAGCAGTCGGTGCTCTTAACCACTGAAACATCTCTCAAGCCCCGAAACTTTTAGAACTTTTAAAGCAAACTTTTGAAAGTTTGCTCTGATGTTTAGCAATAAACTCTGAGAAGTATTGGTGAAGTTTAGAAATGAATTTTGAGTCCTGAAGCTGAATGATTTGGTTATTCATTTAGCTTTTTCAGTGCAGAGCTGGATAGTAGGAATATAGTAGTAAACAGAACAGACTTGATTTTTGTACTATCATTGAGCCTCGAGGCTAAAGAGGAATAAATCTTTGAGTAAAACAATACCTGTATAATTGTGAAGACGTTGTTTTGAAAGAGGCGGGAGATGTTTATCTTGGTACTATTCACAATAACCGTGTTATAGCATCGGTTTTTGTGTCCTTAGTGGATGAATGGACAAAGACAATGCCATACATCTACACAATGGACTTTTGTTCATCTATAAAGAACAAAATCATGTCATTTACATGGCATTGAATGACCTTAGTCAAGAAATAATCCTCCTTTCATTTAAGTGAAGATGGCATCAGTTGTTGTGAAGGAGGAGTTTGAAGGAAAGCAGAGTGGATGGAACTGGAGACTATCATGCTGAGTAAAATAAGCCAGTCTCAGAAGGAAGATAGTCACTGTTGTCTCTCATATGTGGAATTTAGCTAAAGAAAAAAAAAAAGACACGAATCAAAGGAGGATGCTACGGAAAGAGGACAGGACCAGCAGCGGGGGAGGAATGACAAGGGAGGGCAGCGGAGGGGTGAAAATGATCATGTCAATCGATGAACAAATGAAAATGTCACAGTGAAAGCGTTAGTTTTTAGATTTGCTTGATTTCTAATTATGTGCACTTATGTTTGTCTCTGTGTGGTATGTGCACATGAGTGCTGATGGTCACGGATGCCAGAGGAGGGCGTCGGATCCCCTGAAGCTACAGTGACAGGAAGTTGTAAATTTCCTGCCATGGGTCCTGGGAACAGAACTTGGGTCCTCTGCAAGAGTAGTATGCACCCTTATCTACTGAGCCATGTCTCCATCCCTGAAAACTGTTATTTTATACACTTACTATATGCTAAAAAAGAATGGGGGAGAGAACACAGGCAACATAGGCAGAGAACAAGGAAGCTTTTCTTGTGAAAGAGGAAATGTATTGAGATATAATGAGTATAAAAGTTATCCAAGTGATTACTGAGGTAGAGAACATTCCAGAATAATTTGGGCTGGGAATGTTTAGTTAGTTGATTGGCTATACAGTCTAGACAGGTTGGTGTTGATGACCAGAAGAAAATGGTTGAATATGAGGCAATGGACACCAACAAGGACTAGAAACTTTCCCAGTCTTGAAAGCATTTAGAGAGAGGCATTCTATGTTATTCCCAGTGTTTGAAGGAGTCACTGGATGACCTTAGCCAGGATAGGTCTCACTTATGTTCAACGGAAGATTGTGTTCTCTCTTGCTATTTGATATTTTCTTTTTCCACCTGGATTTTAAACACAGTGGCAAACATATGTTCTTTTCTTTCCTTTTTTTTTTTTTTGTTGTTGTTTTGGGTCTTTTTGAGACAGGGTCTCCTTGTAGTCCCAGCTGGCCTGGAACTCATTATGTAGACCATGCTGGCCTTGAACTCCTAGAGATCCGCCTGCCTCTGGAGTGCTGGGATTAAAGGCATGAGCCACCATGCCCAGCTCTTGTGTTTTTATGAATACTTAAAATCATGTAGTAGAGGTTGACACAGAGAACACAAAATATTTTTGATAGACAGAAAATGTTAGTAGAGTTTGGTATAATAGTTTTTGGCCATTTAATAACTAGAATACTATTTTGAGAGGAAGGCTGAAAAGTATATATTATGGGTAGTGATCACTTCCTCCACATTTAATTTACAGAGAAAGACATGTTGTGGATCATGCGCATACTTTAAAAAGAAACTTCTTTGTGAAAATATAACAAATGGCTGAGTGGGGCAATGTGCTGGCCTGCCTGTAACCCAGCACTTAGGAGGCGGGGGAAGGAGGATGCTGAGTGTGAAGCTGGTGTTGGCTACATAGTGAGACTGTTTCCAATCCAGCCCAACCAATCCAAACAAGACAAAACAAGATAGATAAGCACTGAAAATAATTATAGAATAATTTATAGTAGACATAAATTATTATAATACATAAATTTGACAAAGATAAAGGGAATTCAACTTGTTTTTAAGTTTCTAAATGAACTAATCATTAATTAATACGTGAATGAATGATAAATGAGAGATGCTGGTTGTATTTGAAGAATATAGTGAGCTGGGTGTGGTGGTGCATGCCTGTAATCCTAACACTGGGAGGCTGAGGCAGAAGTATTATATATTTGAGGGTAGTCTGGGATGTTAAGATGAGACTATGTCTCAAAAAATCTAACCCCCCTCCAACATAAACAAAACAAAACAAAAATCCCAGCAAACACTACATAGTAGTGACTGCGTGGGAGGAGGCTCTGAGGGTTGACTGAAATGCAGTAGCACTGGCCAGGTGCCAGGAGCCCACACCCCTATCTTCTGGTATGCTTTATATCTGAAATGTCCTCTACAGGCTCCTGTGTTAAAGGCTTGGTAGTATTTGAAAGTGGTGGAAACATAAGGAATCAGGGCCTAGTGAAGCTCCTTTGTGTATATGTCCTTGAAGAGGATTAGGGGACATTAGTTTTTTGTTCTTTCTCTCTTCAATTCCCCACCTCTCCGTGGTCAATGTACTCCCAGGACAATGTGCTCCTGCAACAGTCCTAAAGC
Source organism: Rhizomys pruinosus (assembly GCA_009823505.1). Lineage (NCBI taxonomy): Eukaryota > Metazoa > Chordata > Mammalia > Rodentia > Spalacidae > Rhizomys > Rhizomys pruinosus. The sequence goes on from VZQC01008045.1 coordinate 559,042, forward strand.
CATGTGACAAATCCACAGTGGCCTAAACCTTCTAGGACCATGAGTCAAAATAAATCTTTCCCATTTTTCAGCTGATAATCTCAGGCATTTTGTTACAGTGACAGAAAGCTGACTAACAGTGAAAGCAGAATATAGCATGTTAATCTCATGGCTCTTTGACAGATTACATTTTTGAGAACTTCTTTTTAGAGAGATCTCAGAACTGTTTTACACAGTTCACTTTATGCACAGTTCTTTGGGGTCATCTGGGTAAGGGTGGCAGCAGAAATCTCATCGCTGCCCGCCACTTGTCTATCAGTTCTTATTGCTATTATTTTTAATTAAAAATTTTATTTATTATTTTTTATGTGTATGAGTGTACTTTTCTGCATGTAGGTTGGTGTACTTATTGATATTATTATCAGTCACAACTAACCTCTTGTATTTATAGAGAAATAAGCAAGTTCTTGTCATATATGCATAGCAGGGATTTCTATGCTGTGATGACTTGGGTGTGAAAATCACCACTACCACTAAAAACTTATCCTCCTAAGAAGCACGCAGGGGTGAAGTCTGGTGTTGATATAGGCACATCATTTTTTTTAATGGAAATATGATCTCTCCCTACCTCTATGTGAAACTTAGCTATCTGTGCTTAAGGTTGTAGGACCAGGAAGCTCTGGATTGACAGCTTGGCTTCTCCATACAGTAGCTATGTCTCTTATGCATGTTAACTAACTTCTCAAAGCTTTATTTGCATCTGTCCTAAAATGAAGATAGTGATACTTTTATTTTAGGACTGTTGTAAAAGTTAAATGAGAAAATGTATTCAAAGCTCTCTGGATAGGGTGTTATACACAGATAGTGTTGAAGAAATCATATACATATGCATATATGTAAATATGAAGAGCTAGTCCACTTGTCTAACAAGTTCTTGCATATTCATTTGTGGCTTCAACCTTTCCTTTGCAAAGGCAGAGTTGATGATGATGATCTGTTTCCTGGAACTGAGTCAGACCTGTTGGCCCAAGGATCTACTCTTTCTTCACAACCCTTGCAGTGTCCTCCATGATTAACCTCCCATCCACTCCACCCATCTTCTGCCTTTAATTGCCTCCCACCCTCCCTCATAGGACATGACTTTCCCTTTCTCCCACTCCAAATGATTACGCAATAGTCAGACTGCTCTTCATTCTAGGATCCCTTATAAGAACAAACTTGAAGATAAATAGTTATTTCAAGCAAGAAATGAGGCAACTTGTCTCTCACTTCATCCATGAGTCAGGATATTTATCAGTCATGAGTTTTGATATCACATTCCTCACTGATTTGGAATAACTCTGATAAGTTATTCATTCTTGGTTTGGAAATGAATAGGTTGGCTTGTTGTCTTTGATGATGGAAACCAGAGAGTGACGAGTATTGGAAGAGTGTTTGGAGGAAAGATCACTGTCGATAAGTCTAGAGGTCTAGGCTCTTCTCTACTAGGGTTATTGCAGACTGGTGCTCACAGCATGGAGAGTAGAGGAAAGAAAGGAGCACTCCAAAATATCCTGACTCAAATCCACCTTACCTTGCCAATGCTCCCTTTCTGTTTGGTGGCTGTGTAGATTGGAAGAACTGAAAATGACCTGAGAAAAGCTGAAAGAAAATATGGCACAGTAACAGGATTTTTGTTTGGGAGCTGGGGGATTCAGAGCAAGCATCAATTGTATCCCAAGACTCAGCTCACATGACCACCAAAGGACAATGCTTCCTGTTTTATCTCCAAGAAGGACGATCTTTGAAAGTTAGGGACCAAATATTATATTTAATGATTCAGTCCATCTGATGTGCAATAGTTTACCAAAAACCTCTTGAATATTTTCATGTTATTAGCCAACATAATAATTTAATTATTATCTTATTTACAAAATTTTTATTTTGTGAATTTATGGAATTTATATATGTGTGCTGTGCTCTGTGCTGTGCGTGCATGCGTGCGTGCGTGTGCATGCATGCACCTGGTGCCTGCAAAGGCCAGAAAAAGGCATTGGATCCCCTGGAACTGAAGTTAAAGAGAGTTGTGCATGATGATGATCATGTGGGTGCTGGGAACTGAACCTGGGTCCTTTGAAAGAGCAGCTGGTGTTCTTAACTGCTGAGCCATCTCTTTAGTCCCAATGTCACATGTTTAGGTAATGATTTTAATAAAGTAAGTACTGTTATAATTTTGTAAACATGATGAAGAATAATGGTTCCTGAGAAGAGTTTGGAATACTATTCCCAAGACTCTCTTATTTCTTAATCCTTTCTTCCTACGCAAATTTAATACAAATTATACAGTGTAATTACCTTCGTTTTGAAAGCATGAAAAGCCTTATTACCTTTGCAGTTACTATCTAGGAGAGGTTTCTGCATGGGTTTACTTGGAGAAAGCATGTTATATAGCACCATGCATTTCCTTGTTTTGGACCATTCCCAAACAGCACGTCGCAGTGCTCTCATCCCTGAGGTGCGACTTCTTTTCACCATCGCTATGATGGTGCACTTTTCGCCCATGAAAATTAGAGAAAGCATTTCTTACTGTTAAAAAATAAATCTAATTCCTTCAGAATTTATCTTTTTTTTTCAAAGTACTGGCAAATCAAGAGTGACAAAAATTAAAAGGCGATGAGACAGAGGGACAAGGCAAGAGAAAGATGGCTGGAGAGATGCTGTATCCAATGCTCAGGGATGCCTCTCTCTGGGGAGGCAATGTCTGAGGTGAGAACAGAAGGCTCACAATGAGATTCAAAACCATGATGTTCAGTTATATTCAGTCATCCTTATGCATGAATTGACTCTGTCCTGGGAGTCAGGCTTTTCAAAGTTCCTGCTGCTATGGTCTCACTCATATGTGAAATATAACAAATGTCAGTGCATGGAGGGGTAGAGCCAAATGGTGGTTACAAGAATAGTTGTGCTGGAGGGAGGGGAAAGATTGACCAATGTGTATCAAGTTACACTTATACAGCAGGAAGACATTCTGGCAGTAGGATGATTATAGGTAAGAATTATGTATTATTTATTTTATAAAGCTTGAAGAAAGGAGAGTATTTTCACCATAAATAATAACTGTTAAAGACATAGGCATATTCATCATGCTTTAAATATTGCATAATGCATATGTGCATTACACACCACAACACCACATACATCTCTGCAATTTTAATGTTTCAGTTAAAAAACAAATTTAAATGAAACAATGATTTGCTCTTATAGTTAAGTCTTATTAAGAAGAACAAAGAGTACTTCCTTATTAGGGAAGAACATTCCAGAAAAAGTTGAAGACCCCCCAAAATGTCCAGAAATTCGTGAACAGCACATGCTCAGGAGACAAGGTCGTAAGTGCACAGTGTGTGTGGGAGGGCATCACAAGAATTTTCGCCTTATTCTCAAGTCTTAGAAATTCCCTATCTCATTTATTAATATTGTTTAAGGTCTGAAGATACACTTGCATCTCACTTGAACTCTGTCCAATGAGCCTACATATACAGGAGGAAATATTTAGGGGAAGAAAAAATTTTCTTATAACATTGTATCCTTAATATTACACAAATAGTTATTGGCTATGATAGAATTTAGTTACTGAATATTTCTACTCTTTAAAATACTTAAGTTGAGGGCTGGAGAGATGGCCTAGCCGTTAAGAGCACCGACTGCTCTTGCAGAGGACCCGGGTTCCATCCCCAGCACCCACATGAAGGCTGAGAACCGTCTTTGACTCCAGTTCTAGGGGAATCCAACATTCTCTTCTGACCTCCGCGGCATTGCATGACATGGGTACATAGACCTACATGCAGACGGTACATTCATACACATACGAAAATAAATTTAAAAAAATAATAAAATAAAATAGTTGGAGACTTTAAAAAAAATACTTAAGTTGAAGCAGTTCAGCAGACTGAATAATATCCACCACAGTCTGAGCCAGGCCCACTGACCGTTCCAGCAGATGGTTTCTATAGGATGCACTTGCCTCTTGATCTTTTTTTTTTTTTGGTCTTTTTGAGACAGGGTCTCCCTGTAGCTCTGGCTGTCCTGGAACTCAGTATGTAGATCAGGCTGGCCTTGAACTCACAAAGATCCGCCTGCCTCTGCCTCCCAAGTGCTAGGATTAAAGGCGTGCGCCACCACGCCCGGCTTGATCTTTTTAAGACTTTGAAGAAAATGTAAATATTTAACATCTTTGAGAAATATGAACAATTATAGTTCTCTGTGATAGCAGAAATTGCAATGGAGACAGGGAAAACATCTGATTTGCAGAAGACAAGTCTAGAGGAACGTACCTTTCGTTCCCATAATCGAGAGGACACACCCATCTTGGATGTCATGGCTCGGGTTGGGTTTACCCTTTTAATACATTGAATCATTGCTTGATAATCAGAACTCTTCCAATATACACATTGGTCAATCTTTCTTCTCCCTCCAGCCTTACTGCTTATTTAACTTACTAAGAAATTGATTCCCAGGTTCACTCAAGGTCCCAAGGTTCAGTCAAACTTAGTGAGAAACTTTTGTTGCTGTATAGGTACCAAGGAGGTTCCCATTTATTTACATTTACATTTTATTTATTTTTCTTTCTTTTTATTTTTTTATTGATGCTTTGTGTATTTCATACATCATTTTCCAATTCAGTTCAGGCATATATCACTTTCCTTTCCCCCCACCCCACCCCTACGAATCCCAGATCATGCATTCTGCCGTAACTTTTCTGCATCTTTCTCTGTTTTTTTGTTTTGTTTTGTTTTCAGGTTTTTTTAACAATAAGTGATAATTTGTGAATACAAGCATCCTTCATGTAAAACCAATTTGCAAGCAGTGTGCCCAAACCCACACAGCTTATGGGTCCCACCATCCAGCAGGGGGGGCTTGTATGTTCAATCAAGTTGATCAAATGAGTGTCTAGTCTATATTGTTGTAGTTTCACCATTCACCCCAATCGCAGCCCTTACATTCTACCACGCCCCCTCTTCCGCAGATTGTTCCCTAGGCTTAGAAAAGGGGCACAGGTGAAGGGAAGAAATGCCTCAGATTGCTGCAGACATCAGGCCCCTCTGTGGATCCTACTAGTAACAACTATTTTTAATGAATCCTAACGAAGCTTACCTTCTAGGTGCCACAAAGGTTTTAATACAAGAGACTTTCTTAACTCCCCCCCATAGAATAAGGAGAAATATGACGATGATGAGGTCGTTCTCCAGCTGTAGATTGGAGCCAGCTGTTATAGAGGTATTCTCTTGTAAAATCAGTAAACCTGCCTTCTTTAATTGACTAATGGACATAGAAACTGTGAAAAGGATTATTCTCTATTCAGAGCCAAATATAATGCTAAGTCTCCTTAAGCTATGCACTTAAGCAAAATATATTAATACAGGAGCTCTGACATCAGCAATGGATTATTCTACCAAGGAGATGTTGGCCAGGGGATCCAAGCCCCCACAAAAGGTAAAGGCTCCTTGCCTCCAAACTGGGATATCTGCAGGAAGAGAGGCGATAGGCCCTGCTGCTGAAGACCTGATATAAACATGGGAAAGATGTATGGAGACTGCACTTGCAAGTATACAGATGGTCTCTGGAATACCAGAGAGTGTTAACAAAGGCCACTAAACCAATAAAGCAAATATAGGTCTTCTTGAGTCAAGCAAGATTCCTCCGTCAGCACCAGCTACACCTCACCTGCCTGGAAATTCTGTGCAGCAGTGGCAGCCATATGTCTGTATATCCCAAATCTAATTGGCTATTAGCTCTCTCCTTGGAGGAGTAACCCACAGCTGATGCCACAAGCTTACATCCTCTAATGGTTAGGAGATGTTATAAACCACAGGAAGACCCTGTCATACTTAACAGAAGAAAATGTAATTCATGGATTAACATACCATCCAAACATCTGTGTCTATACCAAAGTAACCTACCATAACAATTAGTACTGTTTAAATGCCTATATATCTAATTGCATGTGCTTCATTAGTAGGATCGAAAGGCTATATATTATACCATTTAAATACTTATATATCTAACTGCGTGTGCTTCATTAGTAGGATCGAAAGGTTATGCCTGGACAAGCTGGCAGCACATGAAAGAAAACAGCCAGAATTGACTAGAGACCAAGACAAGAGCTCCAGAGAAAGTAGACTGTTTTGCTTCTTACATTTACATTTTAGAATGTTATTAAAGGCCAGGCATGGTGGTGCATGCCTTTAATCCTAACACTTGGGAGGTAGAGGCAGGTGGATCTCTATGAATTCAAGGCCAGCCTGGTCTACAGAGTGAGTTCCAGGACAGCCAGAGCTACAAGGAGACCCTGTCTCAAAAAGACCAAAATAAATAAATAAATAAATAAATAAATAAATAAATAAATAAATAGAATGTTATTAAGTTTATCACAAGGTGAAAGTGTGGAGATAAGTCTCAAGATTCCTTCTTCCCTACTTCTTCCTCCACATGCATGGCTTCTTCCAATAGCAACAGCCCCCACCAAAAGTGTACCCTGGTTACAAATGTTAAATAACGTAACTGCCCAAAGCCTAGCTTACTTTTGAGTCTACTCACTGTGAAGTATGGCCTTGGATAAATATTTAATGTCATTAATATACCACTATAGTACCAGACAGAATATTATCATTGCCCCAAAATTCTGTGTGCTGAGTATTCTTGCCATCCCCCCTGTAGTCCCTGTAATACCATTTATCTATCTGTCTGTCTGCCTGCCTGTCTGTCTCTATCTTTTATCTATCTATCTATCTATCTATCTATCTATCTATCTATCTATCTATCTATCATCTATCATCTATCTATCTATCTATCTATCTATCTATCTATCTATCTATCTATCTATATCTTCTATTTATCTATCATCTATCTTCTATTTAATCATCTGTATTTATTTAATATTGTTTCTGCATTTTAGAATGACGTCAAGCTGGAATCCTGCAGGATGTAGCCTTTCAGATTGGTTCATTTCACTTGGAAATGTGCATTCAAAGTTTCATCATGTGAATTTTGTTTTGCTTTGTATGGTTGGTTTTTGTAGCCTTAGAGATTGAACCCATGCTTCACCCATGCTAGACAAGGGCTCTACCACTGAGCTACATTCTCGGCTCCCTTTGTTTTGTCTCAGAGTTTGATAGCTCATTTCTTTTTCTTTTTTAAAACATTTATTATGTGTGTGAGTGAGTATGTATGTGTTTCTGTGCGTATGGATGTCTGAGTGTGGATACCACAGTACTTCCTGTGGAGGTCAAAGGACAACACTGTGGAGTCAGTTCTTTCTTTCCACCTTACATGGGTTCTGAGAATCAAACTCGGGTCTCCAGGTCTGCACAGTAAGCACCTTTACCTGCTGAGCTGTCTCGCAGGCCCATTGATGGTTCATTTATTTATTTATTTTCTTTCCTTTTATTTATTTTCTAATACAGTCTCACTACAGAGTACCAGCTGGCCTAGAACTTGCTATGTAGACCAGGCTGGCCTGCAATTCATGGCGATCTATTATCCATTCACTAATAAAAGACATCTTGGCTGCATCCAAGCTTTGGCGATTATATATGAATATGGTACATTCACACAGAGGTTTCCATATGAACATGTTTTAATGTCTTTTCGGTATGGGGCTGGAGAGGTGGCTCAGCTGTAAGAGCACTTGCTGTTCCCAGGTCAGTTCCCAGCACCCACATAGCAGCTAACAACCATCTATAATGGCAGTTCCAGTGGATCCAACAGCATCTTCTAGCCTTCATGGGTAAGTGTTCCATGCATGTGGAATACTTACCGTACATGCAGGCAAAACACTCACATGCATAAAATAAAAATCAATAAGTCAACTCCTTTCGGGGTCATTGTTGGATCATAGGCAAAGTGGTCAAGCTGTCTCCTGTAAGGGTGGGTCCACCGTGCGTCTCCGCAGCACACAGGAGCTCTTGGGCTCCATATCCTTGCCAGGATTTGGTGTTGTTGGTGTTCTAGATTTTGGCTATTCTCACTGTAGTTTCAGTTTTTCATTTCCTTGGTGACAAGCATACAGAACATCTATTGAAGTTAACATTTCAAACGCCTTGATGGTTGGGGGGTGGTGGTGGAGTTGGGCTCAGAGAGTTCAAGTTGGTAAAATTTTTGGCACACAAACATGAGGACATGAATTTTGTGGCATGACACCCACTTAAAACTCCAGGCACTGTGGTATGTGCCGATAATCCCAGTGCAGGGAAGGGAGGTAAGGGGACAGAGAGGATAACTGGCCTTTCCTGTCAGCTAGGCTAGGCTAGCTGACTCAGCAAGCCCCAAGAACAGTAAGAGACACAAAATGTGTGTAGGGGTGTGGGAGAGCTGGCTCAGTGTTTAAGTGCACTGGCTGCTCTTACAGAGGACCAGGATTCAGTCTCCAGCACCCACACATCAGCTAACAAGCATCTGTAACTCCAGTTCCAAGGACCCAACACTATCTACTGGCCTCCACAAGTACACTTATATATATGCAGGCAATACATTCATACCAATAAAATTTAAAAATTTTAAAAATGTGTGTAGAGGGATTTAAGGAAGATAGAAGCCATCAACCTCTGGCCTCCAAGCCCACTCCCATGAACACACATGCACACACACACACACACACACACTCCACACACTCTCCTGTGCTATAATGCTTGGGAATAGAAAGGACATTACTCTCCTTGTACAGAATTAGAGACCTGAATTCAGGTTAGTTAGTACAGAAAACAAAACAAAAGGAAAGAAAAAAAATCAACCAAGGAGCACAATGTTGACGGTGTTACCATGTTAAGAAGAGTGGACTCACAAGATTAAGGAGAATTGTTTTAGTTGAAGGCGGAAAAAAAAAGCTAGATTCAGATGTAGCATTCAGTGTTGATTATTTGAATCAAGAAATGGATGGGGGTTAGTAAAAAGGGACGTTCCCTTAGTAGGCTGATGTTTTTGGCAACGAGACAGCAGCCAATGTTGCAAGAAAGGAAGCAGTGTCAAGATGAAAATCTTTTACAGGTTGGCATTTGCCCAATACTGAAATGTTGACAGGGAAGTGCAGGCACACCCAAAAACATCCTGATTAAATTGCAGGTGTTGTGCAAAACCAAGTGGGAAGAGAAAATTTTCTTACCCAGTAAGCAGATTCTGGAGGTGCCCCGCTGAGTGCACAGCGTGTGATGTTCCAAAACCTCAGGATGCAAGAGAATCATCATATATTTTTATTGTTAGTCTTTCTCAGAGAATCATGTTCTATTTGATCTGGAAAAGACATTTCAGAACATCTCTTCCAGTGGATTTTTTTTCTTTGCAAAAATAATTCCCTTCAAATAAAATCTTAAATGTCATTACTACTATATAAAAGCAGGAGGTATCTTATTAGTAAAAAAATAACTTCGTGAGTTCAAATTGAACACACTAACCCCTCCTACAGCTAATAAATGAAACCAAGAGTGCATTTTTGATGAACGAGGAAGCTCGAAATGAGAGCCACTGTGTATATGATTTTAATAGAATCCTCAGCATGTAATTTATTTCAGCATTTTTTAATGTTTACACATTATGAAAAATACATCCTAATGAGTACAGGAAAGTAGTTGCAGATGAGAGGTCTTTAGTAAATTACCTTGTAATCTTGTGGATACTTTTGTTGCAGGAAAATCTTCCTTCTGAGACCAATTAAAAAAATGAGTCAAGTTGGAAATGCAAGTTAACTCATCTAGCACCAGCTATCATAGACCTCTTTGGGGTGCTTTAAACATTACGCTATTTTAAATATTTTTTTTTTTAAACCTTAAAATGCCAACTTAGGCTAGCATCTGTTTAAGCCTTGGCACAAAAGCTCTTCCACAAAACCTAGCGCTCTTGAGAACCTGAGAACACCGTCGGGCACTGGAGGTGATAGGATCTTTCTTTTTCTTTTTGTCTTTTTGAGACAGGGTCTCCCTGTAGCCCCAGCTGTCCTGGAACTCACTGCGTAGACCAGGCTGGCCTTGAACTCACAGAGATCAGCCTGCCTCTCCCTCCCAAGTGCTGGGATTAAAAGCGTGCGCCACCACGCCCGGCATGGATCTTTATTTCATAAGAACCGGGGAGCATAGAGTCCAACAAAATAAACAAGCTTAATGCTGTTAAATAAAATAGTTTATGTTCTTCTTAGGCCATGCTACAATCAGGACTTCAATCTGGGCCTCTTGACTATTTTTCTGCTTGATTTTCATGCAGAACTGAATTAACATAATATGTAATGTTCACTAATCGTTAGTTTTATGCATTTAACATCTAATTCAGAACATGTCTTGTGGCCCAGTGATCTATTTCAATATGTTTTTCAGCATCTAGATTTGAAGTCTTTTGCCTAAAGGAATCAAGTCATTTATTTTTCGGTAGTCACTAGCATAAGTAGCATAATATGCCTACAGTAGGGGATTAGTCACATATTGATTCTGCATTTAGGCTGTATGTGAGCTTATCTGCAGGCAGACCTCTATTATTAGCAATGAACTTGATGTGAAACTCTCTGCTGATATTCAAACAACTGTTTTCAGTGCATGGGCTAATTAACCTATATTTTTTTGTTTAAAATCTCATAAAGCAATTTTATTTGCTGTTAATCAAAGGGGTATATGTTGAGTATCTATTGTTCCTAGATCTGGAAAAAAAAAATATATATGTATATATATATATTGTTTCTAGATCTGGATTGAGTCCATGGATGCAATGGTTGGTCTTCTGTGCAGCTGTCATATTTAAATTAAAAACATCATATGACAAAGATAGTTATTGGTGAGTTTGTCATTAATTTAGACTTCTGATGGTTAGTTTTAATTCCTTCTAATTTGACAATTTCATGTTGATTTTTGCTGAATTTACTAATTCTGTTCTGACCAGTAAACTTTACTACCAAATTTTTATTGAAAGATAGATACGAAGCAATTAGAATTTATGTGTTTTTTTTTTTTTTTTTTTTTTTTTTGGATTTTGAGACAGGGTTTCCCTTTAGTCCCAGTTGTCCTGGAGCTCGTTCTGTAGACCAGGCTGGCTTTGAACTAAGAGATCTGCCTGCCTCTGCCTCCCAAGTGCTAAGATTAAAGGTGTGCACCACCACACCCGACAGAATTTATGTTTTGTTTAAAGGATGAGTTAATAAATCATCTTTATGTTTTTATAATATTAAGATAGTATTCATGGACTCAATGGTCTGCTCATTTTAACTTTTAAACTGCTTTTTCCTTGCATTTCTCCAAGTTTCTAACTCATACTCATTTTCTTTCATTTACTCCGTCTTTTTTTTTTTTTAGTTTTTAAAAATGTATTTTAATTTTCGGTGTATGAATGTTTTATGTGCATGTATGTAAGTGTACCTTGTGTGTGCAATGCCTGCGGGGGTCAGAAGAGGGCACTGGAGTTCCGGGAACTGGAGTTGTGGGCAGTTGTTAAACCCAGGTCCTCTGCAAGAGCAGCCAGTGCTCTTAACCACTAAGCCATCTCTCCAACTCCACTGTCGTAAGGTCTTAAATATTTCCAATGACAAAGTGTTAACTTTAATCCATCCTTGTGTTGCCTGGGCACTTCTTTGTTCCATGTGGACTGATTGTTCTTTTGTGTACTTAGCAGTTTTTATTTAGTGACTGATAGTTTTGTTTTTATGACATGTGTCCTCCATTTCTTGGCTTGAATTTTTTTTGTTGTCGGTGGGTTCCTTCCTCATTTTCCTGAATACATCCTTAAGTATGTTCCCAGTCAAAAGAATGTGGGAGAAGCAAACATTATGAAACTTTTTATATCTGAAATGTGTTGATTTTACATATTTGACTACTAATTTGGCTGCTAATTTGGCTGGGTATAGAATTATATGTTAAAATATTTTTTTCCCAGTATTAAAACAATTTATTTTTATTGCGACTGCTGTTTTAATATTTTGTTGCTGTCTTTTTAAATCTCTTTATATGTATGATTGCATTGTGTTCAATATTTAAAATAAAAATAAAACCCTTTTATAAAATACTAGTGGGGGCAGGAATCCAAGCAGATCTAGGATTTGGAAAGAAGAAACCCAGACCTGGGCAAGTGAAATCTGACACCCATCTTATTTTCATTTGCTTTGCTCTGTAGAAACTTAGAATTCTTTCTTTGTATTGTTTACTCTGTAATTTCAGTGCTATGTTTAAGTTGGAGTGTTTTTATTCTGAGTATAATGTATGTGTATGGTAGAAACTGTACTGATTTTTAGTATATGAAAATCTCCTTTTATATGTGTTCTTAAAAATCTACTGTTTGATCATTTATCTTTTCTATATTAATGGAAGCTGCAATTTGAATATCATCTTGAATTAACTTTTGTTCTATTAAAAATGAAACTAGGAGGGCTGGAGAGATGGCCTACTGGTTAAGAGCGCCGATTGCTCTTGCAGAGGACCTGGGTTCGATCCCCAGCACCCACATGGCGGCTGAGAGCGGTCCGAAATTCCAATTCCAGGAGAACTCCAGCTCCAGGGGAATCCGACACCCTCTTCTGACCTCCGAGGCATTGCACGACACAGGTGCACAAACTTGCATGCAGACAGTAATTCATACACATACAGAAATAAATAAAATTAATAAAAAAACAAAAAAAAAAAACAAAAGAAAAAAAAAAAGAACCTAGGTAAGTGGGTACATGTTACTTGCTATTTTTTTTTTTTTGTTTTTTTTTTTTTTTTTTGAGACAAGGACTCAGCTATAGCCCCAACTGGCCTGGAGCTCAATATGTAGACCAGGCTGGCCTCAATCTCACAGAGATCCACCTACCTCTGCATCCGAATGATGGGATTAAAGGTGTGTATCATCATGTTTGGCTTACTTTCTAATTTTATCTTATAATACTTTTTTCTTTTGAGTTTGTTTTCCTCATTGTGTATAATTATGCATGCAAATAGGGTAAAAGTCAACAGATAAGAGACTTTAAAAAAACTAGTCACCTTCCAGCCCCCTTTGTCCTCGCTTTTCATTTATTTTAAATTCTTCCACTCATCCCTCCTAATATTCACATTTGTATGTCTAAATACAATGGATACCATGACTTATATTTTTAAGTTTTAGATATTATCTGTTAGTTTCTTGCCTTGAAGTCATGGATTTACTTTTGTAAACCATGTATTTCTCCCTCCTTCCCATGGAAATTCTTTTCCCTTTTCCAATCACCAACTTTCAATTCAATCCATATTCAGTGTTTAAATTTTAAGGACTATGCAGTCCTTATTCACAGATAAACTGTTTTCCGATTTAGCTTTATTTTTATATAAATTTTGTATTTTTTATTCATTATTGCCAAGTTTTTGTTCTTTACTTATTATCTGACTATAAGTCATAGTTCAGCCCCAGAGTTTGTGCCAAATTATAAACCTTCCAGTGCATTCAGGTCCATCACATAATCTCCTAGATTCTGCTAAGAGCATTGCTGTGTTTCCTCCCGGCAAGGATTTGCCTCCATTATGGAAATCCCTTCAAGTCCCGGCGCTGGTGGAGACTGGCCCTCCTGCTGTATTCTTGCCATCAGCTCCGGAGGAAGGGAGCGTGGGTGACACTTCTTTTGATGTCTTTTGTGTATGAGATATATTTGCTTTATTTACATTCCTTTAAAATATAGTGTTGTGTGCTCAGCGGTTTAAGAGCACACATTACTTTTGCAGAGGACATGAGATTAGTTTCCAACACCTACATCTGGCAGCCCACATACCCCGTACCCCACCCCATAAACACGTAATTGAAAATAAAATGAACTTCCCCTCCAAAAGATCAGGAACAGCTTGATTTTTCCTTGTTTTTAAATTTTTAAATTTTTAATACATTTTTTATACAGCTTTTGTACCTGATGTATAGCCACATGTATCTGGTGGTGAACCAAGAGCAGGGGGCAGTGGCCAGTATTGTGTGAGGACCTGGGGGTCAAAGCATTCAAAAGAAGGAGTGGATTCTTTTGCTAGCCTGTGGTGTTACAGGGACAATGTCCCCCTGTTATGAGGTAACTCCTTTTAATCTCTTTTTGTAATGTATGCGTATCTATTTTAAGAAGCTTCTATCTATAACGAGAGGTTTCCATACGGATTTTCTACAGTCCTTTAGTGTTAGTTATCCTTTCCTGTTCTTCCTCCTCTGCCCTACCCTCTCGTTCCCTGCCCTATGTAACTTCCTACTCTACTAGTTCCCATTCCTTCTTTATGCCACTGTATTCTTTGTCCCTTCCCGTGAAGCTCCCCTAACCCCTTGGGCATTTATTTGTTTCCTGATCTCTCTGTATTTTCCAATTGAAATATATATATACATATATATATATATATATATATATATATATATATATATATGTATATGAATTAATGTAGCACCCAGCTATGAGAGAAGACATGCGACATTTGTCTTTCTGTGTCTGGGTTACCTTACTCAGAATGACCGCTTCCAGTTCTATCCATTTACCTGTGAATTTTATTTTTTGACAGCTGAATAATATTCCATTGCCATACCTTCATTAGCCATTCATCAGTTGATGGAATCTAGGTTGTTTCTTTTCCCCTGGCTATTGTGAAAGGGGCAGCAAATGTACCATACCTTCATTAGCCATTCATCAGTTGATGGAATCTAGGTTGTTTCTTTTCCCCTGGCTATTGTGAAAGGGGCAGCAATGAATATGGATGAACGGTATCTCAATAGGATATATAGTTTTTTGGGTATACACCCAAGTCGTATGGCTGGGTCATAACGTACATTGGTTTCTAGTTTCTTTGAGGAATCTCCACACTGACTTGCACAGAGGCTGCGGCAGCATGCGCTCCCAACAGTGGTGGGAAAGAGCTCCCCGTTTCGTTTCCACATCCTCACCAGCATTGGTCCTCGTTTGTTTTCTGGATCTTCCAGCGTTTTGAATGCTGTAAGATGAAATCTCAAGGTAGTTTTAATTTGCATTTCCCTGTAAATAGATACAGTATGAAACTGACTCTCAATTACTTATCATTATGCCTATAGATTACTGTATCTCTCAACTAGCACCAGAGAAGCTTCCTTATGCAGCAGATGGTGATTAACACAGAATCCACAGCTGGCCAACATGCAGAGAATACGATTCTGCAGAGTTTTTAATCCCTGGATTGAACACCTATATCAAACTTCTGCCTTTAAAGGCTCAGGAATCACTGTGGGGAGAGGGATCAGGACTGTAAGAGCCAGATGACCACAAGGAAGCAGAGTTTCCAGATAGCTGGAACTTGACTGGACTAAGGAACAAATAGGAGGAAAAGGGTCTTCTGATCGGTCCGCCTCAACCCGGATGGCCCACCCCAAATGTGGGTGTTGCCTTCTGCCGGCAGGCAGTATAAAAGGCCACGGCAGAAGCAGCTGGTCCCTTTTTTCTCCTGCGGTTTGCCTCTCTCATCTGGTGAGTTTGTCTTGCTGCTGTGATCAACCTTTCGGATTCCAGCGTGTACTGAGACCGGCAGATCTCCTGGAATCCATTCGGGCCTTCAGCACTAGATTGGGACTACTGAGACATCCAGCCTTGCGAACTGAGCAGTTCCCTGGATTCTCTCGTCCTTTCCAGTGTGGTGCAGCTACTGTTGGACTCCTTGAACTCTGTCACGTGAGCAAATCAATAAATTGTATATAGCTATATATATTCGTCCTGTTACTTCTGTTTCTTTAGAGAACCCTGACTAATACACCAACCTTATGTGAGGAGTTGTTGAAACTTACGGCTTCTGGGAACAGGAGAGTCAGTCCCTTTTAAGGGTGTAACTCTTGTTAGGATAACCAGGTTCCAGTGGAAGAAGCCACACTGAAGGACATTTGGAGACACAAATTTGGCTCAATTGATCTTAATGTATATTTAATAGAGTACATTAAATTGGACTGGGGTAGTAAGAGAGGTGCATATAGGGGAGGTGATCAAAATATGATTAAATATATGAAATTAACAAACATTCAATGAAAAAGCTAAAAATAATGTCTTTGTGTATATATGTGAATGTGTGTGTGTTTCAAAACATGGTTTTCTCCTTCTACTTTGAGACTAGCATTAGTGTACAACATTCAGAATGAAAATATTCTAACTTAAAACATATCACTATGAAATTTCAGAGCATAAGATACAAGGAAAGAATTCTGTTTCTATAGAGAAAAAAATAAATGAAGACAGGACTGGTATCATATTTCTCATGAATGGTTCTGATTTCTTTTCTTTTGTTTGGCTTAGATCTGCTTGGCCTTCTGCCCCCAGTAATATATTAAAAATCCATACTTTAGGCTAGTTGGTCTATGAGCTTCTAGGTGATTCTCCACCTCCTATGTTGGTGCAGGAATTCCGAGATTACAAATGCACACCACTTGTGGCTTTTTACATGGGTTCTGGAGATGGAACCCAGATTATCAGGCTTGCAAGGCCATTGAGCCATCTCTCTACCCTATTCTTATTCTTGATGGATAACTTGGGTATGGACTTCAATATTAAATCAGCATTTCTTGGAATTAAAAAATATTATTTTAATTTTATATGTATGAGTGTTGGCCTCCACGAATGTAGTGCACCACACTCATACAATACCTGAAAAGGCCGGACAAGTGTGTTGGATTCCCTGGAACTGGACTTACAGATAGTTGTTGGTTATTACCATGTGGGAGCTGAGAAGCAAAATCAGGTCTTCTGGAAGAGCAGCCAGTGTTCTTAACTGCTGAGTCATCTCTCCAGGCCCTTTCTTTTCTTTTCTTTTCTTTTTTTTTTTTTTTTTTTTTGTCTTTTCGAGACAGGGTCTCCCTGTAGTCCTGGAACTCACTCTGTAAACCAGGCTGGCCTTGAACTCACAAAGATCTGCCTGTCTCTGCCTCCCGAATGCTAGGATTAAAGGCGTACGTCACCACACCCGGCTTCCAGGCCCTTATTTAGGAATTTTTAAAGTATATTTCAATCACCAAGCTTGTCATTAGAAAACAAGTGTAATTGTGTGTCTGTATGTGTGTGTGTGACTCATGATTTCATGTATATGATCTAGTTTTCTTTGTGATTTGGGAAGATTAAGATCTTTTCTATCTTTGCATTTCAAAAGTTCATGATTTTGGGCTTGGTGTGGATTTTTTTCTTTTTAATCTTAAGCATTTGTGTTGCTTCTTTGAAAATATCAGGCAGTGTGTTTTGATCATAGTCAGACCCCTTCCCCAGCCCCATGTTACTACCTTCTCCACCTAATTTCATGTCCTCTTATTACTTTTCTGTTTTTCTTTTAAAGGGCTATTAAGTGTAATGTGTGTTCCCCAAATGCTCTTGGGTATAGATTTTTATTCATCTGTTGTGTTGAACAACTGTTGAGAACTGCAAGCTCAGTTCTTAAAACTTTTCAAAGATTCTTTTCTTGACACATTTTGCCAAGTGTTTTCTCCATTCTTATCTGATATTCTGTTGGTCAAATTTGGATGATCTAGTCTGTTTCCCTTGTTTTCTAACTTTGATTTTCTAGGTTCACTCTTAAGATTGCATTCTCTTCAGCCTTCTAGCCCTTCTAACATAGTATAAATTTCTGATATCTTGGTTTTAATGCCAAGATCTCTATCTCGTGTTCCTTAAAATTTTATTTATTATTTATTTATTTTGTTTGTGTGCAAATGAGTGTAATATCTGCATGTATGTAAGTGCATCTGTGTTGTGCAATACCCATGGAGATCAGAAGAGGGCATCAGATTTCCCCTGGAACTAGAGTGATGGTTATTCATCATATGGGTGCTTGGGAATCAACCTAGTTTTCTGAAAAGGGAGCCAGTGCTCTTAACCATTGAGTCATCTCTCCAGCCCCTTATGTTCTTTTTAAAAAATATCTTATTTATTATTTTTATTTTATGTGTATGAGTATATTGTCTCTATGTGTGCAATGTCCACAGAAGTCAGAAGAAGCCATCAGATCCCTGGTGGGTATCTGCCATGTGGGTGCTGGGAACTGAACCCAGGTCCTCAGCAAGAGCAGTAGAGTTCTTACCACAGGAAGCAATCTCTCCAGCCCCAACCTCTTGTGTTCTTAATGATGTATTAAAAATAGTGTTAGCTAGGCGTGATGGCACATGCCTTTAATCCTAGCACTCAAGAGGCAGAGGCAGGTGGATCTTTGTGAGTTCAAGGCTAGCTTGGGCTACAGGGAGACCCTGTCTCAAAAAGACCAAAAAAAAAAAAAAAAAAAAAAAACTAGTGTTACTTTAGAAGCTACTTAAAACATACACATCTACATTATAAAAAGAGATTAAAAGGAGTTATCTTATAAAAGGTGGGCATAGGTGGAATTACAGGCCTGTGTTACCATGCCCGGCATAGATTTTCTTATAGGATAAACATCCTGAGATTTTCTTTTGTGCATAGTGTATGAGTGTGCATGCACTTGTGTGTGTGTGTGTGTGTGTGTGTGTGTGTGTAGAGGTCAGAGATTAATGTCGGGTGTCTTCCTCAATTGCTCGCCACATTATAATTTGAGCCAGTGTCTCTTGCTAACCTGGAGCTCAGTGATTGGTTAGACTGGATAGCAGCAAGTTCCAGAGATCCTCCTGTCTCAAATTTAGCAGTGTACCTAGCTTGTATGTGGGTGCTGGGGACTTGAATTCAACTCCCATGGACAGTAGGCACTTTACCCACTAAGTCATCTCCCCAGTCTTCATCCTTTCATATACTATTCAGTATGTCAGTTGTCATTTAAGTGCTTTATTTTTAGTATGCCCTAACTTCATTGTTCATAATTTAAGATAATTTCACTTTAATCTTTTCAAAAAGTTGATATTTGGGGGTGGTGAAAAGCAATAGGTCAGTCAAATTGTAACTGCTTTTAGCTTCTGACCCAGAGTTTGTTTCAGGCTTGTGCCTGTTGCAGCTTAAGCCTCCTCTTTCAGAGGCAAAATGTCTTTGATTTAGAAAAAAAGATGAGTTTTCTTTTAATGTCAGTAGCCTTCCTTCTGGTCTTGTTCTGGTGCAGGTGAGCATCTAACTGCCCCCCCCTTAGTAAGTTCATTTCTTGGCTTTGCAGATCCCAAAATTCCAGTGCTGTCATTTCATTTTCTGTCCTTATATTCCTTGTAGATTTGTGTCTTTTTTCATATTTCTAGATTCATCCTAGTGGAGTGTGGGAAGGAAACAAACATATGTTCAAATTCCCATGCTTAACAGAATTCATTTACTTCAGAATTGGCTTAATATGACATTGACATTTGGAAAGATTTCAAAACCATAAAAATCACATAAAAATTCTATTACTTTAATACAACTATTTAGGAAATTATTTCTCAAATGTTTAAGTATTTTTCCATAGTTCTACTTATATTACAGGTATTCATTTTTATTTTGCAATTTAGTATTTAATCATAAATGTTTTATATTTTCCTTAAAAGTATTAACAATTTGGCTGAGGGTCTTAAGGGATTCCTTGCCCTCAGAGGTCATCTAAGTCCCAGGGGACTATACATGGGGGCATCTCTTGAAATGTCCTGTAAATGTGGGTCACCAGTCTTCCTGTGCAAGGATGTCTTAGAGATCCACTAAGGGGACTTCAGCCAGTGTCCAGTCTATAAAGAGGAAAGTCTGCTCATGCTTCAAAAGGGAAACCTTGTCTAGCAAGACCTGACTTTGTCCTTGAGTGGATGGAACTGGTAAATGAAAAGCCAAAAGGAGCCAGGGCCTCCTTCCTCTCCCTCAAAACTTAAATGACCCCTGAGGACCAGATCCTCAACTGACCTTGGGAAAACAAAAACCTTGGTTAATCTGGGTTAACTGTGTGGACTTAAATATCCAAAAGGAAAGTATAATCATAAATAAATAATTAGTAAGTCCTGAGAAATTGTACTTCAAGCATAAAACTTGAGATCTTAGTAAAAAAAAAAAAAAAGAGCACAGTTGTTTTGCCTGTCTTACTGGCAAGTGCAGCTACCCTGTGGCTGCCACTGCTTTTGCCACCCTTCGAAGACATGGGACATAGCTTTTCAACCTTCCAATATGGACTGAAGACTCATGTCTCTCCAAGAATTCTCCAAACCTTCAGTGCCAGATGGGGACTGCTGAGACATCCAGCTATGGACTGAGAAACTACTGGGGTTTCAGCCTCTTCAGAGTATAGACTGCCATTGTTGGACTACCCAGGCTGTATCATGGAGGCCAGTACAGGAAGATCAAGACAGGACACGGTGCTTACTGGACCTCATTTGGTGACCATGGGAAGGAAAGGTCCCAGTGAGGAGCACAAGGGCAGGACTGATGGTGGTTTGGGCTTGCCAAGGAGGAGACTTCAAACATGAAATCTTTCACCTTAATAAAGAAAAAAAATCATAAGCCGAAGAGGTTAAAACCTATGATATATGTGGCATGCATATGTGCATATTTTGGAGTGATGCAATTGGAGGGAACAACACAACAACAACAACAAGACTGGATCAAAGAACTGACTGAAACTGACTGACAAAGAACTGCTTGAAATAGTAAACTTCTGTATCAAAAAATTTAAAAGAGACTGAGAGAAAGATGAAAAACATGTTTGGCAGAATGCATGAACTCTGGTGGGGTGGGGGGGGCAAGGAAGGGGGAGTGGGTCTAGATTTGATTGGGAATTTTGTATGAAATGCACAAAGCTTCAATAAAAATTGGCTTTGAAAAAGAAGTATTTGTGGCTATGTTTTGGTGTCATGTGACTTATCCTATTATTTATAATATTAAAATTAATGCATTTTTACTTTTGGCCCTTTCTTGACTTATTTCTAAAAAAAAAATTCCTTACAGGACAATGATTAGATCCAAGGGGAGGAACATTATTATAGGTTCTGTTACATGTTATATACTGATTTTATAAAAATTTATATGCCAAATTTTAATATCTGCCATCAATGAGGCACAACACCAATACTACCAAAACTGTTGACCCTTCGGAGCCCTTTCCTAAAACACAGATTTTGATGGACAAGAGTTCAACTCTCTCTTTTTCTTTCTTTCTTTCTTTCTTTCTTTCTTTCTTTCTTTCTTTCTTTCTTTCTTTCTTTCTTTCTTCCTTCCTTCCTTCCTTCCTTCCTTCCTTCCTTCCTTTTTTCTTTCTTCCTTCTCTTCTTCCTCCTCCTCTTCCTCCTTCTTCCTCTTCCTGTGGACAAAGGCTAGCTTTGATTATGATCCTCCTGCATGAGGCTTCCATGAGTTTGTCTCCTCCTCCTCCTCCTCCTCCTCCTCCTCCTCCTCCTCCTCCTCCTCCTCCTCTTCCTCTCCCTCCTCTTCCTCCTTCCTCTTCCTGTGGACAAAGTCTTGCCATGTAGCTCAGGCTAGCTTTGATTATGATCCTCCTGCATTAGGCTTCCATGAGTTTCTGTTGTAGGCATGTACCACAATGTTTGATGCAAAGTGTTTTTCTTGAACTTTTCTTTTCTTTTTTTTTTTGGTCTTTTTGAGACAGGGTCTCCTTGTAGCCACACCTGTCCTGAAACTCAGTGTGTAGACCAGGCTAGGCTTGAACTCACAGAGATCCGCCTGCCTCTGCCTCCCAAGTGCTGGGATTACAGGAGTGCACCACTACGCCCGGCACTTGAACTTTAAAAAAAAAATTTTTTTTAATTAATTTTATTTATTTCCGTATGCGTATGAATGTACTGTCTGCATGCAAGTTTGTGCACCCGTGTCGTGCAATGCCGCGGAGGTCAGAAGAGGGTTTCGGATTCCCCTGGAACTGGAGTTCTCCTGGATTGGAGCTTCAGACGGTTTTCGGCCGCCATGTAGGTGCTGGGGATCGAACCCGGGTCCTCTGCAAGAGCGGCTGGCGCTCTTAACCGCCAGACCATCTCTCCCGCCCGGCACTTGAACTTTTTAAAGTACATATAGCTCTGAACTTCTGATTAAGGTTATGGACTTCCTTCCCATTAAAGTGAATTTCCTCAGCTACACAGAGTCTCTGACTCTGGTCTCTCTCTCTCTTCTCTCTCGCTCTCTCTCTCTACACTCTCTCTCTACACACACACACACACACACACACACACACACACACACACACACACACATTTCTATATGATTTCGGGCACTTATGGCCCCTTCTGAAGACCAGTCTGTAGACTGTAGTGTATGATTCCATTCTTCAGAGAAATCACCTTTAGAACTGTGAACACCAATTTCTCTACTATTGAGAAGCTCTAATAAAGAGGGCTCCATAGTGTGGGATGCATGCTCATCTCTAGGATTATAGGCCAAGTCTAGGGCCACAGAGAAGATACGGAGCCAGTTCTTTGAATGTTGGTCTAATTTCTGCCCCTCAACTTTGCTTCTTTGCTTTGAATTTATTATCTAGAAACATAAACATTGTAGAGGTTGGGCACAGGCATTTTAAGTTAAAGAAAATGGGCAAAACAAGAAGGCTCAAAGGGGATTGGGTGTGAGAAACTCAGAGAAAAATAATAGAGAGAAAAGCTTGTGGAACTAAGTGTGGCCTACTCGGAAACATTGCAGATTTCTTTTTTGTGATACAATGCATATTGAGGAACTGAAATTAGAACTCTTGGTAACCATAGGAACCACACTGTTATGGCTCAATCGTACAAAAAAGAGTTCTGGGGTTTCTTTGACATGGAAATGATTGTTTAGATAACGATTCAACTCCGGTGTGAGGACTTATGCTGAAGGGGCAGGCTAAAATATGAGAACTTTTCAAACCAAGAATTCTGAATACTTCTTTTTGAATTAAATATGATAATACTTTATAGAAAAAAATTGTCAGTTGAAGTTTTACAACATGATTTCTTTAAAATTTTATAGCTATAATATTCCCACATGTCCATAACTTTCCATTTCCCTCCGTTAGCATCTGCTATATTTAGCATCTTTTCAGTAGCTTGCTCCTGGAAAAATGTCATAGGAGGTTTCTATTATTCTAGTCTCTAGATCCCAGAGTTAATTTTAGAAAGGGAATTTAGAAGTTAGATGCAGAATAATCTTAAAAGAGAAAAACCTATCTACATATAAGGAAGCACCATGGCCTATGCTATCATTGCTGTGAAGTTTCATAATAGTGCAACAAAATAATTAGCATTCATTTAGAACAAACATGACAGTTACTTAGATTTATGCTTCTTGCTTATAAATAAAAGCAATAGCACCAACTTAAAAATAATTCTTTATATTTATATAAGATTAAACTAGGCTCAAAGAGCTTGAGTAATTTCCTCAAGGTAATAAAATCAGCAAATGCCCACATGGTTCATAGACCTCCTCGCCCCTCCATCTCTGTTTTCTATATTCATTTTGTGCTCTTTTATCCTCTGTGTGGGCTAAGATCAATCTGCAACTGTTTCAGTTTACTAAGACTATGTTTGTGTCTCTCTGCATAAGTCTTGCTGCTGGTCCTGATGATTTTGGTACATCATGAATCATTATAATGCCTAGAGTCTCCACAGTTTAGTTCAAATGTACATCCAGGCTTTGAGTGTCTTCTTTATATCTGACTGGCTGGACTATCCCTCTTATCTTGACTGTTCCACACCAATTTTGCATTTCATACACTTCTTGATAATTATTGTTTCTTGCAGTGCTGAGGATGCTCACACATGCTAGGCAAATGCTTTGCCTCTGAGCTACCTCACCAGCCCAACCTTGCATTAGTCACTTGGTGTTCTTTTTTTTTTTTTTTTTTTTTGTCTTTTTTGACTTTTTGAGACAGGGTCTCCCTGTAGCCCCCAGCTGTCCTGGAACTCACTCTGTAGATCAGGCTGGCCTTGAACTCACAAAGATCCGCCTGCCTCTGCCTCCCAAGTGCTAGGATTAAAGGTGTGCGCCACCACGCCTGGCACTTGGTGTTCTTAAGTACCATAAATGTCTACACAAAGCCACCACCTTACTCATTATTGAATGACCAGACTGTGTTTTCTTTGTGTCTTCAAGTGACCAAATGGAATAGGAGATGAATTACTTCTAGAATGCAGGGCAAGAATGAAAAACTATATTGTGCGATCCTTTCTATATTTTGAGGATGTCTGTAGAATTGGTAAAGGGTTGTCTGGGTGGAATGCTTTTGAAAAACACCTGAAGAAATTTCTCTTAATATTCAAAAGGACATTGGCTTAGTCCTTCATGAATCTTCATTAAGATGAATATTTTATAATAAAAGGGACTTATTTTCCAGTAGCAGTAAGATCTCAGAAAAGTAGAACTCTGCCAATGCTCATGACATACGTGGTGACCATAAGCAATATAACCTCCAAGTGTTCTCAGGAAGAACTCTAGCTGTGTTCACTGTCAGGCATACTGTTTCTGTCTTTATGTCTAGAACATCATTTTGTAGACCTATCCTATCATGTGTAAACTCTGTATTTAAAATTTATTACAGATAAGGCAGTCATATATAACATGGATGTGTGTTGCCTGGATCAATTACCAAACATCTTATTGAGTATCTTCTCTAGAAATTCACATAACAAGATAACTGGGTGTGGTGGTGCACCTCTGTAGCCCCGGGTAGCCCAAGCATTGGGGAGTTGGAGGAAGGAAGATCAGAAGCTCAGACTCATCTTGTTTCCAACCAACCCACAAACAACCAACCTAGTAATAAAGGTGGCTTGAAAGAATAGCAAGGATACTGTATAATTACTGTAACATGGTTTCAATTGATATAACATTCCTCTTGCCAATAAAAAACAAAAACAAATAAAACATTTCCCCAAACTAACAAAAACACTGCAACAAAACATAACTGACCCAAGACTTTTAAGCAACATGTATCCATTAATGCAAATAATAACAATGTTATTCTTTAATTTGTAGTGCACAGAACTTAATACTAGCATGACTGTTAACTTGAAGGGTCTCTTCTTTATGAGTCATGATGATAGGTAGATTGTCATATTTGATGACATGACAGATCATACTGGTTAGGTTCTAATCAATACAAACCAGGACTCAGGGAGTTTTAAAACCCTTTCACTGAGTCTCATCTATCTTTTAGGGACTGAAGAATGTTCATACATTTCTGGATGGAAGTCTGTGCAGAAATTTGTTTTGGGATATGGACATCTGTGAGAACTTTAAATTTTTCTTGGGTAATCTTACTCCCTCAAATTGACATGGTCTGTGCATTTTTTTCTGAGTGTGTGTGTATGTGTGTGTGTGTGTCTGTGTGTGTGTGTGTAGGTGCACACATGCATTTGCATGTGTGCGTTGGCCGGAGGAAGATGTTGGGGATTTTCCTCTCTTGCTTATGCCTTATTGCCTGAGAGAGGTCCCTCACTAAACTGGAAGCCTCATTTGGCCAGCTTGGCTGGCCAGTGAGCTACCCGAATCTGTTCATCTCTGCTCCTTAGTTCTGAAACTATCATGTACAGCCAAAGGCAACTTTTTTTTTTTTAACATGAGGGCTGGGGATTTGAACTTAACTCCTCATGCTTGCCTACAGGTCCCTGGACCCCTGAAGTTTTAATTCAATATTAGTTAAGTTAAAATAATAGTTACTCATGTAGATATTTGTTTCACAAGGTTTATAAGTGACAACATGTACAGAATGTGAGCTATCCTTGAGTGCTGGTTACTATTGCCCAGATCCTAGATTTGCTCATCTCACAATTGAATTAAAATGTAGCCACTTCGTTTTTCAATTGTTACAGTAGACAATTTTCTTCTTTCTCCAACAAAGACATCTATGCCCAGAACCTGTGAATAGGTTATTCTCTGTAGTGTGAACAGGTTATTGCCCAATTCAATGGGCTCAATTTAATGACATTGTTCCTCAGAAGTAGAGAGCTCCCCTAGGCCCTGTGAGAGAAAGGGGCATAACAGCAAAGCAGCATCATAAAGATGCAGCTTTACTAATTTTGAAGATGAGAGAAAAGGAGCCATGAGCCAAAGAATGCAAGCCTCTCTAGAAGCTGGGACTAAAGGGAGACCCTGTCTCAAAAAGACCAAAAAAGAAAATCATTCTTCCCCAATGCTCCAAAGAAGCAGCCCTGACAATTTTAGTTCAAAAAGATCCATTTCTGACCTACAGAACTGTCAGATAATGCTTCTATTGTTTTAAGCTACTATGTTAAAAATATTAAAAGTAATTTGTTTTGGCTGTAATGGAAGATGAACACAAGAGCCAGTCTGCACTTTCCTCTGCATTATTCCTCTGGCTACCAGGGGAAACAACTAAAGCTATCAAATGTAAGTCCTCCCATCCTTTCTGCTCAAACAGCTTGGGTTGAAGTCATTATTCAGCCATTTTCAGGTGAAGCATAGTCTCTCCTAGATTTCCTTGCCCTTCCTCTGATCTTCCAAAGATGGATTTCAGGCAAGAGGATGGAAGGACACTCATACGCCTCTCTGGGAAAGTGGGAAAGTGTACTTATTCATGAGAAGTCTATGGTTATTGAATCTGTTCCATTTATTTTTGCTGGGTGGCCTCTGCTAAACATGCTAATATTGCATTCACCTGACTTTCAAGCATGCCCATACCAGTATTGATTTGCAGCAGAGAGGAAAAAGAAGTGAATTTCTAGACTCTTTGTTACTGTTTAATCTATATTCTGTCATTGGTTATGAACATAGAGGTTCCATTTTTAATCAGCCTTGGACTTCGCTGGTCGAATGTTCTCAGCATTTCTGCAACTTCTAGAGGCCTCATGGGAACTGCTATGCCTAATCCATGGGTGGCCAAGAACCTTATTTTAAGTTTCTCTAACAAATGTGCTGTACAGTCCTAAGCCATTTTGTTTTAAATGTCTCTGGGTTTCTACTGCCAGAAACCATCAAATGAGCTGTCAGTTATGAAGCTCTTTTATTCCTGCTCCTAACTACCCTATCACTGTGCAGTGTTTGTCCACAGTGTTCAGAACCAGGCATCACACCTACTCACACTGCCTCTTTGCATTCTCTTCCTAAACCCTTTCAGATAAAAAGACTATATTTTATTTTATTCTCAACCCTGGAAAGGAGTTTCTCTTACATCTTATTTTCCTTTTTCTGGGGCACCAACTTCATGTTTTAATGCTTATTCAAATATAACATGGGAGGAGTTTTCTCTAATCTGAAATGGCTACAGTTCCCTCTAGGATAGATGCAGGAGAACAAAGCATAGGAATTATAAGGAGTGAAAATATAGTGCTTTCGAGCAAGTGTTGGCAATTACGGCTTGCAAGCTGGTTGTTTTCATAAATAAAGTTTTATAGGAACATAGACATGTCCACTCATTTGCATATTGTCTTTGCTTGCTTCTGAGCTACCACAGTGGCAAAACTGAAACATGCAATAGACACCATCTGGCTGGAACATCCTGGAATATTTCCTATCGGCCCTTTATGAACATGCTTTCTGGCCTCTAGTATATGGGTTATGTCTTATTATGGAACGAATAACCCCAAGATCTGGCAGCTTAAGGTAACAAACACATTTCACAGTTTCTGTGGGTCAGAGATCCAATCTTCTGTAGGGGAACTTTTCCAGCATAGGCTTGTTCATGAGGTTGTAGTCAAGCTGTTGACCTGATCTGATCCACAGTCATTTCAAAGCTTGGCTGGGGCTGAAGAACCTTTTGTAGCTCTCATGGGTGGTAGATCTCAGTATCTCTGTGTCAGTGACTTGAG
The DNA here is from genome assembly GCA_009823505.1 of Rhizomys pruinosus. Lineage (NCBI taxonomy): Eukaryota > Metazoa > Chordata > Mammalia > Rodentia > Spalacidae > Rhizomys > Rhizomys pruinosus. Next base: position 586,573 of record VZQC01008045.1, read on the forward strand.
GCCTCAGTTCTGAAGCAAAAGAACTTCACTGTGGAGCTATACTATGTGAAAGTTGCTTCCTTAAAGCAGGTGATCTGGGTGGGGAGGCAGTGGTTGAAAACAAGCAGTACTCTTTTATCTTAGAGGGAGAGTGGGGGGGGTCAGCATCTCCGTATGGAGTTCCAGCTGGCCAAACCTCGATCTTTCTGCCTCGCCCTCCTGAGTGCTGGGATGTAGGCAGGGGCCACCACGTGCAGCTTTAGAGGAATCTTTTATAATTAAATCTGGAAGTGACATACTGTGACTTTTACCTTAGTTTGTTAGAAGTAAGCACTAGGTCTAGCCCACATTTGAGGAGGGATCTACAAGGGCATAGGTGCCAAGGAGACACCACCTGGAGGCTGGCTGACTTAGTACCCATCTGCTCAAATTTCAGCCTTCTATATAATTATGGTATGCATTATTTTCTGTCGCTTCAGCTCTGGAATTTACCATTATATGAATCAAGTCCTGAAATGTTGAAGTCAATGACCAGCCTCATTCTGAGACAGTCATAAAAGTTGCTAATCTGGTTGAGGCCTTCAGGCCAAATCTAGGCTAAAACCTGAAAGTTGAGAAATACTTTGAGAACCCACAGGTCACAAATGGTCGGAAAACAGAGACCACTGCTCAAGATAAAGGCAGTTTAGAGCAGTTAAGCAAGCACTTTTCCAACAATGAGAATTTCTTTATTGGCTAATTCATTCAACAAATATTTACTGAATTCCTGGTAAGTCCAGGAGGATCGAAGGCTGTGTAGGTAGAGCAATCAACTCGGAAGGGAAGATGGCCTCAGCCAGGAAGCGTTTTACAGCAGGTGCTTCCTTTGGATGTTGACAGCCAATAAGTGACTTCTCAGGATATGACCCCTTTCAGCACTTGTGGGAAGGAGAAGCTATTTACATAAAAAGATAATAAGCAGAGTGGAAAGTGTCTCCAGGGAACCAGACACAGGTCCTAGACATTTTAAAGTATATTTGCAGGCCTTGCTAGTTCAAGTGAATATTTAAAAAAAAAAATTGTTGCTCTAAAGTTTGTGAGTCCATGCATAGGCATTTGATAGGAGAATCTATAAATGCTACAGACCATGGAAAGAATCAACATGTTGCCTTTTTAAAAAATTTATTATTTTTTATGTATATGACTGAATTGCCTACAGGTACAAAGTGCACCTGTGTTGTGCAATGCCCATGGAGTCCAGAAGAGGATGTCAAATTCCCTTGGAAGTGGAGTTACAAACAGTTGTTAGCTGCCATGTGGGTGCTGGGAATTGAACCCAGGTCCTCTGCAATAGCAGCTAGTGTTCTTAACTGCTGAGCCATCTTTCCAGGCCTGCCTTTTTAAATTTTTTTGGTCTTTTTTTTTTTTTTTATTGAGCGCATTTCATACAACATTTCTTAATGAAATTTAGACTCATTCCCCCATCCATGCCCACTCCCCATGCCCCCTGCCCCCTCCCAGAGCTCACAGATTCTGTCATACATGTTAAGTATTGTCTTGCATCTTTTTTCTCAGTGTTTTATAACCTTTTTGGTGCAGAAGTTTAGAGTTTTGGTCAGTTCTTCGAATAGGTTTTTCTCTCTCTTTTTTTGTTCCCTTTTTTATATTATTCTAAAATATGCAAATACACACTCCACACATAAATCAAAATTACACAGTCTGAAAAATAAACTATAGGTTCATTCCAAAACACATTTAGGGATTCACAATTTTTTTAATTTTATTTATTTTTGTATGTGTATGAATGTACTGTCTGCATGTAGGTTTGTGCACCCGTGTTGTGCAATGCTGCAGAGGTCAGAAGAGGGTCTTGGATTCCCCTGGAACTGGAGTTCTCCTGGAACTGGAGTTACAGATGGTTCTCAGCCGCCATGTGGATGCTGGGGATCGTGGGTGCTAGGGTCCTCTGCAAGAGCAGTCAGTGCTCTTAACCGCTAGGCTATCTCTCCAGCCTGGGATTCACATTTTAACAGTAAAGTTGCATGCAGGTAAAAAGAAGTATAACTACATTCTTTTTTTTTTGTTTGGACTACGAATACATATCTTCCACCCATATATGGTAATTACAATGTGTGACTACAAGTGGTAGGTCAATTCTAGAGCCCATTAAGAGATTCACATTATAATAGCACAGTTGCTTTCAGATACAATGGAATACAATAATAAAGTTGCTCAGTTTGCCTGCTAATTGGGGATTTGGTATTAGCATCCACAAATGAGGGAAACCATCCCCCCACCCCCACTTTTCTTTTTCTGGGACTGTGTTACTTCTCTTAGCATAATGGCTTTGAGTTCCATCCATTTACCTGCAAAGTTCATGATGTCATCTTTCTTTTCTGCTGCATAGTACTCCATTGTGTAGATGTACCACATTTTTGTTATCTAGTCATCAGTTGAGGGGCATTTGGGTTGGTTCCAGCTCTTTGCTTTTGTGAAGAGGGCTGCAATAAACATAGATGTGCATGTATCTTTGTGGTAGGATGTGTTTTGTGGGTGGGTATATACCCAGGAGTGGCATGGCAGGGTCAGGTGGTAGGCTCATTTTGAGTCTTTAAAGGTTCTCCATACAGTTTCCACAGTGGTTTACATTCCCACCAGTAGTAGATGAGTGTTCCCCTTTCCCCACAACCTCTCCAGCATTTGGTGTCTTTTGTGTTCTTGATCTTGGCCAGTCTTATTGGAATGAAATGATACCTTAGTGTGATTTTAATTTGCACTTCCTTAATTATTAATGATGTTGAACACTTTTTAAGATGTTTCTCAGCCATCTTTACTTCCTTGCTGGTGAAGTCTCTGTTCATCTCTTTACTCCATCTTTTGAGTAGGTCATTTGTTTTCTTACTTCTTTGTTTTTTAAGTAGTTTATATATTCTGGATGTTAATGCTGTGTCAGATGTATCAGTGGTGAAGGTTTCCTCCCACTCTGTAGGTCTTCTCTTCACTTCCTTGATTGTTTCTTTAGCTGTACAAAAGCTTTTGAGTTTGATGAGGTCCCACTTGTCAGCTGTTGTCTTTATTTCCCCCATGCAGCTGCTGTTTGATTTAGAAAGTCTTTTCCTACGCTTATGTCTTGTAGGTTGCTGCCAAGTTTTTTTTTTTTCTATTACCTTCAGGGTTTTGGGTTTCATATTGAAATCTTTGATCCACTTGGAGTTTATTTTTGTACAGGGTGAGAGGTAGGGGTTTAATTTTGTTCTTCTACAAATGGTGATCCAGTTTTGCCAGCACCATTTGCTGAAGATACTATCTTTCCTCCATTGAGCTTTTTTGGCCCCTTTGTCAAATATGAGGTGGCTGAAGTTATATGAGCTCAAGTTTGGATCTTCAATTTTGTTCCATTGGTCAATGGGTCTGTTTCTGTGCCAGTACCAGGCTGTCTTTATGACTATAGCCCTGTAATATAGATTGAAGTCTGGTAAAGTAATCCCTCCTGTATTGCACTTTTCGCTCAGGGTTGCTTTAGCTATTGGGGGTCTTTTGTTTTTCCATATGAATTTAAGGATTTTTTTTTCCAAGTCTGTGAAAAAGCTCATGGGGATTTTGACAAACAACATACTTTATTTAGCCACTTTCTTTTTTACTAGGCTCAACTCACTTTGTATTTAATAGTTTTAGAAGCCTCTGCTAAATCCCCAACCCAGGTTTCTTCATATTGAGATGGATGCAGAGAGGAGAGATTGAGGAAGGAGGGAGAAATTTTCTTTGTGCAGATAAGAAAAGTCTGATTGATTTGAATGAGCCATGAATATTTCTTGTTTGCGGTGGGGCAGAGGACGAAGAATGAAGGAGCACTGTAGGCAGAGATGTGGCTTTTATTCTTCAACTCATATCTGGAAGAGATTGACATTGAATTTTGTAATGCTCCTAAAAATGTTTACTTAAGTCATCTACATTTCAAAATTGAGAAAATCGGGGTCACGAGAGTTGGCTCAGTCTGTAAACTTCAAGCTATGTGATTATAAGGAACTGAGTTCAGATACCTAGCACCTGTGGAAAGCTGCATGACATATTTATAATCCCAGAGCTGGGAGATCCCTGGAAATCACTGGGGGGTTGAGAAAGATACCTGATACTGACCTCTGGCTGTCATAATGAATGCATACTTGTGTACACGTACTCAGGAAGGCATATACACATATCTATATGAAAAATACATATGTCACACACACACAAACATGTATATACATCTACAAAGCGAGAGGGCTGGTCAGAAAGAGGACTTCAGGAAGAATGTTTTGACTATGTGTCTGTGAGAAAACTGGAAATGTAAGTTTTGAATAAAACACTGGCAGAGTAAAACACTGAGGTGTGCGAGGCAGCCACAGCCGCAGCTGACTTCAAGTCCTTTTTCTTTGAGATTGTACTCTTGGATTCCAGATATGCAAATGCTCTACACTTCTTCAGTAACGATGGCAAGGTTGTCCAAGTGTAAGTGAGCCAGAGCAGAAGAGGCAAGTGGTGGAGTGAGAAAGGAAGATCCGTGAGATAGGACTGCATGCTGACTAAATGGTTGCTCAACAGCAGTATCTGACAAACAGCAAGAGAAAAAGGAAACTATTTCAGCAGCGTCAGCTACCCCAGCATCTCTCCTCAAAAACCTGCTAAGAAACCCCCACCACTGGATGAGTTATTTCCTCTTTATGCAGTATGAGTACAGTGGGAAAATGAGAGGCCCTGGGGCCAAAATAGTGAAGTTAAGAAAGAGGTGTGAGTAAGAAGACAGTAAGGAATTATCCAGAAGAGCCTCCAGGCACAGATCATCCCGCTCAGACAGCTAGACTTCAGTGAGGTCCGCTGTGGTGTAGACGCTGTGTGACTGTCTCCCTGTGCTGTCGCGTCTCTTGTTGATGACTGTCCCCCTTCCTGTGGTTTTGCTCCTTTGCTCTTCCTGCCTGGATTTGAAAGCAACAGCACTTCTTTCTACACCTCTTAGCTGCATTTGCCTCACATAGGCTGTCTTCAAAGCCCAGCTCTTTTGTTGTTGTTGTTGTTCCAAGAAGACATCTAAGCCCCTCGACTTAGAGGGACTTTTTTCTCTTCTTAATGAATATTGTTAGTCTGTTATTAAATTGGTCACAGTGGCCTGTATATATACAATTATATTTTATGTGTTCTTTTATTGACTTAGACTCTCTTGAGGGTGAAAGACTTGACAGAGACAACTTTATATTTCCTATAATGTTACTCAGGGTTAGCAAGACTATAATAATTCAATATTTATTGATCTGTAATGTAAAGTCTGAATTTTAACAGGGATTAGCAAAGGTCCCAGAGAAAAGTACCTCAATGCTCTTTTTTTTACTAAATGAAACAAATCAACCTCCACATGTTTTTGCTTTGTTTCATATGATTGTGCTAAAATCAAACAACAACAACAATTTATTGTCTTAAAAAATATCCCAGACAGAGGCTGGGAAGATGGCTCAGTGGGTGAAGGCACCTGCCACCAAGGCTGAGCACCTGACTTCAACCCTCGGAAACACAAGGTAGAAGAAGAGAACTGACTCCTTTGCTGGAGTCTGCCCTTGCAGCCCAATTCCAGGGAATCTGCTATTGTTTTGTTGTAGAACTGTTTGAACAACAACAAAAAAGTAGAATTAAATCCATCAATCCTTGAGCTATTTGGAAGGATGAGGGCATCTGGTCACCTTGTTGACCAGCTTAGAGTTGTGGGTTGTTAAAGATTTTAATTTTCCCCCCTCTATAGAGAAATGGCAGAACAAGTCTCACCGGACCTTGTGGCTTTTGTGCTTCTCTCGTTCCCCCACCCCAAGCCGGGCACAGGCACATGTGTAGTTTAGAGCTGTTGGCCACACTTGCTAGATGGGCCTTCTTTTCCTAACTCTTTGCTGTGACTTTGATTTTCATCACACTTTAGAAACAGTTTTCTAAAAGGTCAACGGTAACTTCCTTTTTGTCAAAATCTCCCCGCAGCACTCTCTGTTGGTCACCCCTCCCTATGACTCCCAGTAGCCTCTGCTTTGACCTTGTTCTTCTTTAGCTCTTTTTTCCGTAGGAGAGGGGAAAAATTAATTTGTTAAACACACAAGCTTGTGCAGGGAGCTTTCTGTATGTCACTGCATTTGAATTTCATGACAACTCCCTGAGGCCAGCAGTATATTGAGGATAGATTTATATTTTTTTTGTTTTCTTTTGCTTCTTTGGCTAGTTATTTACTAGAGATGGGTCGGGTACAGTTTGGCTGGTTGCAGTTCCATGAGAGACTGTAACCCTGGGCTTTGATCTTCTCTGGGGCCTCCTATGCCTGATACAGCACTTTTTTTTTCAGGCTTGGTAAATATCGATTGGTTGGTTGTACATGCACGTGGTCAGATCTCAAAAATGAAGACCAGTGTTTGGTTCCTCCACTGGCTAGCAGAGACCTTCTTTCATATATCACCTTAAACAAACAAACAAAAAGAGCAAACCAAATCAACCTAAAATACCAAGTCATTCATAATAAAGCCATATTAGATAATAGTTTAGGAAAGCATTAGCAACTGTCAGGAATAGGTCAGACAGTGGTGCTCATAGTGATCACACTCTGCGGTCTCCATTTGAATTAGATTAGGGTGATTGTGTTTATTATCTGCTCCAGGCAGCTTTGCCTGGCTTCTGAGCCAGATGCACTGCATTTATATTTTCTGTCTGACACACAGATACTTATTCCTTGTCTCCATGTGAGATTAAGGCCAGCCCTGGGGGAAATGGCAGGGTGGGGGTGGTGCTGGTGCAATTGGTCCCTGTCACCCTCTCATTTCCTCTTATCGTCCCTTTATCCGCTTTCAGTTCCTCTTTTCCCACCAGGTGTCAGAGAGCACATGCTTCCCCTCTTTCTCTGACAGGGGGAAGTGACAGGAGCTATCTTTTGTATGTGTGTCTACAATGAAGCTTGCAGATTGGGTGTTCCTGGACTGTGGGCTCTCTTTTAAAAAAATTTTTTTTAAATTTTATTATTTTTATGTGTATGAATGTACTATCTGCATGTAGGTTTGTGCACCCATGTCGTGCAATGCCGAGAAGGTCAGAAGAGGGCGTCAGATTCCCCTGGAACTGGAGTTAAAGACAGTTCTCAGCCACCATGTGGGTGCTGGGGATCGAACCTGGGTCTTTTGCAAGAGCAGTCGGTGCGCTCTTAACTGCAGAGCCATCTCTCCAGCCCCGGACTGTGGTCTCTTAACAAAGCATGGGGGCAGTTTTTAAAATTTCTACACCACAAAGATGGGAACAGAGGTTTCTGAAGGATATGAGATTTGTCTAATCACACAGCTTATGAAAACAAAGGTGAGATTTGAAACTTGCCCTGTCCAGCGTGCAAACATTTGGGCTTTGAATAGCTGTGTAAAGTTAGGGGCGAGATAAAACCATTTCCTGCTGAGGGTCCCTTGCTTATGGTAGACAGAACAGGGCCTTTTCAATAAAGCTCCAGCAAGTCTGCTATGAAGGAGGCTGGACTGTTTAGGTACAGGACGCTGTATCCTCCCTGGCAGTAGGTGAGAGTGATTCAGGAAAGATCCCCTGTGAACACCTGCCTCATTGCGCTCCATGACCTCTTCAACTGAGCGTCAGTGGCCCCTCACTTAGCACTTTCTCCCCCTCCTATCATATATGTTCTCTCATTAGTCCAGTGAAAATGAATTTAGTGCCTAAGCTATTCCTTTTAATCAGAGGAAATGCGTACTTTAAATGTAAATTCCTCCTTTCACACTGAGTTAAGTGACCATGGGCAGGTGTGGACAGAGTTCAGGTGACCTCTCTGCACTGCTGTGTTACAGGCTACCCCTATGTCTTGTTTGCTAGGATTCTAGGAGCTTCTTTGGGGTAAGGATCATGGCTGGAACAGTGAATGTGCCCCATTATCTAGGGAAATTTTGGTTATGCCCCATCACCCAATTTTTAAAAACTCCTGAAAATTAAGCCACATAAGATATTTTAAAAGTAATCAAAAGAAGTGCGATTGGTAGCACTTGGGAGGCAGAGGCAGGTGGATCTTTGTGAGTTCAAGCCAGCCTGGTCTACAGAGTGAGTTCCAGGACATCTGGGGCTACAGGGAGACCCTGTCTGGAAAAGACCAAAAAAAAAAAAAAATTGGCGTGTGGGCTGGGGTGTGGTAGCACAAGCCTTTAATCCAGCCTCAGGAGGCAGAGCCAGGTGGATCTCTGTGAGTTTCAAGGCCAGCCCTGCTCTACAGAGTGAGTTTCCAGGACAGCTGAGCTACAGAGAGACGCTGTATAAAAAGACACAAAAAAAGTGCGATTGTATCTGTATCTTCAAAAAGAAACAAAATCTCATATTGATAATTGTTTTATTATTAGCTTAAATATATTTAGATGAATATATATATATATATATATAATATACTTCTATATATATTTAGCACTTCAATCATTTTGGGACAAAGGAGCTTTATTTTCCCAGTAAAATCATATCTACTTTATTGCAATTTATATTTATATATGACTTGTAATTTTATGTTAACAAGGGTTATTTTTGAATTAGCATCTTTGTCAGTTTGCTTACCTTTTAAAATTCTTTTTTTCCACCTTTTAGAATTCTTCAATCAATTATTTGTTTATCTATTCTGCCCATTACTTTAACACACTTGATGATTTCCCATTCACTCACTTCTTTCAAGATTAACCCATCTCTAGTGTGTGTGTGAGACGGAGAGAGAGAGAGAGAATGCGAGAGAGATCTAAATTTTACAAAATCTTTCTTTAAACTGAAGAAATTCTAGCCTTTGCAACACTTGCCATCTACCTGCCAATCTGCTGCATCATACCTGCATTTCTTGCTCTAATAGCTCTAATTTCTGTACTGCTGATCCAAACTGTCATGTTGTATGGGCAGAGATAATAAGGTCAATGGCATAAGTGCTGATGAGTGTTGGTAGAGATCAGTTGGCCCTTTTGTGAATACTTTTGTATTATGTTGCTTTTGGCTTGTAATTGTCAGACATGTATTATGGGTGGGATGTTGACTATCTCCCAAAGGTCTATGTGGCAGTGGCTTGGGTTCAAAGTGCTACGACTGGGAGAAGGTGGAACTTCAAGAGTTGGGCGATGGAGAAAAGTTCCACCATTGGCAGTATGCTTTTGATTTTTTTTTTTTTTTTTTTTTGGTCTTTTCGAGACAAGGTCTCCCTGTAGCCCCAGCTGTCCTTGAACTCACTCTGTAGACCAGGCTGGCCTTGAACTCACAAAGATCTGCCAGCCTCTGCCTCCCAAGTGCTAGGATTAAAGGCATGCGCCACCACACCCAGCAGGGCAGTATGCTCTTGAAAGGAGATATTTAGATCCCCCCATCTTCCTTCTTCCTTCTCTTTTCCTCTTTTCCCTCCTCTTCTTTCTCTCTCTCTCTCTCTCTCTCTCTCTCTCTCTCTCTCTCTCTGTCGTTCCTTGCTACTATGAGGTAGACAGGCCTTCTCTACACCAGACTCCCACTTTGATATACTATACCACCACAGGTCCAAAGGTACATTGTCAAGCAATCACAGACTTCAACCTCTGAATCCACGAGCTTTTATAAACCTTTCCGTCTCTTCCATTTAAGACTTCAGGAATGCTATCATTGTGGTGCAAGCTAGCTGACGCAAACGGAATAATGAATGCCCACATGACTTTCAGGACTCAAATACTAATGAATTTGATGTTGACTGACATTCTCAGCTCTGCTCTCAACCAATAAATACAGCAGCTTTTAGGAGCCTATAGATTTCAGGAAATATATAGCTAAACTAAATCCCCTTTCAACTATTTTTATGAGTATGAACAGAGTTAAAAGAATTCAAGTACCCCTGGAATGTGACATTTTCAATCCAGAGAACTGCTTGAGAGCTCTAAGCATCTCTAGTGATGCCGTCAGCAGATCTGAGAGGTCGTATGAATTTGGTTCTATATAAGCAAAGGGGATGGTAAAACTTGGGTCCCAGGCCTATTTTCTTGTCATGAAATTATGCTTTTTGAGGAGATGAGGGCTCCTGTAGCTTCAGTTGGCTTCAATGTTATTTTGTTTCTCTTAATGTCATTTATATTCTATATGAATATACCCAATAAATTTGAGGCAATTTTTATTCTTCTAAGTACTTTAGGTGTAACAGGCCACTGGGACAGGGCATATTGCTGACCTTTCCTTCCATCTTCATTGACATCTATAATCAAATGTTTGAATAATATTATTTGCATAGTATACAGGCATTTCAGAGAAATGCTTTTGTAAGGACAGGTAATGCTTCTTTCTGTTTGCTTTTTGACATGCTGTTAAACAAAAATACGATTTTTCCTTCCTATTATAGTCATATGTGGGGTTTTTACATAATTTTGTATTTTTCTTTCAAACTGATTACAGGCTTCTTAAGAGTAAAACTTTCTTCTTATTTTGTTCTCTCCTCAGGATCTGACAGAATTCCACTAGTGTCTGTAGTGCTTTTTTAAAACTGAAGCAGAAATGAAGATTGTAGTCTAGAAGGAAGGAAATCATAAACAATTATGGTGAAAGCAAAGTGGGCTGTACTGACTGTGGACAGGAAATAAAGCAGGATAAACTGGTAGGAGCCAGGCACAGAAGGTTCCCCCTGTGGTGTATTATGAAAGAGGCAGAGGCCAAAGTACAATGACTTGGAAAAACAAACAAACCACCTCTACCATGCTTGGCTGAGTACATTCATATTTGGGAGCCTGTGAACAAGTACATGCTTTATGCTAGTGACAAGGCCAGAACCATTCTGTATAGTTTCTGTCAGTCTAATAATTCCATGCTCCTTCACTATAGGAACATCCTTCCAATAGGAAATGATGCTCTTTAATTTAGTGCCAATGACGTTTAGCCAGTGATTAATGTACCATAATGGAATCTCCTCCCTCCCTCCCTCCCTCCCTTCCTCCTCCTCCTCCTCCTCCTCCTCCTCCTCTCTCTCCTTCCTTCCTTCCTTCCTTCCTTCCTTCCTTCCTTCCTTCCTTCCTTCCTTCCTTCCTTCCCCTCCCTCCCTTTCTCTCTCTCTCTCTCTTTCTCTCTCTCTCTCTCTCTCTCTCTCTCTCTCTCTCTCTTTCTTTCCCTTGTCTTCCTCTTTCCTTTTCCCTCCTCTTCTTCTTCCTCCTCCTCCCCCTCTTCCCCCTCAGTTTCTTTATAGACAGGTTCTCATGTATGCCAGGTTAGCCTCAAACCCATGCTCTGGGATCATAGGTATGGAATGCTATACTTAGTTTATGTGGTGCTGGGAATGGGCACGAGTCCAGGGCCTCATGCTTTCTATGTAAGCACGCTACCATGCAGCCTACATCCCCAGCCCCTCAACAGTGTAGCTTAGGCTGGTGTCAAACTTGTAATTCTCCTGCCTCTGCCACTTCAGCTTATTCTACCAGTGTGTAGCAACGCAGCCAACAGAATCTCCTTTAAATGAAGTTTTACAGTGATCAAGTCCGAAATTTCCAGTAACCTACAGAAGAGGGCAAGAAGGTTTTCTGGAAACCTTGTATCTGCTGCATGTATACAAAGACTTGTGGAGAAACACTTCATGAGACAGATGAGTAACTTCCCGGGCCGGGCATGTGGAGCCACTGGACTAACTCTCATTTCCTCCCTAAGCAACACGAGCACCATGCAGCCCACCCTGCAGTCACCGACTCTCCCGGAGCTCAGCCATCCTTCCACTTATTTTCACTTAGTTTGAGTGGAGGAGAGTGATATTACTGTTTTTGGGACAGGTTCACTTAGTTCACAAGAGTGCAGAGTGAGTGTTAATTTGAGCTCTCAGTTAGTTGTCTGAGTGGGGAATCTGTGTCTTGCTGCTTGTGATCCCTGGACAGGCTAGGAAATACCCTAAACCATCTTTCCCTGGACAGCCAGGAAACAGAAACTGATGCTGATCTCAGTGAATCCAAACTTGATTAGGAAATGAGATAGAAGGCATGAAAGAAATGAAAGCACAAAGTTCCCCGCCCACACCAAACCCAGCCCCATAGTCTGTCAGTTGTCTCTCCTTTGATTTCTTTGTGTCACCTGTAGAAGTGAGATTTTGATCCATTTCATGGTTATCTCATCAATTTGAAAAAGCCAACACTAGTTAGAAGACACACCAGACAGCTAACAACTCTGTTGGGAGAATACGGATTGTAATTTTTGTTTCTGCTTCTATGAAACACGGAAGTTCTAGGTTTTGTTGCTTCCTGGTATCCATTTGCCAGTTTGTTCCCTCTTCTCTTCTTCTCCCCTCCCCTCTCCTCCCCTCCCCTTCTCTTCCCTCCCCCTCCCCCTCCCCTTCCCTCCTCTCCCCTCCCACTCCCCTCCCCTCCTCTCCCCTCTCCCTCTCCCTCTCCCTCCCCCCTCCCTCTCTCCTCCCCTCTCCTCCACCTCCCCTCTCCTCCTCTCCCCCTCCCCTCTTCCCCTCCCCTTCCCCTCCCCTCCTCTCTCTTCCCCCTCCCCTCCCCTCCTCTCCCCTCTCCCCCTCCCCCTCCCTCTCCCCTCTCCCTCTCCCTCCTCCCCNCTCTCCCAAACAAAGAAACAGCCAGGGGGGGCTCGAGAGATGGCCGTCACAGGAAAATGCATCCGAACGCCGGCACGAGGCCCCAGCTCCATCCCCTCCCCAGCTGCCCACAGAGCAGCAAGAACCAGCGGAAGCCCAGCATGCGTCCACAAACCTCCGGCCATGTCATCACGCAGGAGGCAGAGCAGGCCAGAAGCTCTGGAGTGCAAGGCCCAGCCGGCGGCCTGGCGCACCTGCCTCTAGCCAGACCAGCCGGCGCTCCCACAGCGTGAGATACCCTCTTCTGCTGGCAAAAAACACCAAAAAAAAAAAAAAAAAAAGAGTGGGAATTACGATTGAGGCCTAAAAAATGGTCAGAAGGAGCGGGCAGTTGCCGGAGTGGTAGAGTACGAGAGGTGCCTGGGGCACAACAACCGGATATATCCCAAACCCATGGTGAGAGTGAGGACACACATAAGTGCGAAACAGGAAACGGAAAACAGGGGCAAATGGCAGCCCACCTGACGACAGAAGGAACGGCGAAAAAACAAACGAACAAAAAAGCCCCCTCCCCTCCCCCTCCCCCTCCCTCTCCCCTTCTCCTTGCTTTTTCTTCTTTCCTTCCTCCTACCCTCCTTCCTTTCTTCTCCCTTCCCTCCCTCCCTCCATCCCTTCTTTTTTTCCTTCTTTCCTTCCTTCAAGATAGAGGCCAGCTTGATCTGTATAAGAATTTCCAGGCCAACTGGGGCTATAGGGAGACCCTGTCTCAAAAAGACAAAAACAAAGAGAAGAAACCTTTTTTCTTTGAGTTAGGAGAATTCTTGGTTATTAAATGGCAAGTTATTAATATGAGATATTTTGAGGGTTTTTTTTTTTTATGTTACCCAGGGAAGAGGAATATCTATTCATGTTAGAACTGTTCTTTCAGGAGTTACTTGGGATTTTAGGAGTTAGTTATTAGACCAACTAAAGTTTAGAAATGGTAAGGTAACCAAGTTTCGCTTGTATAATGTTATATGCATGCCTTTTGCAGTTAGATATTCATGGAGGATTTATAAAAAGAGTGCTGGAAGTGAGACGGCACTGGAGATGAGGTCTGGAAAGTGACTATAGCAGGAGCTCAGGCACAGAGGAAATAGCAGATTCTTGGGGTTAACCACACAGTCAGTCTGATCTGTAACATTTAGCAGAGTTCAGCAAAGGACTCCTTTTGAGTAAACAATTAAATTTGATCCTCAAATCTAAATACATGGAGGTAAATTTGTAATGTTTTGGTGGATTTGAGAAGTTTAGACCCACTAAAATGCCCACCAAAATCATCTTAGGTATGTAATACTTATGGAATTCATCAAAATAGATTTCATAAAGTGGTGAAGTTACTATAAGAATTCCAAATGACCTCAATTAATTTAAAATTAGAGATTGAAAAAAGAGCAAGAAAGTATGTGAACTCAAATTTTGGAAGAGATGAATTTAAAATGCTTCCCTTTTCTCTTTTTTCCCACTTTATATAATAGTTTGTGATTGATTTGTCTGCCCCATCTCCCCACTCCCGCAAAGCTGTCAAGGTTAATGCTTAATGGAAGTTCAAACAGCAGTAGACAGGTCATCATTGATCATCTTATTTTGCTTTATTTACTTCCACAGCACTTTAAAATTTTTCAAATTATTTCAACTATGCAGCAGAAATTGGTTTTTGAACTCTCTTTAAAAGGAAGTTTTTTTTTATATAAGTGTCCTCTTTTTTAAATTTTTATTTATTTATTATTGTATATGTATGAATGTACTGTCTGCATGTAGGTTTGTGCACCCGTGTCATGCAATGCCGTGGAGGTCAGAAGAAGGCGTCAGATTCCCCTGGGACTGGAGTCAAACACAGTTCTCAGCTGCCATGTGGGTGCTGGGGATCGAACCCGGATCTTCTGCAAGAGCAGATGGCACTCTTAACTGCTAGGCCATCTCTCCAGCCCCCAAGGAAGTTTTTTTTTTTAACTAGGCTATAATTTCAATGTTCACTCAGCGGTTGGAGTTGGGCAAGTGACCCCTGGGCCATCTAATTTCCAATGGGTTTTCCACGCAGAGAACTTGGCACACGTCTCACATCTTACCACTCTCTATTTTTTCCTTGACCTTGGAGGTGAATTGCTATCAGTGATCAAAATCAGATTGTCACGAGGTAGAGCTAGATAAAAGTATATTTTTAAAAACCATATCTTTTTCATGAGTAGGAAAATAGATTGAGAAGATTGCATCTTATTTCATGAAAATAAGTGAGCCTATGACTTAAATACGAACTCATTTATTAAATGTTTAAGTTTTAATCAAAATTTCTGTCTCACCTAACCAATTATCCCTTGTTTGGTCTATCTTGAGTTAATGCACTTAACTGGCCCTCTTAGCAATTTGAGAATAATGTAAAACAATACTTAATGCAAACGTTTTATTTCAGGAACCTTCTTTATGTCACCAGGCTTTGTCACCAGCAGTAACAATAGTGGCAATACCATGTTCCAGTTATGCTTGAATAAAAACAGCCTCTTAGCATTCATTTTAAGACAAGAGTAGACCCAGACTGCTGAGAACCTATTCCTTCAGATTTCCCTCAGAATCGTGCTCCCAAACAAGGGCTATCTCTTTCTCTTATTGAAACAGTATATCCAGCATGAAATGGTGGAGCAGAAATGGAGTTGTATTATCAGAAGATTATAACCCTCTGAACCCTCCTGACTTAGAATTGCACACATACACACAGCCATGAAACAGCACAACCATAAACAGCTGTTATCAATTTCATTGCTTACAATCGAGCAGTGCTCAGTATATAAACAAACACACATACATTCACACATTATTTTCAGTCAAGGAAGTCAAGGAAGGATCAAGAAAGATTAAGGCCATATGCCCAGGTCACAAGAGCACATGGCTGAGTGAGCTTTCTACATTGTAAACAAATTAAGATAAGATTAACTTTTCGGATTCAAGGTTAGGTAAAAGTCATCTGTGCAGAGAATGTCCATATTGCAGCAGTGATTTCTATGAAGAGGGATGCAGGAGGAACTGACTTGTGATTTCCTCCCAGGGGAGCACTCCTCACCAAGTCCCTGGCTTTTTGGGTGTGTGTTTCCATTTTTATCTGGGTAGTTCTCCATTCACTGATACAAAGAAACCGTTGCTTTTTTAGGACCTGAGCTCTGATTTCCTTACTTTTGGTCTGTGTAAGCACGTCTGTGTACATGTCTGTGCTGTTCTGTGCTAGGGAGCTGAATCGGTAGGTAAGGTAGGTGATGAGGCTGGAGGAGCCAGCCCACTCCCCTTCTCCATTCTAGTTTGAAACTAGATCTGGGGGCTGGAGAGATGGCCTAGTGGTTAAGAGCGCCGACCGCTCTTACAGAGGACCCGGGTTCGATCCCCAGCACCCACATGGAGGCCGAGAACCGTCTGAAACTCCAATTCCAGGAGAACTCCAGTTTCAGGGGAATCCGACACCCTCTTCTGACCTCCGCGGCATTGCACGACACGGGTGCACAAACCTGCATGCAGACAGTACATTCATACACATACAGAAATAAATAAAATTAATTAAAAAATTAAAAAAAAAGAAACTAGATCTGGAAGACATAAAGCAAACAGACCTGTAGTTATTT